>JBBPFD010000693.1:78329-156252 GCA_038363315.1 Mugilogobius chulae | reverse complement strand
AGTGTTTTACTCGTTAACGAAATACAGAGATCAAGGTGCTCGACATTTTACGGAGTGCATACATAGGTAAGTCTGAACCAGTTGTAAATCGCTATCTCTAACTGATTACAAATGGACAGAGATACACTAACAAAGCTATAGAGTCGCCTTTTAAATGGTCATTGTGGATTCTGCCTTTTGGCTCATCCTTCACAAACAGTCTCAACAGACTATTAACAAAACTTCAAAAGTGTTTCCACGAGTGGAAAAGTTGTTCATAGACAAAGTGTAAAAGTACGGTCTATGAAGATTACAGCTTCTGAGCCAAATGTCTGTATGTTCTCTTTTCAAAAGTGCTGATACCCCATCTTATCTTTAAGCACATAATTGTTGCAATAATCACAGTTTAAATTAATATTAAAGAAAACTGTTGGTTTAAATAAAAATCAATCTCGATGCTCCTAGGTGGTGTTTGCATGTCTCTCCCATGTTACCATGGGTTTTGTGAGGGTCTATGTGTTAACCCATTATGAGTTGGTCACTGTCCGGGGTGTTCTCCCGCCTAAGGCACCAGAGTTACTGAGATGGGAACCTAGCCAGAATTCAAACTGCATCAGAGTCTGGTTATCTTCTCGTCTGGAAATGGAGATGATGAAAAGAGAACAAGTTATTATTTTTTGTCGTCATTGCCATTGTTGCTTACTGCATTTTAGGTTTACTTTAAGCTAATTAAATGCAAAAATAGGCCCATGGGCTGCACAGAATATGCCTTGCATCACTGCTACCTTGGAAAAATAGAGCAGCATTGGGTACTTGACAAAAAATAAAAATAAATAAATAAATAAATAAATAAACTAAAATTTCAATAGGACTGTAGTTTGCCTCAGAGAAACGTTAACCTTAAGAAAAGCCATCATACCCTGTAATACAAAATATATTCAACTAAATTAATTATGTCTATAAACCTAACTACAATTTGTCATTTTAGTTCCATCGTCCAAATCTAAGAAATACAGTCGGGGAGTAAAGAGCAAAGATTTTTGACCAATAAAAGCATCCAGAGTAAATACTGCAGATACAGTATTTAATTATGTACTAGAGAACATTCAAAGAAAAGCAGTAACATCATCATGAAGTCATCAGTCAAGGAGTTATAATTTGCTTCTTTTGGGTTACTAATCTGTCTGGTGTTCAAACTAGTTTCAGGGTCCAATCAGTTACAACTGGCTGCTCACTGAAAGAGCCAATGACTTTGAGTTCAGAGGCACTTTGGAGGCAAGGCAAGGAACCTGCATTTGAGAACACTCTAAACTTCACAGCAGACAAATCAAATGCTCAAAATTTTGATTTTTTTTTCTTATGTATTTTTTTGTTGCCGATTTTTTTCACTTGCCCATTCGGGCAACTAAGGAGAGCAAAGTACTTGCCCGGAATTTTTTTTTACTTGCCGCGGGCAACGGGACAACCCTTAATGTCAAGCCCAGCATTCTGCTTTCACACGTCAACACGGGACTAGTCCCGCGACTGTTCCCGGTAATGTTACTAGGTATCGACACGGATCAAATGCCAGGACAAAATATACGTGTTTCCGTTCTGGAGCTTTTCACACTTGACCACATACTTGGAACTTTACCGTGTAAGGGTGTATGTGTGAAAGGGGCTTTAGAAACAAGAGCAACTGTAGCTGCAAGGAACCTTTACTTTAGCACAATCATTTGTGTAGAACATTACATTTTAGAACATATCAACAAACAGGTTGAACCTTACACATTTATAACAGAACTAAACAACTTCAGCGCTAGTTTTTATACTCAATATTAAGTTTAGAAACAGGCAAAAGTAATAGTTAAGATTAGCGCTGAGCAATATCGTGATAAAAATCGAATCGTGAGCTCACTGTTGTGACAATCTGCTTTTTTGGTGAAATTGTCAAATCGTGATTTCTCATTTCTCTTTTAATACATCAGTTTGTTAAAATACAGACAGTTATTTCCAATCTATTTCTCTCAGCCTCAGAGCTGCCAAAATTGTTTCTTTATAAGGAATGTGGGCGTCTATTTTTAATAGTCTATGAGTTTTGAAGGTCATGTGTTAAGGTCTTTTGTGTTGCAACTTCCAGTCAAGTTCCAGGCAAAAATATATTATGAATGAAACATGAATTTTTAGCATATATTTAAAAGCTGTTATAGTGTTAGAAATGCCAAAATTGTATCACACAATGTTCTAATTAATCCATTATTTGAATAACTTTATTTATGAGCTGAGGTCGCTTGTCTTTGGATTTTTTCAAAGGCTTTGTCATGTTTTTCTCTGAAAATCTGGCAACACTGGTCAGTCTTTGTTCTGCTCTGAGTGAATGACAGCTGGATTTAACCAATCACAGTAAAGTAGGAACTTTCAGAAACAGCAGATGATTGCATTTACCTAAAAGGCAACAAGATAGTCTCCAAGAATTGGTGATAAAATCGAAATCGTGATCTGTCTCTTGGAAAATCGTGATAATAATTTTTGCCATATCGCCCAGCCCTAGTTAAGATTAAGTCAAAGTCTGGATTATGGTTAAGTTTGGTGTAAGGAGGCGGCACAGTTATTTTTAGAAAACCATTTGGGTTAGTTGATGTTGAAATCATAATAGAAAAATTGCTAAACAATAGGAGAAGTATACAATGACTGTGTAGAAACTACATATGTACAGAAGCATTTATTTTTGCATCTTTCTAACTCATTACCATGAAAACCTCAGAGATAGACACTCATCCTTTTACAAAGTCTATCTACAAATCTACAACGTTTGATTTTATAAACCAGTCACAAACGTGAAGAAGTGACGAGTTAAACAATAAGAAACATTTGACTGGTATGTGGCCTTGACAAAAACAACACTGTTCATATTGTTGTATTATGTACAGTGACAATAATAATAAAAACAATCAGAGTTGTGCAATATAACACATTTTGGATAAAACTGAGAATGGTGTTTACAAGATATATAAAAATGAAATATTGATTCTAGAAAAGAGGCATAAAAAAAAAAAAAAACTAAACATTTTAAAAAGTGATGCTGTAAATTTTCAACTATTGGCTCTTTTGTGTAACTTTGCCATCCTTTCCCATTTATCTGGCATTCACGTGACATCACAACTAGGGATGCACCAATCCGATACTGGGATCGGATATCGGTGCCGATCCAGGCAATTTTGCTGGATCGGGTATCGACTCTATGATATCGGTTCAGCCGATACCATAGTTGTGCCTTAAATTGGGCATAATGAGACAAATTTACAGGCTGGTGTTGATTCAGAACATATCATAATGTTCATCAGATTAAGTTGTTAAGTTGTGACTTGCACTAAAAATAACAGTAACATAACATAATATGACCAAATGTCTTATGCTTGGATTAGAAAAATAAGGTATTTCAGTTCTTACACTGGTATCGGTTGATATCGGGTATCGGCAAACACCAAAGCCAAAGTATCGGAATCGGTATCGGAACTGAAAAAAGCTGGATCGGTGCATCCCTAATCACAACATTATATAGGCCAATAACATTTAATACAGATGTGAGTCGAGAGGCAAAATGGTGCTGCAATACCAATAGTGACCGGTTCTGGTCAGTAACAAACATCTAGCCTGATGTATCAGCCGGTTTCATTTCACTCCGTTGCTAGAGTGAAATGAAATGGAGCGGAGGCACTAGGTGGTGTTAGCCTGGCTAATAAACATTACCAGACTAAAAATATTGTCATTTGACATATTTTCAGTCTTTTGCTTACCATCGGGACTTAAGACATTAAATTATGCAATGTGAACGTCACCTCAAGAACAATTTAAAGACATGGTTTATCACATTTCAGTTGGATTGAAAAACATCGTCCACATATAGGCTACTCATAAATATTCAAAAAAAATAATTGTGGTATTCATTTTTGCCAGTATTGCCCAGCCCTTAAGAATAGTCAAAAGTATTTTAAAAAAAAGATAAAATTACTGAATTTTCTTTGATATCAAAACCAGAAAGAGTTTTATCAACGAAACTAATGAATCCCTACATCTCTAAGTTAGTACAAACTTATACACATGCAACATGTTGTTATAACGATAGCACAAACATTTTTTTCTGTTTATAGGTGTAAGTTTATATGATCAATAATTTTAAATTATTGGACCAAACCAGATGTGACTAAATTTCAGTCACATCTGGTTTGGTCCTGTTCTGGATCAAAGAAATTAATCCTGCCATTATTTGCTCAAGAAAAGATTGTAAATTCTATTTATTTAGGGCAATGAACCGTGTGTTGTGTTCAAACAGGCTTGTGGTCGTGAAAGGAATGAAACTTAAAAAACACACCTATCTTGACATGTGTATACAAGTAAATCTACAATTTACATTATTCATAAGATTGCTCTGAGAAAAAATAAAACACTTTGACTTCTACTGTAAGTGGAAGCAGCAAAAGAATCAAAAATGAACTCAATCTTAATTAGTTTTACCGTTTGTTAGCAAGTTATTTAATTTGCCAAGGACACAAGTGAAATAGTCAATATGTCCACACAGCAACAACAACATTTACAATTACACAGTAAAAGTAACGTTAACTTAATGTCTACACTGGATTTACATTTGTCAAGATACAGTGTGTTTTTTAGCGAGTTTCATTTTGTTATGGCTACAAAGCTATTTAACAGAACAGACTGGTCAAGGTAATTACAAGTGGAAATTAGCATCTTTTCTACAGCTGGCCTGGTTTACTTCATTCTACAACTATTAACAGTTAAAACTATAGCAATTACTTATCTGAAGCTAAATCAAACTGTCAAAATGTTGTACGTTGTTTATTTATCCGCAAGAGCTAAAGCTGTATCTGAGTTAACCGAGAAGCTAGCGGCTACAAAACTAGCCGCTGGTTTAAACACATGACTAGCTAACGTTAGCGCTGTTTCTGCTATTTAAACTGTATTTAAAGTGAGAAACTCAACCAAACACATGACTAGCTAACGTTAGCGCTGTTTTCTACTATTTAAATTGTATTTAAAATGAGAAACTAAACCAAAACACATGACTAGCTAGTGCTGTTTTCCACTCTTTAAACTGTATTTAAAGTGAGAAACTCAAACAAACACATGCTAACTAGCTTTAGCTCTGTTTCCACTCTTTAAACTGTTTTTAAAGTGAGAAGCTAAACCAAACACATGAGTAGCTAACGTTAGCGCTGTTTTTCACTCTGTAAACTGTATTTAAAGTGAGAGACTTAAATGGTACCTTCCCTTGAGCTTCATCCACGTGTTTTCGCTGTTTGGTGACTTTGACTTCCACGGTCTGCTCGGAGCTGGTCCTCTGAACGGAGCTTCGCCTTTACTAAAGTGTCCTCTCCGGGATGGAAATGAGTCCGAGCGAGCCCACCTGGAGCCCGGCCATCACAAACATGCCTCCGCACAAAAACTGAACGAAATCATGCGGGAAAAACAACTACAAGCTGGCCCAACAGCCGGAGATCACAAAAGTCACGGAGCTCCGACACACGGGTCTGTCCCCTTCGACGGCCAGCGGCCGACTGAGCTGAAGTGGCGTTGAACCAGCCTTTATATAGTCCCTGGCAGCACTACGTCACCAAGTCATCTCCGTGGCGACGATCTAGCGATCTGATTGGTTGTTCCCGATTATATCATAAATCCATGGGCCAGAGGCCAGATTTTGCCAAACGGGGCTCACCAAAGGTGGCCAGGGCTGTCATACATTTTTGGAAAGGTCAATATCTAAGCTTTATATTTGTGCATGATAGACTTTTCTGAGTTTCTGTGATAACATAAATATTCACCTTTGAAGTTTACAAACTGCATGTTAAAAAATGCACTTTTGACACTGGTCTATGTTATAGTTTAGGCCTTGTATCGCCCATCAGATAATCATTTAAAATATTGTGTTTGGTATCATTTTGAAGAAAACAATCTTGTCTTTCATGTAGGTGTTTTTGTTGTCCTCTCTGATAATTACTATGGCAACAGCAGCTTTTCAAACTGTCACATGAGGACGATTTTTACCATTTTTTTCTGAACTGCTTTGCTATGTTTCTTGCTGAAAGCTTTAGCAACATGATAGAAACACAAATGTGATATCAAATTATTATCTGGAACCTGAGGATTCAGAAAATATATTAGATGTCTTCACTTTTTCAAAACACAGCCTCACAGTGAGCCTCAAAGTACAAGAGGGATTCTCACAGAATCCCTGTTTTTTTTTTTTTTTTTTTTTGTTTTTTTGTGTGTTTTAGCCAAATTTGAAGTGTTATAGCAATAAATGAGCATGCAGGACTCAGAGCAATTCTGTCTAAACTTTCAAGTCAGGCTGAAATATCTCAACAGTGGAACATAATGATATTTTCTGTTGTGGAACTGTAAAGAACATATGACACTGGACTCTATAACCAACACAAATTATAATCAACACGATACATGTTAATATTTGATGCAAAACTGAGAGTTACATTTCTGGTTTGCCAGATCAAACTAAATGGTTTTGTGCTCCTGTTTTTAATGTGTGGCCTTCAAAATATATTTATTAAGCCTACTTTGTATTACTATTTTGACAATTATTTACATTACGTCCCAACTGGTATGGATTTATGGAAACAGTCACCAACATACACAGTGCCAATACACAAATTACACAGAGGGATTTACTGTGCATGAGTTACGCAGAAAGAGCTCCTCTCCATCTGCTTACATGGGGAAACTTCTTTGAATAAAGCAACGAAACGGGACAGCAGAACTTTTGTTTTCTCTCAGTGGGTTCGTTTACTAGTGCTTGAATAATCCGGTTATAAGCAATATCTCGGTTATGACAGTTATCGGGTTATACTGTTTACATGTGCACTGAGAAACCGGGATACTCACATACATGATCAAATCTAGTATCCTGGTTTCTCAGCATATTAAAATAAAACATAATTTTGACCGGGCATACGACCTGATGAGACCACGGTGGCTCATTCTGGTGCTTTTTCTTTTAAATGCCAACTTTACAGTAAAGTTATGGCTCATCCACATGATTTTGAGCTACGGGAGACGGGAAAGGCAGCAGATCCTTGGGACGCCATTACCTGCATCTATCATGAGCTTGTCCTTTCCTCACTTGGACCCGGGAGCTGTGGGTGAAAGTGCGAAGCCGTGAGTGGTGGGAAAATGTTGTCCTCCTGGTGACAACGAGTGGAGAGAAAACTTCATTCAACCGGCTCTGTGTTATGGTCGACCCCTTTATGCGACCGGCGGAAACTACAGTGTGCACACCAGTTCGGCTGCCAGTGCATGTGGCTATTGTTTTGTATAAATTGGGAAGCTGCGGAGAGTATCGCCTTGTCGTCAATCAGTTTGAAGTTCACAAATCAACTGTGAAAAAATGTGTGTACATGTTCTGTCTCGGGATGGTTGACACCGTTGTCAGCAATGTCATTAAAGTGTCGGACCTGGAGGAAGTCACTCAAATAGCAGCCCAGTTTCAGAGGGCCTTTGGGTTATATCTCAAATTATCGGGTGCATTGATGGGCCCCTATGATGGTTATAGGGACTTCATTAACCGAAAAGGCTGGGCCTCTTATGTGCTGCAGGATGTTGTTGATGAAGTGTTGGTAGGTTCATAACTTTTTGAGTGCGTTTTTATGCACAACTTGTTTTAATTGCTGTTTTTTGTCCTTGGCAGTGCCCATGCTGCTAATGTCTTGAAGATGTCAGATCTATAGACAAGCCTGCCTAAGGTTAGTTGTAAGGATGTTTATTTGTTTTTTTTTTTAAAAGCTTCAATTACATATTCAGTGTTACAAAGAGCAGTAGAAGTGGAAGGTGTTGGGGTCAACTTCTCCATCATTGGTGACCCTGCCTACCCTCTATTGGATTGGCTCGTCAAAGGCTACACTCGGGCTCAAATGCACACAGCAGGGCAGGAGTCATTCGATGTTGTCAGTTTTGAAGCTGCTTTAAAACTGTACTGGAGCCAGTTTTTGACCTGAATTAAAGCTGTTCTGGGGCCAGTTTCAGAACAAGTTACAACTCTGCTGGAAATTTGGTAAAGCTGGTCTGGGGCCAGTTTTGAAGCTGCTTTAAAGATATGCTGGAGCGTGTTTTGGAGCTGAGTTAAAGCTGTTCTGGGGCCAGTTTCAGAACTAGTTACAGGTGTGCTGGAAATGTGGTAAAAATAGTCTGTAGCCAGTTTTGAAGCTGCTTTAAAAGATAAGATAAGATAAGATAGACAAGATAAACAAGATAAAAATAAGATAAAAAGAAAATAAGACAAGATAAGACAAGATAAGACAAGATAAGATAAGATAAGACAAGACAAGATATGATATGATAACACTTTAATAATCCCGAAGGAAATTCTTGTACCAGAGAAGTTCATCGACATATAAAAATATAAATATAAGTGCATATCATTTAAAACACTAATAAATATAGTTTAAATAACATTTCATTCTAATAATAATATCAGCTCAACTGAGGCACACAATACAACATTTCAATCTCTACAAAATGGAGATGCGTTAAACAGCTTAATTGCCCGGCAGAAGGTCTCCTGTGCCTGCTGAAGCTGCTCCGATAAGAGAGCAGGGTTTGGTGTAATGGGTGAGCTGTGTTGTTTCTGATACTGAGCAGTTTCTTCAGTATCCTCCTCTCAGCCACCTCACCAACAGGCTCCAGCTCCACACCCAGGACAGACCCGCCTTCTTCACCAGCTTATTGAGTCTGTTGGTGTCCGCTACCTTCACTCCACTGCCCCAACAAACCACACCATATATGGCGCTGGCAACCACTGAGTTGTAGAACATCTGCAGCCAACGATGGCGCCAGGGGGGGTCTTGGGCTCTGACCTTTACTTGCCCCCCCAAGCAAACGTATCTTCTCTGCCAACTACTGAGACTCGGTTTAGTGACAGCCCCGGTGCAGAGCCTCGCGCTCCAGCACTGGTCCGACTCCTGACCGAGGCGTTTCATAAAACCTGCTAGTGCACGCGAGGTCGGCACGGCTCTGATCGAGTGCTGCATGTCTGCAGCTTTAAAACTTTGCTGGAGCCAGTTTTGAAGCGGCTTCACTGCAAAAAGAGTTGTGTTAAAAAACAACACATTTTATGTGTTAAACCCATTTTACAATAACAATATGGGTCATAACATGGAATTGTGGTTCGAAACGCATGAATACCGCCATCTGGTGGTGAAATGTTTTCATTAAAAGTTCAAAATGAATGAACTACATACTACTGTTGTGTCTCTACACACAAAAGTAAAGTACTGAAGTGGAATCAAAAGAATCAGGAGTTGTATCATTACTATTTTACTGTGGAACAAATAGGCTCTAAGCCCTGGATTCTGTTTGAAAACTAAAGTTTGAATCAAACAAAAGTTGAGTTTACATACTTACATTTTTATTCAAGAATATAAGTTTTTCTGCCGTTGATAGTTTTAGCACATACCTGCACCTACCTACAAATAAAGCCTACTGTGTGATGCTGTGTCAACATTGTGTTTCTAAATTAACTATGTGGAAATGTATAATTTATATCTAAATAGTTAATTCCTAACAATCAAGTATACTGACTAACTTTTAACTAAAGGAAAGTAGAATCAAATCATTGTCAAATCGCTCAAACTCATCTCTTGCCTCTCAAACCCACATTTTCTGAAGCAGCAAAGTGCCTTTTAAACTTTTGGGCGTGGTTTGAAACAGCTCGTGGTGTTTTGTGATTCGTGACCAGCCCGATCAGCCAAAGTTAGATTCGAGCAGAAAGCCCCTAGTGAAACGTTTCTGTAACAGCAGCGGTTCGGAACCGCAGAGGTCAGAGGTCACATGATCAGCATTTTGAACCAGAATTCGGAGCAGTGATCTGAAGCACATGCACTTTAGTGCTTCGAAGCTGTTCAAGAAGCACATGTCAAACTGCTCATCACTAGTTGGAAAGACGTGACGTTTGTTGTCAGATTATTTACCGCAGGTGTTCAACACGAGCTTCACGTCGCAGTCACCAGCGACTTAAAACTAAACACAAACATGTTTCTGAGGACTTAACCAGACATTTCATAAAGGATAGAAACATATTCTTGGACTGACAGAGAGCTCACACTTTGCTGTGTGTCTGAAAGAGGAAGTTTTCTATGATGGAGCTGTGCTGCTGAAGTTGCAAAGAAATATCGATACTTGTTCAAACGAGTATCCAGTTTTAGTATCGATTAGTATCAGGGAATCGATTGTTTTGACAACCCTAGTCCAGAGACACTATCAGTTTCCTGCTTTGACCTCGGGGTTTCCAGTCCATACTCCACACAGATGTTCCTGTATACTATGCAGCACTTGGTTGTGACGTTCCATGTATGCTTTCCCTGACAGCATCTTACACCAGGCTCACACTGCATCCAGTCCATACCAGTTCATACCAGTCCATACCAGTCCATACCAGTTCATACCAGTCCATACCAGTCCAAACCAGTCCAAACCAGTCCATACAGCGTACAGAGGATTTCTGTTTCTTGAAAAGTAATGAGAGGCTCTCACACAGCGATCCGTCCGGTCCGGAGAGACGCGCGTCTCTGCTCCAGTCGTCCGGATCTTTTTTGGAAGGAACTTTTTCCAGACTGCCGGAGCACTGCGGAGTCCTTTTTGATGAAGTTATGAAAACAAGACAGAACAAACTGGTGAAGTGAATCCGGTGGTTTTAATAAAATCATTACATTACTATACTAAAACAAATGCAACAACATGCTCAACATAAACACGACTATATAACACAGATGATGTAAATAAACATCCGTGCTTATCTATTGCGCGGCAACAAAACAAGACTAACAGAAAAGGATGTGACGACACAAGTGTTCTTTGATTACATATACATATGTCAGTGATCACGTAAAGTTGAGCATGACCCCGAGAACTCCATACACATGTCCGTACATACACATGCATATTCTGGATGCAGGATGAGTGCCTCACTACATGGTACATCCCATGTAGGGGCTTGTCTTCCATCACCTCATCCTCTCTTGTCAACTGTCTGAGACTGAGCAGGTCATCTGTTGGGGCTACGTTCTTGATGTGATTATGGATCTTGGATGTTTTATCCTGGATAGTGGCTCTCACGCTCACTAGTCTCAGGGTGCTGGAACCTCCATGCATGGTGAGGAGCTTTCACAATAGTTCTTCTTTAACATTTCCAGGTGTTCCCAGTTTGTTCTTTGTCAATATTAAACAAAAGGAATATATCAAGAACAAACGCAAGGGCCAACACTAACCTTTATTTTGATAATCAACTGATTCTTTTAAATAATTAATTTGTTGTTTAAAACGTAGAAGTCGTTTGAATACAAAGTGTTTTAAAGCTTTTATTAGACAGCTCATGTATTAATAAATAAGCTTGCAATAATCTTCACTAACTGATAATTGTGATTGATTGATTGATTGATTGATTGATTGATTGATTAATTGATTGATTGATTGTTGCAGTCCTATGTAAGCTCCTCTTTGGGAAAATTTACAAAATGGTTTTGTTACATTTGAATTCCTGATACATACAGCTACACTTTTCTTACTCATAAATCTACGCACTTATTCCAGACCTGGGCCTGTTGCGTCATCACCATTTTAGGAGATCACAAGGAGATAGTGTTGACTTTTGCACAGACATTTCACAATGAAAGAAAGAACAGATACAGAGAAAAGTATTTAAAGTATTCATAAAGTAAAGAAAGACAAGAGGTGAAGCAGGAGCAGGTGGAGGTCTGTCCACCAGAGTCAGTGTTGCCTGGAAACTGTGAATCTAGGTCAGAGTGGAAGCTCACACCAGAGAGAGAGAGAGAGAGGAGGGAGAGAGGGAGAGAGAGGAGAGAGATGAAGGGGTAGAAAGAGCGAAGAGAGGGGAAGAGAGAGAGGGCGGAGAGAGAAAAAGAAGCGAAAAGAAGAATAGAGTCAAAGGACAGAGCAAGAGAGAAAGAGAGAGAAATAGAGAGAGAGAGAGAGAGGGAGGGAGAGAGAGAGAGAGAGAGAGAGAGAGAGAGAGGGAGGGAGAAGTAGATAGAATAGAGAAGAGAAGAAGGAAGGAGCAAGGAGACAGAGAGCGAGAAAGACATAGTGGTCAGACACAGCAGACAGGTGAGTTCTGCTCAGAGTCGAATTGTTTGCATTGACCCAGTGACCTCATCAATGACCTCACTAGTAACCTCATCAGTTCTCTCAGGACTGATCTCAGAAGAGACCTCAGAGGTGACTTAAAGAGTGACCTCAGGAGTGCCTTTGTTTCAGGAGCAGTGATATGTCGGCGATGCACTGGGAGGCCCGGAGGAGGCAGAGCGCACTGGAGCGACGAGCAGCTCACAGACAACAGGTACTCCCCAGACCCACAGGTACTCCCCAGACCCACAGGTACTCTCCTGACTAACAGGTACTCTCCTGACTCACAGGTACTCTCCAGACCCACAGGCACTCTCCTGACTCACAGGTACTCTCCAGACCCACAGGTACTCTCCTGACTAACAGGTACTCTCCTGACCCACAGGTACTCTCCTGACTCACAGGTACTCTCCTGACTAACAGGTACTCTCCTGACCCACAGGTATTCTCCTGACCCACAGGTATTCTCCTGACTCACAGGTACTCTCCTAACCCACAGGTACTCTCCTGACTCACAGGTACTCTCCTGACCCACAGGTACTCTCCTGACTCACAGGTACTCTCCTAACCCACAGGTATTCGCCTGACCCACAGGTATTCGCCTGACCCACAGGTATTCTCCTGACCCACAGGTATTCTCCTGGCTGTGAGTAGGTACACTCATGCTGTAGTAGGTACTCTTTTGACATGTTTTGTATGGACACAGGGACTTTTTGCATTCAAGGGCAGTTGTGAGTATTTGGTGTGAAACTACTGTTGCTTTTTACTGTATATTTGGTCTCTATGCAACCGGTTTATTAACAAAAACTTATAAATACACAAAAATTCTTTCTTCATATATGTTTGTTCATGTTTCCTACAGAGTCTACATCTGTATGTTCATGTAGTCTACAGAGTCTACATCTGTATGTTCATGTCGTCTACATCTGTATGTTCATGTAGTCTCCAAAGTATATTGTATGTTCATGTATTCTACAGAGTCTACATCTGTATGTTCATGTAGTCTATCTGTATGTTCATGTAGTCTACAGAGAGTCTACATCTGTATGTTCATGTAGTCTACAAAGTCTATATATGTATGTTCATGTAGTCTACAGACTACATCTATATCTTCATGTAGTCTACAGAGTCTACATCTGTATGTTCATGTAGTCTACAGAGTCTACATCTGTATGTTCATTTAGTCTACAGAGTCTACATCTGTATGTTCATGTAGTCTACAGAGAGTCTACATCTGTATGTTCATGTAGTCTACAGAGTCATTGTTGTTCATTGTAGTCTATCTGTTATCATGTAGTCTACAGAGTCTCATCTGTATGTTTAGTCTACAGAGTCTACATCTGTATGTTCATGTAGTCTACAGAGTCTACATCTGTATGTTCATGTAGTCTACAGAGTCTACATCTGTATGTTTATGGTCTATCTGTATTTCAGTAGTCTACAAGTCTATTTATGTTCATGTAGTCTACAGAGTCTACATCTGTATGTTCATGTAGTCTACAGAGTCTACATCTGTATGTTCATGTAGTCTACAGAGTCTACATCTGTTGTTCATGTAGTCTACAGAGTCTACCTGTATGTTCATGTAGTCTACAGAGTCTACATCTGTGTGTTCATGTAGTCTACATCTGTATGTTCTTAGTTCATCTGTTATGTTCATGTAGTCTACAGAGTCTACATCTGTATGTTCATGTAGTCTACAGAGTCTACATCTGTATGTTCATGTAGTCTACAAAGTCTACATCTGTATGTTCATGTAGTCTACATCTGTTTCATGTAGTTCATGTAGTCTACATCTGTATGTTCATGTAGTCTACAGAGTCTACATCGTAGTTCATGGTTCATGTAGTCTACAGAGTCTACATCTGAATGTTCATGTAGTCTACAGAGTCTACATCTGTTTGTTCATGTAGTCTACATCTGTTTGTTCATGTAGTCTACATCTGTATTTCATGTAGTCTACATCTGTATGTTCATGTGTCTACATCTGTATGTTCATGTAGTCTACCGAGTCTACATCTGTATGTTCATGTAGTCTACATCTGTTTGTTCATGTAGTCTACAGTCTACATCTGTATGTTCATGTAGTCTACAGTCTACATTGTATGTTCATGTAGTCTACTCTGTATGTTCATGTAGTCTACATCTGTTGTTCATGTAGTCTACAGAGTCTACATCTGTATGTTCATGTAGTCTACAGAGTCTACATCTGTATGTTCATGTCGTTACATCTGTATGTTCATGTAGTCTCAAAGTATATCTGTATGTTCATGTATCTACAGAGTCTACATCTGTATGTTCATGTAGTCTATCTGTATGTTCATGTAGTCTACAGAGAGTCTACATCTGTATGTTCATGTAGTCTACAAAGTCTATATTGTATGTTCATGTAGTCTACAGACTACATCTTATTTCATGTAGTCTACAGAGTCTACATCTGTATGTTCATGTAGTCTACAGAGTCTACATCTGTATGTTCATTTAGTCTACAGAGTCTACATCTGTATGTTCATGTAGTCTAAGAGTCTACATCTGTATGTTTTTTTTTTTTCATGTAGTCTACAGAGTCTACATCTGTATGTTCATTAGTTTTTTTTTTTTTTTCTAATCTGTATGTTCATGTAGTCTACAGAGTCTACATCAGTATGTTCATTTAGTCTACAGAGTCTACATCTGTATGTTCATGTAGTCTACAGAGTCTACATCTGTATGTTCATGTAGTCTAAAGTCTAATCTGTATGTTCATGTAGTCTACAGAGTCTACATCTGTATGTTCATGTAGTCTACAGAGTCTACATCTGTATGTTCATGTAGTCTACAGAGTCTACATCTGTATGTTCATGTAGTCTACATCTGTTTTCATGTAGTCTATTGTTATGTTACAGAGTCTACATCTGTATGTTATGTAGTCTACAGTTACATCTGTATGTTCATGTAGTCTACAGAGAGTCTACATCTGTATGTTCATGTAGTCTACATAGTCTACATCTGTATGTTCATGTAGTCTATCTGTAGTTCATGTAGTTCAGAGTCTACATCTGTATGTTCATGTAGTCTACAGAGTCTACATCTGTATGTTCATGTGTACAGGTCTAATCTGAATGTTCATGTAGTCTACAGAGTCTACATCTGTATGTTCATGTAGTCTACCAGAGTCTACATCTGTATGTTCATGTAGTCTACATGAGGTCTACATCTGTATGTTCATGTAGTTACTCTGTATGTTCATGTAGTCTACATCTGTTGTCATGTAGTCTACATCTGTATGTTCATGTAGTCTACATGTCTTGTAATGTCGACATTTGTATGTTCATGTAGTCTACATCTGTATGTTCATGTAGTCTACAGAGAGTCTACATCTGTATGTTCATGTAGTCTACAGAGAGTCTACATCTGTATGTTCATGTAGTCTACATCTGTATGTTCATGAGTCTACATCTGTATGTTCATGTAGTCTACAGAGAGTCTACATCTGTATGTTCATGTAGTCTACAGAGAGTCTACATCTGTATGTTCATGTAGTCTACAGAGAGTCTACATCTGTATGTCATGTAGTCTACAGAGTCTACATCTGTATGTTCATGTAGTCTACATCTGTATGTTCATGAGTCTACAGAGTCTACATCTGTATGTTCATGTAGTCTACATCTGTATGTTCATGTAGTCTACATCTGTATGTTCATGAGTCTCATCTGTATGTTCATGTAGTCTACATCTGTATGTTCATGTAGTCTACAGAGAGTCTACATCTGTATGTTCATGTAGTCTACAGAGAGTCTACATCTGTATGTTCATGTAGTCTACAGTCTACATCTGTATGTTCATGTAGTCTACATCTGTATGTTCATGTAGTCTACATCTGTATGTTCATGTAGTCTACATCTGTATGTTCATGTAGTCTACAGTCAATCTGTATGTTCATGTAGTCTACATCTGTATGTTCATGTAGTCTACATCTGTTTGTTCATGTAGTCTACATCTGTATGTTCATGTAGTCTACATCTGTTTGTTCATGTAGTCTACATCTGTATGTTAAAATAGTACGTTGGATGGCACCACGTGTTTGTTTAGTTTCTGTCTAAACCACAGTGCTGAGCTGTGATTGGTCCAGCTGCTCTGGCTGACCATGGTCATCTTTAACCATACACTGTAGGTTTCTACAGATGGATTATGGACAAATGGACAAATATTACAAGAATCTATCTGTTAGGGCCAGGTTAGTGACATTCTACAAGCATAGAGTTGCTTTTACCAGTAGCTGCTCTGTGCTCCTCCCTCAGACACATGAGCTGCTGGGACACCTGAGCTGCAGGTGTGATTGGAGCTTACTTCCTCACACAGACAGATCTGTGACAGATGTGTGAGCCTCAGGAAACATTAGCTCACTCGAACACACACTTCTATTCATTTCCTTTAGCACAGTCTGTGCTCACTTTACACAACGCTCACCTGTTTGATCGCAGACATGTTGTGTTTCTAGGGTGTTACACGTATATTTCACATATATATGACTTTGGATTAGGGGGAGTGGGATGTCTAAGGGCCCATTTCATCCATCCAGGTGCTACATTTTGGGTAAATTAAAAAAAGAATGTATTTGCTTATGGTAAAAGTCTTGCACTCAATTTGCAATTACAAGATGCACATAATACTGCACAATACAGAGCATCTCAGATTTAGCTTTTATTGCCCTACTTTGTTTTGCATGTGTGCAAAAGTGGACATGGGACTAACCAGATCTGACCTGTGTGAGTTTGTGAGGTCAAAAGCAGCAGTGTTCTCGGGTATAGAACGGGTTCAGCCAGGAGCTCCGGCCTCTGTGTATCGCCCCACTGCTCACTCGCTCCTGTGTGTTGTGTGTGTGCAGCTGCTGCAGGACGACATGGCCCCCAGCGAGTCTCAGAGTGTATCAGAGTCGGCCCCTCATCAGACAGCACAGGTACAGGTCGGTAGGCTTTGGTTTGTGTGAAATCTGAAAAATCACCTTCCTGTTTTCACAGAAGTGTTTGTTTCATCGACTGTCCTATTTGCACGACATAATATTTACCTCAATCTCATGTCAATTGTAATCATTCCGGACGTCATCTGAGTTTCTACTCCCGTCCGAATCGCTCATGTCTATAAAAAAGTCTGTAGTTTCCTTGAATTTTACCTCCTGTAATTCACCAAACTCAGCCGTCCAGATGGAATGTGCTCTAAGCTACAACCTGGTACAAGCATCTCTGCCTTTGTGCTTCATGTAATTGTACATTGTCCTTAATAAACATTACCTTACCTTACCTCCTGTAATTCACCAAACTCAGCCGTCCTCCTGTAATTCTAAAGCCGTGTGAATGTATCTGTCTATGTTTTCAATCTGTGAACCGTTTATACATAAATTAATAATGAATCTTTGGCTTGTTTTACCTTCAGACTTGAACTAAATTATTATTACTATTCACCACGGTTCATTTTTAAATGAAATTGACGTTTTCTATGGTTTACTAACAGTGTTGGGAGTAACTAGTTACTGTAATATATTCCACTTTTGAGTAACTAAGTAGTATAACTCAGTACTGATAAAATTTTTGATAATATATTACTAGTTACAATCTGAGTAACTCAAGTTACTTTCATTAAAATTAATTGTTTTTATATACTATTAAAAAACGTCACTTCAGGACCAAAACACCACTAAAATACTGTCTGTTGCTTAAAGGTAAATCAAATATTATGAGGAAAATGTGTTGTGACGTCACATTTCCACAAATAACCAGTAAACAAGTGTAAATGTAACAGGATTAGTTTTGTACAATGTCTTAACAAATGTGTGATTAGCTCACAGTAACTCACAGTAACTAAAAGTAGTGTAACTCAGTTACATTTCTGAGACAGTAATATTGTAATACAAATGTATTACATTTTTCTCCCTGTAACTAGTAATATATAATGTATTACAGTTTTAGAGTAATTACCCAACACTGTTTACTAAGTACAAAAGTAAGGGTTCAGGTTGGTAATATAGATACTTGGGGAACAGTTAATACAAACGTTGCAAAGTTTGGATGTTTGGACTTTATCACTGTAAATGGATTAAAAAGGAGAGTCTACAGCTGTTTCATAAGAAATCTGATATTATGGATGTGATTCTGATAAACAGTGTTGGGTAAGTTACTTTATAATTGTAATACATTATATATTAAAAATTAAAAATTAATATATTTGTATTACAATATTACTGTCTCAAAAAATGTAATTGAATTACACTACTCTGAGTTACTTTGAGCTAATTGCACGTGTGTTTAGACATTGTACAAAACTAATCCTGTTACATTTACACTTGATTACTGGTAAATTTATTGAAATGTGACGTCACAACACATTTTCCTCAATATTAATTCACCTTATGCAAACAGCAGTATTTAGTGGTTTTTCCTAGTGTCATTTTTAACATGTATAAAAGCAATTAATTTACATGAAAGTAACTTGAGTTACTCAGATTGTAACTAGTAATATAATATCAATATTTTTATAAGTAATGAGTTACACTACTTAGTTACTGAAAAGTGGAATATATTACAGTAACTAGTTACTTTTGTAATGAGTTACTCCCAACACTGCTGATAAATGAACTCAACAACGGTACGATGAGCTACATTTACAGCTCAGGTCAGCTGATTCAAGTTAAAACAAACCAAAAACACAAGACACGCTCATTTCATGAATGAAGTAAAAGGTCGTTGCCATAATTCATCTGTCGCCATTTCCAAAAAGTCTGTAAAAGCAAGAATATCACAGACATCGAATATGTCTGTGCGAATGCCTGTAAAAAAAAACAACAGTAATTTGCCATGGGGTCTTTTAAAGTTTACAGACGTCCCAAGGCAAATATTATGTTGTGCGAATAGTCCAGCATTTTTAGAGCAAAGTCTGACAGTGGTGATACAACTGTGTGTAATGTGTTGTAGTGGAAGAACAGTGTCCTCACTGTAAGAGCAGCCTGAAGACCCCAAAGACCTCAGAGGACACCGCTAAGATCCCCAACAGGTACTCTGTAAGTACTCCAGCCTGTGTACTACTATTACTGCAGTAGTGTATGTGTGAGAAAAGAATACCTCTGCTCTGTCAGTCTCTGCAGTACAAGCAGCAGTGGTGAGGACTCCTGCTGCTCACTGACGAAGTCTGCGTGTTTCTGAAGTCTGCTGTCCCCTGAAGAGTGCTGTCCTCTGAAGTCTGCTGTCCCCTGAAGTCTGCGTGTTTCTGCAGTCTGCTGTCGCCTGAAGAGTGCTGTCCTCTGAAGTCTGCGTGTTTCTGCAGTCTGCTGTCGCCTGAAGAGTGCTGTCCTCTGAAGTCTGCTGTCGCCTGAAGAGTGCTCAGAAAACTCCTCACAAGTGTCCTGAGAAGAGTGTTCTGAAGTGTCCCAGAAGTGTTCTGTGAAGTGTCCCCTGAAGAGTGCTCAGAAAAGTCTTTACAAGTGTCCTGAGAAGAGTGCTCAGAAGTAGGCTATGCCCAAAAGAGTCCTCAGAAGTGTCCCCTGAAGAGTGCTTAGACATGTCCTCTGAAGAGTTCTCGGTAGTGTCCTTTGAAAAGTTCTCTGTAGTGTCTCCTGAAGAGTCATCAGAAAAGTCCTTTGAAGAGTTATCTGTAGCGTCCTCAGAAGTGTTCCCTGAAGAATTCGCAAAAAAGTCCTTGCAAGTGTCCTGAGAAGAATCCTGAGAAGACTACTCTGAGGTGTCCCCTGAAGAGTCCTCAGCAAAGTCGTCTGAAGAGTGCTCAGAAAAGACCTAAGAAGGTTTTTTGTTTTTTCAAAATTAGTTTTCTATGTTTACTAGGGATGGGACGAGATCTCGTGCCCTGAGATCTCGCGAGATCAAACTGTCATGATATTGTGCGCACACGTACTGAACTGTCTCGTGAGATTTTTCCAGGGTCATGAAATTAGCTTTGGAACTTTGAGCAGCTGTACTAAATCTTCTCCTCCACACACAGACTTGTAGCGGACTCATTCTGACAGAAAACTGTCTAAACTCTGTCTCAGTTTTTGTTTAGTAAAGATAGGACCAATATTGACAGATATAATTAGTCCTAAACATTGTAAAAGTTAGCACAAAAAATATTTAATCGTCAAATATATGCGCGTGAACAGAGCAGTGTTTTTCAGACTAAACATAGTTTAAAACAGATCCACAAAGAGATATTTTGACCTCTGTCATCAATAACTGTAAAAAGTATGAAAGTCTCCTCATGTGTGTGTGTCTGGTCCCTGTCAGCAGCAGCAGCGCTGTGAAGCAGGAGAAAGGGGGCGGAGCCTGAGCTACACACGGGGAAGGGGGCGGAGTCTGAGCGGATCCATTTCAGTCAAAACTTGTATCGTTGAAATAATAAAAATCCAAGGTGATACACATAATGAAAGGTAAAGCTAAACTAAAGGAATATAAACTAACAATAATAAATAATACAAATATTTTTTATGTGCCTTGTTTAAATTATAAATTGAAACAATTAATGCAAATTATTTAAAAATCTTGTCTCGTCTCGATCTCGTGGACCCAATCTCGTGGCTCGTCTCGTGAAAATTCTGTCTCGTCCCATCGTTAGTGTTTACTCTATGCTTTTTATTTGAGCTACTTAAACCTGAGAAAATTGTATTAGTTATTGTTATATCAAAAGGTTAGGGTTGCTTTTTTATGTAAAGGGAGCAGATCATTTTAGCCTATTTTAGAAGATTTCAGCGTGAGAATCCTAAAGCTTAAACACAAACGCACACAGATCTAGATTCCTTCAAATTGGTTTGAATGACAACAAGAAGAAAAACAAAATGTGTCCAAATATTTTTGTCACAATACCTTTTAAGGACAAACAAAATGGAGGTGTGTCTGTGTGTGAGATACACTTCTTTCCTCTCTGGATCCTGCAGGCCACTCATGGGTTTTGTCTGTTTTCTTTTGCTGTGTTCAAATGGACTCAGAAAATCTCCTCAAAGTCTTATTTCTGTACTAAAGTTTGTTAGATGTCTTTAGAAGAGTTTGATGTGTTTTGAGTAATCTTTCTGAAATTGCAGAAAAAATATGCAGGTCAAACTTATAGAGCAGGGGTGTCGAGCTCATTTAGACAAAGGGCCACATTGGCATCGGGGTTGTCCTCCAAGGGCCGGTTGTAACTGAAACTAACCTTATGCTGCAAATAATAGTTGTGTTTGATTATTATATATTTATTAGTAACAACAACTGTATATACATCTACTCTTTAAGTTTGAGACCAATTGTTTCATTAGGTCAAGTCATACAGATTACTCAGAGGCGTTGCTACAGGACAGGCAAACCAGGCAATTGCTTGGGGCCCCTAAGGCAAAAGGGGCCCCACCAGAGGGCTCCTACTGCCTCTGGTAGAGACAAAAGGGTCCATTTTGCACTTTTTAAAATTGATCTTCCTAATGCAGTTTTGTGTTTGTTACTATGTTTATTTATAGTTAAATTGTATTTAGTGGTAATTCATTTATTAACACTTATAAATATACAGTATGTATTTATAATTGGCTGGGAGTCCTTTATCACAATTTCGACTTTTTTCATTGTTTCTATAATATAAATTAATAAAATTTTTCATCTCTCCCAAAGGTTGTCTGATTACTGTTATTATTGGGCATGAGGATCCCAATTATGTTTCGCTTGGGGCCCCATGGTCACTGCTGACACCAGTGGCGGCTGGTGGTATATATTTTGGGGGGTGCGCAAAAAAAAAAAAGGAGGGAGTTTTATACACAGCTCCATGGCCCATCATCACCATGTGCAGATTACAGGAGCACATGGAACACACACTAGCATAAGAAAGCATGCCAGTCATACTGAATCCTGATTGGTCAGTGCTTACTGAATCGTGATTGGTCAATCACAAAATTTGTGAAAAGTTCATTTTTAAGACTAAATAAGGACTTGTAGCATTAGAGCAACGATGATAAGCCATTCTTAAGTTTCACTGTGACTGTTAAAGTAAAATGGAGTCAGTGAGACACATCAGAGTAAATGTACAGTGGTTGTCACTGGTCACATGTTGACCAATGACAACCACTGTACCATGACAGTGAAGTCTGTGGCAGGAATAGACTTCCTCAGGGACATTTAAACCATCGAGAGGCGCAGTGCCCGGCGCACCTTAAACGAGACTATAGCTGTGCTCTAAACTAATGGGCAACAGCACAAGAGTTTAAAATTTCTCGCGACACTTCAGGCCTCCCCATTGCTCTCTTAAGTGTTCGCTATTGCCTCGTGCCCCAATTGGAAAACCCCATAGACTTCAGCCAGTCTTTTAAACTAACATAGGAACGTATTCTAAGCTTATTTTAATTCTTTTTCAGGGTCAAATCAGGAAGTGCGGCCGCCACTGGCTGACACTAATAAACCTTAGAAGACCTTGAGGGCCTCATGAAATCAGGTGGAGGGCCGCATCTGACCCCCGGGCCTTGAGTTTGACACATGTGTTATAGAGAGTCAGACTTGAGTATTTATGTGTCTTCAAACTTGACTTTAAACTTGACTTGAAACTTGACTTGGACTTGTCTCTCTTTGACTTGGACTTGACTCAGACTTGTCTCTCTTTGACTTGGACTTGACTCAGACTTGTCTCTCTTTGACTTGAGACTTGACTCAGACTTGTCTCTCTTGACTTGAGACTTGACTTGTCTCGTCTCTCTATTTCCATTGGACTCATTCTGGTCATTTCAGCCCTCAGTTGTCTTTTATACAGTTCAGCATTGTTGACATTAAAGGGGCATTTTCTGTAAAGGGAGCTCTAAGGGTGACAACTGTCTTTGTATCTTTAACTTTTCCAGGAGCTTCAAAGTTTACATCAAACAAAATGTAAAATTATAGTACTTAACATGTTTGAAGAGAAGAACAAGACAAGGATGTTGTGTAACTCCATTTATATTTGTTTTGAGTAAACAATGGTTAAAATATTTAAAAAAATGCATGATAGAAATCTCAAATGTCTCTTGACTGTTTTGACTCAGTTGTATTTGTGCAGTATATTAAAAAGTGTGACATACCTGGGTGTTACCATGGAAACTTGTCTGAAATGATCACTGACACACGTTTATGCTTCACTTCCTGGTCTACACTGATAAGTCTGGACCCTTTACAAACATCAGGACCAACAGTCAGCGATTGGTTTAGGCAAAAAAGTCCCACTTACCATGAAGTGAACAGTTTATTGGAGTCTGTTCCATCAAGTGAAGTGAAACAGGCTCATACATCAGGCTGGGAAGACTCTGGTTACACTGACAAAATGAAAGTTAGCTCAACTGTGTTGGTTATTAATACATCTTTAGAGCTTTTACCAGGCAGTAGTTGTAAAAGTTCTTTAACATGTTGGATTCTTGCGATGAAAAAATTGACAAAAGTCACTGTGATCCCACAAATGACAAGTAATCATCACACAAACACTCTTATGCTCACACTGCATCCAGTCAGTACTCTGGTACGGAGGCTTTTTAGTGAAGATGTGAAAACAAGACACAACAAACAGGAAGTGTGGGTGAAGTGCATCCAGTGATTTTCAAAACAAAATCATTACACTACAAATACATCAAAATTCTGGACATATACTGTACATGAGTATATAACACAGAGGATGTAAATAAACGCTCTCGTGCTTATCCATTATGTGGAGAAAAATCAAACAGAAAATTACCTGACGTAAAGAGTTCTTTGTTTACATACACATGTGCTCAGTGATCACGTGGAAACCACTATGAACATGTGTTTCGTGTACCTGGTGTCCAGTGTTGGGTAAGTTACTTTAAAATTGTTATACATTATATATGACTAGTTACAGGGAGACAAATGTAATACATTTGTACTGAGTTACACTACTCTGAGTTACTTTGAGCTCATCACACATTTGTTAAGACCTTGTACAACACTAATCCTGTTACATTTACACTTGATACTGATTCATTTATTGAAATGTGACGTCACAACACATTTTATTCATAATATTTGATTCACTTTTAAGCAAACAGACATTTTTAGTGATGTTTTGGTTCTGAGTTTTCAATAGAATATAAAAGCAATTAATTTATATGAAAGTAACTCAAGTTACTCAGATTGTAACTGTAATATATTATCAACATTTTTATAAGTAATGAGTTACACTACTTAGTTACTGAAAAGTGGAATATATTTCAGTAACTAGTTACAAAAGTACGAAGCTCAGTACTGCCAATCTCTACTTTATTTTCCTTTCCAGCTGTATCACAAAATTTCATGATAACTATCAGGTAATAACGTGATACTATGAGGTAATGATGTGATATGAAAAAAATATATATATATATTTTTTTATTATTTTTGTACTATCACGATACTATCACGTTTTTACCTGATGATTAAAATTTTTTTTTTAATTTTCATGACGTTTATACCTGATAGTATCACGTTTTTACCTGATAGTATCACGTTTATACCTGATAGTATCACGTTTTTACCTGATAGTATCACGTTTTATACCTGATAGTATCACGTTTTACCTGATAGTATCACGTTTATTACCTGATAGCATCACGTTTATACCTGATAGCATCACGTTTATACCTGATAGCATCACGTTTATACCTGATAGTATCACGTTTATACCTGATAGCATCACGTTTATACCTGATAGCATCACGTTTATACCTGATAGTATCACGTTTATACCTGATAGTATCACGTTTTTTACCTGATAGTATCACGTTTTTACCTGATAGTATCACGTTTTTACCTGATAGTATCACGTTTTTACCTGATAGCATCACGTTTATACCTGATAGCATCACGTTTATACCTGATAGTATCACGTTTATACCTGATAGTATCACGTTTTTACCTGATAGTATCACGTTTATACCTGATAGTATCACGTTTATACCTGATAGTATCACGTTTATACCTGATAGATCACGTTTTTACCTGATAGTATCACGTTTTTACCTGATAGTATCACGTTTATACCTGATAGCATCACGTTTTTACCTGATAGCATCACGTTTTTACCTGTAGTATCACGTTTTACTGATAGTATCACGTTTTTACCTGATAGTATCACGTTTTTACCTGATAGTATCACGTTTATACCTGATAATATCACGTTTTTACCTGATAGTATCACGTTTTACCTGATAGTATCACGTTTTACCTGATAGTATCACGTTTTTACCTGATAGTATCACGTTTATACCTGATAATATCACGTTTTTACCTGATAGTATCACGTTTATACCTGATAGCATCACGTTTTTACTGTGATACGTTTTACTGATACATCACGTTTTACCTGATAGCATCACGTTTATACCTGATAGTATCACGTTTATACCTGATAGCATCACGTTTATACCTGATAACATCACGTTTATACCTGATAGTATCACGTTTATACCTGATAGTATCACGTTTTATACCTGATAGTATCACGTTTATACCTGATAGTATCACGTTTTATACCTGATAGTATCACGTTTTTACCTGATAGCATCACGTTTTTACCTGATAGTATCACGTTTTTACCTGAAAGTATCACGTTTATACCTGATAGCATCACGTTTTTACCTGATAGTATCACGTTTTTACCTGAAAGTATCACGTTTATACCTGATAGCATCACGTTTATACCTGATAGTATCACGTTATTACCTGATAGCATCACGTTTATACCTGATAGTATCACGTTTTTACCTGATAGTATCACGTTTATACCTGATAGTATCACGTTTATACCTGATAGTATCACGTTTTTACCTGATAGTATCACGTTTATACCTGATAGCATCACGTTTTTACCTGAAAGTATCACGTTTATACCTGATAGTATCACGTTTATACCTGATAGTATCACGTTTATACCTGATAGTATCACGTTTTACCTGATAGTATCACGTTTATACCTGATAGCATCACGTTTTTACCTGATAGCATCACGTTTTTACAGATAGTATCACGTTTATACCTGATAGTATCACGTTTATACCTGATAGTATCACGTTTTTACCTGATAGCATCACGTTTATACCTGATAGTATCACGTTTTTACCTGATAGTATCACGTTTTTACCTGATAGTATCACGTTTTTACCTGATATATCACGTTTTTACCTGATAGTATCACGTTTTATACCTGATAGTATCACATTTATACCTGATAGTATCACGTTTTTACCTGATAGTATCACGTTTATACCTGATAGTTATCATGAAATTTTGTGATACAGCTGGAAAGGAAAATAAAGTAGAGATTGGCAGTACTGAGCTTCCGTACTTTTGTAACTAGTTACTCCCAACTCTGCCGGGGTCTGTACATACACATGCATATTCTGGTCTCTGTGTGTGTGGCCACCGGACCCAGACGGATCCGGATCTGGAGTCAGTGTGTCAGCAGGGCGGCGGGCAGTGACATCATCAGCGGGCGTGGATCCGGGGCGGGGCGATGACATCACTCGCAGGGCGGGGCGTTGACACAGTTCTGTCTCTCTCGAGTGGCCGGAGACCCACAGTCCACCAACGGCTCCCCAAAAAAGTCGCTGGCTCATCCTTTCGGCCAATAGTGGGACTGTGAGAGAAGAGACTAGTGTGAACCAGGTCTGAACCAGGTCTGAAGCCAGGTCTGGGTCTGACCAAGGTCTGAAGCGCAGGTCTGTACCAGGTCTGTACCAGGTCTGAAGCAGGTCTGAACCAGGTCTGTACCAGGTCTGAAGCAGGTCTGAACCAGTTTGAACCAGGTCTGAACCAGGTCTGTACCAGGTCTGAAGCAGGTCTGAACCAGGTCTGACCAGGCTGTACCAGGTCTGAAGCAGGTCTGAACCAGGTCTGACTCACCTGTAGTTCTTGAAGTCTGGCTGACACTTGGTCTTGCGGCTGCGTTTGGAGCGGTCTCCACAGGGGGGTATACACTGACTCCACGGCTCCCAGCCGGCCCACTGACCCTTCACTGGAGATCACACAAAGGTTTGTGAGTTCTTAATAATAGTTCTAAATCTTTCTGTTGGTATTTTCTCACTGACGGATGAATCTGAACTTGTGTTCCTAAAGCTGCACTATGCAACTTTTCAAAAGACCTGCGGCCAAAACTGTCAGATACAAGCGTGTAGCCTATTACAAATGTCTTATTGGAGAAAAATCAAAAGCTTAGCAATCAAAGTTGGCCGAATGATTATACCCAACATGTCTAATTTTACGTTCTGGCTTTTCATAACATATTGACATACCGTAACATCCGGAGACGTCGTAGCACACTCTGGTCTCAGACAGTGGTCCTGCGGGACACGCGGCGCCCCCTAGTGCCCTGTGGAGGCAGATGCGCTCGCGGCTCTGGCTGCCTCCTGTCGGCTCACAGCGCAGGTTGTATGTGGGGTCGAACACTTCCAGACAGGGCCCCAGGACGACCACTCCGACCACACTCCATCCACTGCACCACAGGGACAAAGATCAGACTCAGGAGAGATACAAGATCAGCTTCTATCAGCGTTTCATCTGCTCTACTTTATGCACAGTTGGATTTGGATTGACTCGTGCCAGTTTGAGTCATTTTGTCTTGTCCTGCAGTTATGGTTCTAGTCTCAAAAGAAAAAAGTACCACCTAAATCTTAATGAAATCTAAACTGGACTATTCCAGGTCTAATTAGGACACAAATGTGAATAAAATGTACATTTATCAAGAAACAAACTGAAAAAGTGTCCAGTAACACGTCAAGACTGAGCCAACAGACCCTCAGAACACAGATCTGTTATGTGCCAGAGGATCCCACTCACTCATGGGGCTCAGCAGTTCTCTTTTCTAAACCTAAACCTAAACCTTGTCGTTGGTTGTCATTGATAAGGAAGTAGAAGGGAGCAGTTGTACCAGGATGTACCAGTTTGGATGTAGAGTGTCTTTCTTTTTCTTCCTGAGTGATTCACAAAAGACCTGTAATATTTCGAAGTCTGTGGCTGTGTGTGGGTCAGGCTGGTGCAAACAAGAAACTACTTCTGGTTTATCGTCACTTTTTTTATACATTTATTTTGCTTTTATGCAAAGCTTCTGCGACTCTGAGCTGCTTTTTAAACCTATTTAATTCAATGCTTTGAGGTTGGTTTATGTCGGACATCACGCACAGGATTTGCCATTTTTTACAGTGTTTTGCCTCGACAAACAGGAAACAGCTGATGCTAATGAGCTAGCTTTGCTTTGTTAAGTCTACTGGAGCAACAGATAAAGTTTTCATCAGTGTAAATGCAGCCCTTTGTCACTGGATCAAGTCTGCGTTTGGTGAGGAACTTTATTTCGTGTTTCTATCCACTCTTTTCCATCTGGTTTTGGCCTGATTCTGTGTTTTCTCTTGTCCAATCATTAGGTCTAAAGGGGGGACCGCTGTGAGGTCTGCTCCAGGGTCCAGGGTGAAAGCAGGGCCAAAAGCGGTTCGCTACGGACCCAGCGAAAGGGGCGGAACGGGTCGCTTTGCTCAGTGGAAACAGCATACTGTACCGTACCGAACCAACTCGAGCCCATGGAAACAGGCTAAAGGTTCACAAGAAAGGAGGAAAGAACTAGAAGCAGAACATATGATGAGTGAGCTCCTGTTTCTGAACCGGACTGAATCTCACCTGGACAGTACTGGTTGGTGTTGCACGTCTGGTAGCGTCTGCTGTCTCCGCGGCAACCCTGGCCACCGTGTTTGGGGGCAGGGCTGTCGCAGGAGCGGGTGGACACCTGAACACCCAGCCCACAGGTGACCGGACAGGGAGAGAAGGAGGACCAGGACCCCACGAACCGTGCACTGAAACACACACACAGCAGCTGTCTCGGCCCGCTCCTTTTCTCAGTTTATACAAATGATTGCCTTATGTTTAAAACAAGTCATCAACTATGTACTATGCTCATTCAAATGTTATGGGAAAGGAACTGGAAAAGGTTAGACAACTGCCTTTGAGAATGGAAAACTCTAATCTGGAGCAAGTAAATCAGATTAAACTTCTAGGTGTTACAGTGGATCACCATTTATTAGGGATGCACCGATCCAGCTTTTTCAGTTCCGATACCAATCCCGATACTTTAGAATAACATCTGCCGATACCCGATATCAACCGATACTTGTGTAAGGACTGAAATAGCTCTTTTCTCCTTTTCAAAACCTAAGACTTTTGATCATAAGTGTTATTTATACTGCAAGACACAACTGAACAACTTAGAAGAAGAGAGAGAAAGAGAAGAGAAGAGAGAGAGAGAAAGAAGAGAGAGAAGAAGAGAGAGAGAGAGGAGAGGAGAAGAGAGAGAGAAAGAGAGAAGAGAAGAAAATGAGGAGCACGAGAAGAGAGAGAAAGATAGAGAGCGCGAGGAGAGAAAGAGAGAGAAAGAAGACAGAGAATAGAGAGGAGAAAGAGAAGAGAGAGAAAGAGAGGGAGAGCAAGAGGAGAGAGAGAGAGAAAGAGAGAAAGAAAGAAAGAAAGAAAGAAGAGTAGTAGAGAGAAAGAGAATTAGAGAGAAGAAAGAGAGAAAGAAAAGAGAAGAGAGAGGAGAGTGAGGAGAGAGAGAAAGAAAAAGAGAAGAAAGAAAGAGAGACAGAGAAAGAGACAGACAGAGAGAGAAAGAATAAAATGTCAAACATTATGAGACATTCTGGCTCAACATCAGCCTATAAATCAGACTCATTATGTCCAATTAAACACAACTAGGCTGAACCGATATCATGAAGCCGATACTCGATCCAGCAAAATGTCCTGGATCGGCACCGATATCCGATCCCAGTATCGGATCGGTGCATCTCTACCATTTATCATGGAGCTCTCACATTGATCATGTGATTGGTAAAAAGGGAAGGGCTATTGCAATGATCAGACGGTGTTCAGACTTTGTAACTCCAGCTGTGATGAAATAGTGGTACGATCACTGGTTTTATCACATTTGGAATATTGTTCTATCATATGGTCAGCTACAAATAAAGCAGATTTATCCAGACTTCAGGTTGTCCAAACAAGGCGGCTCGCTTAGTGCTAAAGTGTCCATATTTGACTCGAGTCACTGAGATTCACCGATTATTATCTTGGCCACTGGTCCAGACAAAGTTGAGCATGACCGCCTAGTATTTTTAAAGAAAATTATTGTCACTTGTAAACCACAATGTTGTTACGTAAGTATTATCTATGTGGATCAGACTCATTCCTATTTCACTCGTCGTGCGTATAGCGCAGATTGTTTTTACCTCGACCAAAAACACACTTTTTAAGAAGTCTGTTTTATACAGAGCCACTCAACTATGGAGTTGAGAGTTTTACCCAATGTACACGCTCTTAAAAAGGCACTGAAATCAATAATATGAGTTATTGTATTTTAAATGAATTATGTGTAAGTAAATGATGTACAGTGTAAAGTGTTTTAATGTTTTGTTTCTGCTGTGGAAGTGAATGGGGTTTGTGGTAATAAATAAAATAAATAAAATCAGTATACACAGGGAAAGCTAAAGTGTGTTTGAGAGATTTTATCATTTGATCAGTTTAATTTGGTAGATTAACACTTTTAGTAAATATAAATTATGGTTTTACATGATTTTAGAACAAGTTTGAAAACCTGCTACTTCTAAACTGATGACATCACAGTGTGGAGACAGGTCATTTTTATGAGTTTCTGAACACACATTTAACAACATAAGTGTGTCTCAAATAAAACGTTTTGGTCTAATGTTCTTACTGGGCAAACTCCTGGTGTGATGTCATCATTTAGAACAGGAAGTACATTTTAAACCTAAGAGATGTCTGAACTCAAATGAAGTTTGAAATGTTTGACAAATCTTACGTATCTAAATCTGTATCGGATTTTTTTTTTTTTTTTCTCTAATCAACAAAAATAATCTTGGCGCAGCTATCACAATTTCAGAATTGACTGCAAAATATTTCTTTAGTAAATACATTAAATAAATGATGGATTGGGACTATAGTGGAGAGTTCATTTCTTTTTCAGATTGGTCCTGTGTATGTCCTGGTTAGAGGTGCTAAGATGAGACTTTTGGACCAAAATACTTCGAACTATCAGATCCTACTATTTATTTAGCAGGTTTACATTAGTAAAAGTTCATCTATTTTTTTTTTTTGTAAGATAATTTCCATTAGTCTACGTATGATGCCTTTAATAGGCCTGCTCATTAATTATGTCCTAAAAGTTGGACTGGGAGGGTGAATGGTACTAGTCTCCCAAAGGCCCAGGGCTTGGAAGGGCCCACCAAAAGCAGGTCATTGTTGCTTGTGCGATAAATGCCATTATTGTGACGTTAGGATGTTCATTATTCTTTAAATTGACTCAAAGAAATTGCTAAATAAAGATCACTACATCTCAATCCAGCAACATTTTGATTTGTCAAAAATGTCACAAGCATTTTTTCAGTAAATTCTTGGCGTAATTTAGTCAAGTTTATAGCTCAAAACAATGAGTGAAAATGTAAAAGAGTGCGTTTAAAACACATTCCATTTTATCCTCGTCTTTATGCGAATGAACCAACGCAATAGTTTTGACGCACACAAAAACTCACACATAAACGTCATGTTTTCCTAGTTGTTATGGCGATAGAAGTGTTGAAAGGTATGATTTACTGAAGCCAATAAATAGGCTGTATATGACTATTCTAGAAAAAATAAAACCTTAATGATCAGAAAAATAATGACAGTGGACTGGATGAATGACTGGAATGGAATATTTAAAACACAAGATTATGTTTTAGGGGCCCATCAACAAAATTTGTTCCTGGGGCCCAGAATTTTGTGCTACGTCCCTGCCTGCACCTGTCACTCAGCCGTGTCATCATCACATGCATCTTTATTAATCATGTTAATATCGTCTTACCTGTTTGTACTGACAGTTTGCACTAATACTGTATACTAACCATTTTTATTATTATTAATATAATTGCCTATTTCACTTAGTATGCTTATTTTGTACATGCCCTTAAGCTTTATTTTTATACTTTAATATAGGCATGAATGTTTTTGAATGAGCCAAAGAGCACATGTGACTCGCGAGCCTCAGGTTGGCCACCACTGAGCAAGAAAGTCACTTGATTCTTTTGAGGAAAATGCAAAAGAAATAGGTCAAAGTGTGAGAAAACCCTGCACTGGTCTGTTTAGAAGCACGTCGAGCTTCTGTGATTCACGAGAAACACAAATGGAATGTCTTTGTTACTGTTGTTACAGTTTGAAAGAGTTGTAGTAAAGGAGAGTATATGACTATTACTAGCACACACACATGAGCCGTAGACTAACCCTGGCAGTAGCTGAGACCAGGACAGGGGCCCGTCTCCTGAGTGGGCCCCTCACACGTGTCACCTCCGCCTGGGTTAAAGCAGACTCTGTGCCTGGTCCTGTGTGGAGCCACTCCTCCATCAGGTGTACATGTCCCGGAGCAGTCGGACCACTGAGACCAGCCCGTCCAGAAGCTGGGCACTGCAGAGAGAGCACAGTTAGACCTGGTACAGGACAGACACATAACCAGTATTCAGGAATATTCAAGTCCCAATGTAATCAGAAGAACAAAAGAGGAACCATTTAGGTCAACAATTAGTCTGTTGATTGTTTTCATTCATTAGTTGTTTTTGTTGTAAAAGCACGGCCAGAATGAGTTTTTTTTTTATGCAAAAATCATGATCAGGCAAGGTAACATTTCTTCACTTCAGGAAAAATGGGCAAAGCGGAATATAATGTTACTAAGTTATTGTTTAAAGTTATGTGTGCCAGTGTATTTTCTGGATTCTTTTCTTAGATTCTCTCTCACAGTGAAAATGCAGCTACAAAAGAATTTTTAGAGGCCTTGAATCTGGTTCATATGCATATTCTTGGTGTGGTTTCCTGGTCCACCTGGTTAGCCGAACTCTGGGTTGCTGAAATCCTGTGGTGTGGTGCTAGTCTAGACACAGTCCGGGTCAGGGTCCGGTCCTGGTTCTGACCTGGACAGGGGCTCTTGCACTCGGCGCTCCTGGTGCTCGGGCCCTCACAGTAGCGTCCTCCATACTGAGGGGGGGGCTGGTCACATGATCTGAGGCTGAGCTGGAGCCCCACCCCACACGACACGGAGCAGGGCCCAAGTCCGACCAGCTTCCCCAGCCTCCGTCCACTACGACAGCCAATCACAGAACAGATGGGTCAAAAGCTCCAGATTACTCCAACATTCTAGTGTCTGAGTGAGGTTCACCTGCGCAGTGGGGCAGCTCACTGCACGGCTGCGTCTGCACACCGTCTCCAAGGCAACCGTTCCCAGGTGGGACCACTGAGGGAGAGGGTTAGAACACAAGCGCTTCCTGTTCCGAGTCGGTGTGTTACCATGGAGACCGATACATGTGCCTGAACACTTGGACCACTCTGACCAGGCTGACCATCCTCCGTGAGCTGGACAGAAAACAGATCCTCAACATGAACACGTCACATCATAACAGACTCTCAGTCCTCACAACAGAACAGCAACAGTATTCATCCCTGTTTAGAGACTAAACACTGAAACAGTATGCTTCTGTTAGTCTCCTTTGTGTGGAGGCAACATTCAAGTTGATCTAATGACAGACTTTCTCCCTCTTTTGTTTTTGAGAAAACGTTCCACCACGTGACCTCATACTGTGTCTGTATATCTGCTGTTTTTCACTGGACACGTGGACACTCACTGGGACATGTGGGACACTCACTGGGACACGTGGGACACTCACTGGGACACGTGGGACACTCACTGGGACACGTGGGACACTCACTGGGACATGTGGGACACTCACTGGGACATGTGGGACACTCACTGGGACACGTGGGACACTCACTGGGACATGTGGGACACTCACTGGGACATGTGGGACACTCACTGGGACACTCACTGGGACATGTGGGACACTCACTGGGACATGTGGGACACTCATTGGGACACGTGGGACACTCACTGGGACATGTGGGACACTCACTTGGACACATGGGACACTCATTGGGACATGTGGGACACTCACTTGGACACATGGGACACTCATTGGGACACGTGGGACACTCACTGGGACATGTAGGACACTCACTGGGACACGTGGGACACTCACTGGGACATGTGGGACACTCACTGGGACATGTGGGACACTCACTGGGACATGTGGGACACTCACTGGGACATGTGGGACACTCACTGGGACACGTGGGACACTCACTGGGACATGTGGGACACTCACTGGGACATGTAGGACACTCACTTGGACATGTGGGACACTCACTGGGACATGTGGGACACTCACTGGGACATGTGGGACACTCACTTGGACACATGGGACACTCATTGGGACATGTAGGACACTCACTTGGACATGTGGGACACTCACTGGGACATGTAGGACACTCACTTGGACATGTGGGACACTCACTGGGACATGTAGGACACTCACTGGACATGTGGGACACTCACTTGGACATGTGGGACACTCACTGGGACACGTGGGACACTCACTGGGACACGTGGGACACTCACTGGGACATGTGGGACACTCACTGGGACACGTGGAACACTCACTGGGACACGTGGGACATGTGGGACACTCACTGGGACACGTGGGACACTCACTGGGACACGTGGGACACTCACTGGGACATGTAGTTACTTCACACTCCTTTGTCTCCTCAGTAGCTCCAGTGCAGGCCAAAGCACACTCAGGACGTTCGCTGCACTTCCTGGTTCTCTTCATGACTCCGCCCTCTCCACAGCTGACGGAACAAGGTGACCATGGCGACCACTGGCTCCACCTTCTCCTGCAACATCGACCAATCAGAAACGTTCAGTGGAGCTGTGCTAAGCTGTTGTCACTTATGTCGAAGTAGAAAACCAGACGTTAATCACTTCTGAATCTGCGTCAGACCTGATCTTGTGTGAAAGTGTTAGTACCGTCGCAGCAGGTTCCGTTGCACCAGTCGGCCTGTAGCTTCACTCCAGTCTTCTCACACTCTGATTTGCCGATCCCGTAGCAGCTCCGCCTCCTCAGCTTCACCCCCGCCCACACAGGGTGGTGCACTGGGACCACTCGGACCAGTTGGACCAGGTTGGAGAACTGAACATAACAGCATTGATCATTAAAGGGCTTCTTCTGTGTTTTTATTGTAAAACTGTAGCATAAATAGATCTGTAATTTAAATGGTTTAGAAAGAATCTGATCTACATTGACTTGATAAGCTCCGCCTCTTTATTGCAAATTTAACCCTCACAAGATTCAAATGACTTGTTTTATTGTTGAAAGTGGTTACTTTGAAGCTTATTTACTCAGAACTCTTTTTTTTTTCAATAATCATCAATATACAGTGGGCGGGGATAGGTGGTAGGTGAAACAAATATTTTCTAAGCACTTGAGTATCAGCTGCAGGACAAAACAAGATTACTCAACATGCACAACTCAATCTAAATACAACTGTGAGTGAACGCATGATGAGAGACTGTTAGAGCATGACTACAAACTCACACCAGTGGATTTTACAGGTAAGGACTTGTCTCTCTTTGACTTGGACTTGTCTCTCTCTGACTTGGACTTGTCTCTCTTTGACTTGGACTTGTCTCTCTTGACCTGGACTTGTCTCTCTTGACTTGGACTTGTCTCTCTTTGACTTGGACTTGTCTCTCTCTGACTTGGACTTGTCTCTCTTTGACTTGGACTTGTCTCTTTGACCTGGACTTGTCTCTCTTTGACTTGGACTTGTCTCTCTCTGACTTGGACTTGTCTCTCTTTGACTTGGACTTGTCTCTTTGACTTGGACTTGTCTCTCTCTGACTTGGACTTGTCTCTCTCTGACTTGGACTTGTCTCTCTCTGACTTGGTTTTATAGTTTTATATCAGACAAAGGCTGAAGCAGAGTCAGGGCCGGCCCTAGCCCTTTTGGCGCCCTAGGCAAGATTTTATTTAGACCCCAGCGCCCCGCCCCACCACCACTATATTTAACTTTTTTTTCTGAGTTTAATTCTGTATAGGTCTATGATATGTAGTGTTGAAGGCAAGGTCATGTTTGTTTTTTGTTTTATTTATTGTATTTTATTTATTTTTTTATTTTTTCTGAAAAAAATAGATGCAATTTTCTATAATCTGGAGTATTTTTGACCAATTAAAGTATCTTTTACATTAGTAAAGTTATATTATATTATGTAGCATATATCCTCACCAAGATACAAATTATTTGGGGCCCCAATTTGTAATGTGGCCCCAGCTGTTTGTGGTCATAACTCAATGAATATGTGTCTTAATGACAAAAAATAAAACTGGCAAATAACTTATGAGTGGTAGAACACGATTTTCATATTGGGGTGCAATTTGGCGCCCTCACCACCAGATGGCGCCCTAGGCAACCGCCTAGTTCGCCTATGCCTAGGGCCAGCCCTGAGCAGAGTAAATACCAACATGATTTGATTGTGACTTCGGTCTTCATCAGAAGCACCAGATGGTCGGTGTGCCCTCCTCGGTATCACTTTATAATAATGTCCAGATACAAATCATAAACAAATGTTAGTTAAATATTAGTAACATTATCTAATCATTACTAAATTATTGTTATATTGTTATTATATTATTGTTAATTATTATTATTAATGGTTAACTAACATTTATAAATGATTTGTATCTAGACATTATTAGCGCTAAGTGTTATCCTATTAATAGTGGCCCACCAATCAAATAATCAAATATATCGTTGAGATGTGACTGAAACTTCTAAAAGGCACTAAAATACAGAAAATGACTACAATTTGTCCAAAATGACACTGGTTACACACTTATCATATTATGTGTCTAATGTAAAATGCATAACAATGAATATGTGCTACAATAGGCTTTACATACAGTAGTCTAATATGCTTATTTATTTAGAATATAACAGAGTGACTTCTGTATTTTAAAATGGGGCCCTCGACCTACTCTGATTATTTCGGTCCCAGCTCCGTTTGAGTTTGAGAGCCCTGATCTAAGTGGTGGTCGTTCTGACGAACCTGTCAGACTGACCACGCCCCTGACCACGCCCCTGACCACACCCCTAACCACGCCCCTCGCTTGCTGGTGGTTTTGGAGAAATGAGTCCCATGTGCGAGAAAGTTAGAATGATCCTTCCTTCTCTAAGTTGTAAGTCCATTGTAAAGATTGGGTTGTGTGAGTGGGTTTTCTGTATACTGGTTTGTGGATATTGCCGTCATTGTTTGGTGTAAGGTATTTACACCGCTTCAGCATTTGTCTGATATAAAGAAAACTTTTAAAGAAAACAAAACGAACATCCTTAACAGACTGACTTGGATTTGTCTCTGTTTGACTTAGGACTTGAGACCAAAGGCTTGACACTCACCTGAGACACACACACAGACACAGATTAGGCTGAGACTGACCTGCAGGAGTGGCACTCTCCGTCCTCTGTCCTGTATCCAGATTTATGGTTGAGACAGCAGGCGTCCTTGTCCACCTCCCCGATGTCTCCCTCACAGCTCAGAGAGGACGGGACGAACTGTGAGAAGCACCGCACGCCGTCTGGACAGCACAAACAGCAGGACATTTACACAGCGACGGAGAATGCTTGGAACTGTCCCTGGGCCGCCGTGGTTCCCAGTCTTTTCAGGGCCTTAAAGTTCCTTAAAGTGCGTCTGACAGGTTTGACTACATTTTTTAGTCAAACACAGTAAACATTCATTTACTAAAAACATGTGCTGACCAATTATGTGACATTTTTCAGTATATTTTTAATCTGTCTTTGTCACAACAGAGAGTCCCTAAACTTTCCACAATCGTACCTTTAGCAAAGTGCAATGCCCCTAAAACCTTAAATGACTTTCGACCTGTTGCCTTGACCTCATTGGTTATGAAAAGCTTTGAAAATTATTAAGGAGGCTGTCCTGCTGCAGGTGGAGGACAAGTTAGACGCTCTGCAGTTCGCTTACAGGTCAGGCAGGGTGGAGGAGCTGTGATTACACTACTGCACTTTATTTGTTGCCATTTGGACAAGTCTAAGTCTCATGTAAGACTTTTATTTGTTGATCTTAACACTATCTTTTAACACTATCCAGCCATTTTTGTTAGTTGACAGACTGGTTTCTGATTTTTATCTGGCTACGACTACATCTGTTGGCTCTCCTCAGGGTTGTTGCCTATCCCTCCTCCTGTACATCCTTTACACAAACCAGTGTCGAAGCTCACATCATGACAGACACATCCTGAAGTTCGCTGACGACTCTGTTATCGTGAGTCTGCTGTCGGAGGATGAGCAGTGACTTTGTGGAGTGGTGTGATGGCTCCTTCTTACATCTCAACGTCTCAAAAACCAAAGATATGGTGATAGACTTCCCTCCACTTCCCACCACCACAGTCATTAAAGACACAGTCATTGAGCTCGTCGACCAGTACAAATACCTGGGAGTAATTGTCAACCAAAGGCTGTGTTTTGAGCCCTGGGTTGATGCTGTGCATAGAAAAGTACAACAGAGAATGTATTTTTTAAGGCAAATGAACACTTTTAATGTCTCATCTGAAATGATGACTTTGTTTGAATCTGTTTTTACTTTTGTATAGCTGCGTGGTTTGGTAGCCTTTCTCTCACAAATAAAAATCGACTTGGAAATCTGGTCAAAGTGGCCAGTAGGATCTCAGGGATTCAGCAGACTCAGCTCGGAGATCTGTGCAGAAAACAGGTGGAGACCAGGGCTTGTGCCATTATTGGTTCTCAAGAACATCCTCTCAGGTCGTAGTTTGAACTTATGCCCTCTGGGCAGTGCTATAGAGTTCCTGGTTGTAGGACAAAGAGGTTGGGAACTACATTTATTCCAACTGCTGTGAAGCACCACATTGGCTCTTAGCACTTTAGAGAACATGAGTATAGGGAAAGTGGGGTGATTTGGGGAAGTTGTGCCACCCCATGTTTCTACAGAACCATAGAAGAAATCGGTCATGTGACCTCACATTATTGAAGATTTATCCATTACACTCATCCTGTAAAGATGGGAGGCTGATTGCATGAGAAATAAGAGCCTTTAAATAGAAGAAAATAGTTTTTTCCCTTCAAAGTAAAATGTCTATGATCAAGGTTTTTGATTGTTGCGTCTGAACAGTTCTAGGCAAGTTTGTAATATATCACACATGTGTTAGTGCTTTGGTAAGATACATATTGAATCTATAAAGCTGACATGATTTTAACTCAAACCTGACACATGATGCATTTTTTCCAAAATGGTGGTCCTGGGCTGATTTGTGCCAAAGAGCCTGGTTCAGTTGTGCCACTGACACCCATTAATGAATAATTGAAAAAAATATGATTTTTTGTAATTGTGTAATTTTATCACTAAATCATCTAATTCTTCATTTTACACCAAACAGAGATAGAAAAATCAGGAAATCAGACCAAAATACAAGGAAATTGGACTTATCAATCAGAGAAAAAAGGCTGTTGTGTTCAGCCTTTTTTCTCTTTAATGTTAAATAACTTCATGTAAAATGTAAGTGGAAAATGCATAATGAGTTTAACCTGCAGAAGATATCTGTTTCTGAAATTAAAATATACTATTTTACTGTAATAATAAATGCACAATTGACCCCAGTTAATCTGTCCAAAGACACAACTTCCCCCAAAGCCCAGGGCAAGTTGTGCCACAAGACAACTGTATTTCTTAAATACTGTTCTTCAGATCAAAATGATTGTTTCCAAAGATGCACCACATCCTGAAATATGTGTTCATGTTGTAGTTTGAAGAATGACTCTCATGGTCTCACTTTAAGTAAAAACTGGCACATCTTATCCCACTTTCCCCTACATATCTGCATTCTTTTTTCTCTTTTTTCTAGTGACATCCCTCCCTGTATGTGCTTATTGAATCTGCTGTGTCTGTTGTTTGTTGACTGTGTTTGCTATGTTTTGTCAGATGCTGCAAAACCAATTTCCCCTAGTGGGACAATAAAGATGACTTTGACTTGAATTACTGTGTAACTTACTAGTATCTAACAGTGACACTTAGTAGTACTTACTCTGTACTTACAGTGGTACTTATGAACATAGTTATTAGAGCACATGGTGAATGTCCACTACAAGCAAATTCACAAAAGTGTTTTCTTGATTCTCTGTGCAGAATAAAATGCTTTCACAAACAATTCAGCTGTCTCCTTGGGTCAATTAATGAGAAGGCAAGACACACCGGTCACACTTACACTGGTACCTAGAGTGGTACTTGTGTCAGTAGTTACTGGTACATAACACTGATAGTTACTGGTACTTACAGTGGTACTTTTTCATTTAGTACCAATAATACCACCACTGAAACAAATGTGTGTGCCACAAAGTATTAAAGGTGGTAAGTGCTGCAATATGTACTGCTAAGTGTAGGAATTTGTAAGTACCACTAAAAGTACTGGTAAGTGTACTAAAAGGTACCACTGTAAGTACCACAGTAAGTACCTTTGTAAGTATCAGTGTTATGTACTAGTAACTGCTGACACAAGTACCCCTCCAAGTACCACCTTAGGTACCACCATAAGTACCACTGTAAGTACCAGTAACTATCAGTGTTATGTACCAGTAACTGACGGTACAAGGACCCCTCAAAGTTACACATCTGAACTGATTTCAAGTACGCTGATGTTAACACAGAACCTTTGCCCTGTTAAACATCTGTGTAAATCTCCTTGTGTAACTTTCTGGTGGTGGGAAAAACAAGTATAATAATCCATCTGAAATACAAAGTTAAAGCCAGACATTGGAACATTGTCCATGCAGATATGTTGGGGTGACTGGGGACAAATGTAACAGAAGCTTCAGTTCTGCCATTTGACAAGTTTTGAGCAGTAAAGTTCAATATCACATGAGCTCCTGTTTTTGTTCTGGACAAATTCACACTCACATTCACACACAGTCCAGAGCTGCCAGTGTGGAGTAAACATTTTTTTCAGCTTTCTCGTTATAACAACCTTATATTTACGTTCAAACGACAATATTCTCGTTATAACGACTTTTTATTACGTCAAACGACAATATATTCTCATTAAAACGACTTTTAATGAAAAATAGACAGCCCTTCCCTGATGCTCCAGAGCCCTGTACTAATGTCGCTGAACCAGCCTGGTTGACTAACCCAGGTACGAGGCCAATCACAGACACAGAAGGTTCATTTAAATGTCCTGCATGGATACAACAGACTAAAGCTCAAATGTACAGACATCACCAAACATTTAATAGATCGACCCTTAGTCTGTTGGTTTAGACAAGTGTCTTTTGTCTGAGTCACAGTGATGCGTAAAGATCCACAGCCAAATGTGTAAAAGTGCATTCAATCATTATTTCTTGACAATGAAAGCGTTTATTAATCATCCACAGATTAAACAGGATTCTTCCAGTGTTACTGCATAATGATCTCATGGCTCCTCTTTATAAATACGTGCGCATCGCTTTGATATGAAATACGCCGTGACTTACGTCTTTCCTCATTTCTTCGCTGCCCTTTCTCATCTCTCCCTCGTCTCTTCACAAACGCCTAAATTCTCGTCTCTGATTGGCCAGCGCCTCGTCTTTTTAACTTATTCAGAACTTGGTCGGAGCAGGTTATGAGTTTGCCGTATGTTGCCATAGAGATCTGCCCTGACAGGAAGTGATCCATTTCGTAGGACCAGACCAGGTTTAACCCAGAACTGACCTCACTAAACCCCAAATCTAGCTTCGTAGTACAGGGCTCTGAGGTATCCAGCTTGTGCGCATCATGGGAAGACAGTCTGTTTATAATAAAAAGTCGTTTTAACTAGAAAATATTTTCATTTTAACGTAAATAAAAAGTCGTTATAACGACATTATATTCTCGTTTGAACGTAAAAAAAAAGTCGTTTAACGTAAATAAAAAGTCGTAATAACGAGAGTATTGTCGTTTGAACGTAAATATAAGGTCGTTATAACGAGAAAACCTGAAAAAAATGTTTACTCCACACTGGCAGCTCTGGACTTCCGTACTCATTCACTCACAGGGAAATTTACAGTGATGTTCAATGAACCTAAACATTCATGTATCAGGAAGAACATGCAAACTCCACCCAGAGAGATCGTGAGATGGTTATATGAACCCACAACCTCCTTATTGGGAAGCCAGAGCTCTAACCACTCTGCTACTCTGCTTGAAATGAGTTTTGTGAGTTTTACAACAACAACAAATACCACTGCAGCGCTAACAAACATGGCCGCCCTGGTCTGGGACAAATGTAACAACATGTTACAACAGTCCTTCAGACATTTTATGGATTTATTTAGATTTATGTTTTTCTTTTGATCCAAAAAAGGTTTGTCTGTCATTGGTTTGACAGATTTGAGTCAGAGCTTCATTTCATCATTTAGTTACAGTGGCCAGTCTGTCAATACAATACCTTTGATAAAGACAAAATAAATAGGAACTGTTGTAGTTTCATGTGTTTTGGTGTGTTTTTGACTCATGTTGTGCACTGTAAACCCGAACAAGTTAGCAGTACTCAAAAATTTGAGGTAATGTATTTCCTCAAATTTTTTAAGCTGATAAACTTGAAAGTCACAATTAGTGTAACTTGGATATTACCAGTTGGTTTAACTCAAAGGTTTTAGTTTGTTGAACCTAAAAGTTCAAATTATTCTAACTAAATATTAGGTACAACTTATAAATTTAGTTTGACATCTCTGTCATGGTTCAACACGTGACCAATGAAAACAATGTACATCTGCTCTGATGTGTCTGACTGACTCCATTGACTTTAACAGTCACAGTGGAGAATAATACTTTCATCGCTGCTGTAATGCACAATACTAATTAGTCTAAAAACAAACTTTTTCACAAATTTTGTGACTGACCAATCATGATTCAGTATGCACCGACCAATCAGGATTCACAATGTATTAAAATGCAGTTCTTGGAATCAAACCATGACAAAGTCAAGTGTCTGAGAAAGAGACTTTCTGGTTATTACCATGATTCATAGCACATCTTGTTCCTGATTGGTCAGCAGCTTCTTCAACATTTATTTAATTAATTCTAATAAGTTTTATATCATCTATGTTTTTAATTAAAACTTACTTAAATCTACAATAATTGTCGTTAATCAAAAAATATTAGTTACAATTACTCAAAAAGAACAACATGTTACAGCAACTTAACATAATTAAGTTAGTCAGACTATTCACAACTTGATCTAAATAATGAATTTGAACATTTGGGTTTACAGTGTGGGGCAGATGTAACACTTGACTCAAGCCAAGATCTGCACCTTTCATTTCATGTAGTTTTAAGCAAGACTTTAAGTAAGATTAAGCTGATATTTCAAATTTGGGGGGAAAAAAAAGGGTTGGTGAGTTGAAAGTCCATATTGCATACATTTTTTTTAGTTCTAGAAAAACTTCCAAACAAAAAGAATAGTTTCATACAGGTCTGTTTTACCTGATGTGTCAAAGGTACACCCCAAAAATAAACCAAAATAAAAGCATGTTTTTTTTTTGCCTTTGTAACACGAAGTAAATAATAAAAGTATCTGATTTTACTCTGAGCAGGACTGCATGGCCACAAAAATAAATAATATTTGGTCAAGAGGAGGGCCTCTTCTTGTTGATTTCCATGGAAAAGCTACATTTTTAGCCTTTTTTTTTTTTTTTTTTATGGCATAAAACATATTTATCCCAACGAGAATGTTCTAAAGAATGATTTTATCTTTCTATTTGTATTGAATTGTGAATTGGCTCTTCACCTCCAGAAAGTTCACGGTACACCTTTAAGATTAAAGGATGACAAGGTTTTTTTGGCCAATAATATTGCACACAGACGTTTGGAGCTTAAACCAGTTTTGTTTGAAGTCTGTTTTTTTTGTGTGTGTGTGTAAAATAAAAGTCCCTCATAAATCACCAGATTGAAAAGATTCCTGGAGATTGCACAGTAATGTTAATGTTATATTATTATCACAATGTGAAGAGCCTTTCCAGAGTTCAGATGTAGATCAGAGCTCTACTGTTTTGTTGATAGTTCTTCTACAGAAGTGAAAGTGAACATTTTTGCACACTGACTCTGCTCTCCATCATGTGTGAGCGTTTCCGTGGTAACAGTGGACTTGGCTGAAGAGTGGAGTGAGGGTCACATACTACAGCTGTGACGGGAAACAGATGCTGTTACAACACAAGCTTTTCCCGAAACCCACACACAAAACACTCTGATCACAGCCAAAGTAAAAAGTTCACTAAAAGTACAAAGTTCACTGAAAGTCCCGCTAAAACTTGTTTACTTGAGTTAAAGTACAAAAGTAAAACATTGCAAATTGACTCAAGTAACAAATGAAATTGTAAGGTTGGTCTTAGGGGCATTGTAGTGTAAAATGGGCTTTACAGACACAATAAAAGTATTTAATCATGTGTCAAACTGATAATTATTAGATATGCAAATGTTTGGAGAAGTTAAACTGGAAAAAAGTATCGATATGTGACATCACAGCAAATCTCTATGGGCTTTCAGAGCGAAAAAATGTGAACTTAAAAAGTAACTAAACTGTTTTTAAAATAAGTACAGATATTTCTTAAAAAAAAAAAATCTAGATTTTGTAATACTCAAGTGAAGTACATATTCTCTTACAGCCAAAACACCTTGAAACCAGTGAATTATTCTACATTCCAGAAGCAGTTCAACCTTCTCAGTTTAAAATAGCTGACAGTTTTCAGAGACAGTTGATGGTGCACTGACCTGAGGTGTGGAGGTGCAGCAGCAGCAGCAGCAGCAGTGAGCTCCTGAACACTTCCATGTCTGTGTGAGCCCTGTCCTGTCCTGTCCTGTCTGTAAGGCATCAGCTTTTCTCCTCCCCTCACTCCTTCTCTCCCTTCCTCCTCCCTCACCACCCTCAGTCCTGTTTTATCTGCTTTCCAAATATCAGCTCCTCTCTCCTCCTTTTTCTCCTGCTTTCTTCCTCCTCTCTCTTCTTCTCCTCTCTTCCCCTCCTCCTCCTCTTCACCTCTCTCTCTCCTCTCTTCCCCTCCTCTCCTCCACCTCTCTCTCCTCCTTCTCCTCCTCCTCCCCTCTCTCTCTCCTCCTTCCCCTCCTCCTTTCCTCCAACCTCCTTTCCTTCTCCCCTCCTCCACCCTCTCTCTCCTCTCTCCCCTCCTCCTCCTTCCTCCTCCACCTCTCTCTCCTTTCTCCCCCCTCTCCTCTCCTTTCTCTCCTCCTTTCTCCTCTTTCTCTCTTCATCCTTCCCTATCCCCCTCCTCCTCTCCTGCGATGATGTCATGTGGCCTCCAGAATGATTTGTGATTTGTACTGATTGTGGCCCACCGATAGACTGTACATAGCATTTTGAACTGAATATGTGTTTCAGCATATCGTTTCTATTGTACTGTACAACCCTGGTGTCTATAAAACCTAAAATTCACTGGGGATACAGCAAATTACATACAATTTCCAACATTTTCTGAGAAGGACAGTCTGACCCCAGTTACCCACTTTTAATCACTTCTTCTTTAATCACACACAGGCTAGTCATAGACAACAATATAAAAGAATGAATGTGAACATATTTTATAAGAGCTTTATTTGAAAATGTGGCCCTTGACCAACTCTGACTTCGATCATTTTGCTCCAGCGCCATTTGAGTTTGAGACCACTGCTTTAGGGGTTAGATTGTTCAAAGTATAGAAGTATAGTAAAGTAGATTATAGCGAAGTATCGTAGAGTATAGTAAAAGTATTGTCGAGTATAGTGAAGTATAGAAGAGTATAGCAAAGTATCGTAGAGTATAGTAAAGCATTGTAGAGTATAGTGAGCATAGAAGAGTACAGTGAAGTATCGTAGAGTATAGTAAAAGTAAGTAGTGAGTATAGGAGTATAGTGAAGTATCGTAAGTACTGTATAGTAAAGTATTGTAGAGTATATAATAATAAAGTGAAGCATTGTTAGAGTATAGTAAGCATTGTAGAGTATTTGTAGTTTAGTTTAGTTTATTTATTTAATGAAACAGGGACAATGTAAATAACATTAACCTTACTAGGAAGATGCATTGTACCAGGTTATAGCAAAGTGCTATTTTCCACCTGTAGTCCTGGGCGGTTGATTTAACAACAGCTAAAAGGAAACATTTATGAAATGGTTTAAAGTGACCGGTGCATCTAAAAATTGCCACATCATTCACATATAAAATCACATTTCATTTCTTACAGGTCTTCATTCTCTCCACAGTCACTTTAAAATACATACACACATCAGTCCGTGTAATGAGAGCAAGTTGGTTTGAAAGAAGCCATTTTTTTACCAGGCGTGAAAATGTGCTGCTATTTGTAGATGTTATCAGCTCTGTTGGTAAAGTATTCCACTGACGACGCCACACAGGAGAAGGCAGAATTTCCAATGTTGTTCTGCGCTTAGGGATCCTGCACTCCCCGCGCACAGTGGATCTAGTGGCTCGAGATGTTGTTTCAGAGCTCAGAAGAATGAAGTTTTTAAGTGGAGGAGCAGCAGTATTTGGATAATCTTGTACACTAGACAAACATTGAATACATAATCAAATTATAAAACTAAGTATCTTAGTTTTGCCAAAATGTGACGTGATGAAATGAACGCCTTTCTTATCATGAATCCTTAAAGAACTTTTATACAATGATTCAAGTGGTCTCAGAGCAGATTTACAGGCCTGTGACCAACTTGTGATGCAATAAAGGAAATGTGGGACGATCATTGCATTCAGATAAGTCCCTGAAGCCTCAGTAGTTAATGAGTTTCTTATATATCTAAATTGGCCAGATTAAATTTTAATGTATTTGCCATCTTTTTAATGTGTTTCTTGAAACATAATGTTGGTTCCAAGATAATTCCCAAGTATTTAACCTGATCTACATTTTGATTTTTTGACCTTCAATTAGTATTTCAGGGACATTTTGAAGTTTGTGCCGATTGTAAAGAACATGGACACTGTTTTGTCAACATTTAAAGTAAGACATGAGTTTTTTAACCAGAAAGAAATTTTGTCATCTCTTCTGTTAATTTTCTGGAGACTTCAATTGCATTTTTCCCATGAATATAGACAACACTGTCATCGGCGTACATAATCATTTTTGCATTGCATACAGTTGGTAGGTCATTAATATAGAGCGTGAACAGCAGGGGACCAAGAATTGACCCTTGTGGCACACCCATGCTGTTAGCTCTAAAGGGAGATTTAAAGTTATTCAGTGCCACACATTGTTTCCTGTCACTGAGATAAGATTGAATCCATTCTTTTGTATTTTTGTGTAAGGAAAATTGTGATAATTTGCTAATGAGTAATTCGTGATTAACTGTATCAAAGGCCTTTCGGAAATCCAGAAGACCGCTCCTACAACTCCTCCACCATCCAGACTCGATTATAGTGAAGTATTGTAGAGTATAGTGAAGTATTGTAGAGCAGGGGTCCCCAACCACCGGTCTGGGGCCCAAAACCGTCCGCGGGCCATTGACTACTGGGCCCCAGAGGATTCTTCAATATTTATTTTTTATAGTATATCACTACTTCCTTGTGCTTTACTATTACAAAAATAGTGCCACTTAATCCTATAAACAGCAAATTCAAGCAATAAGAGACCTAAAAGTATACAAAATAAGTGGGTGTTTCAATTTTAAAATGCTGTTATCAGCGCTACAAACCTCGGCCGACCCTGGAAAAGAAATTTGACTTTACTGGTCCTTACAAGAAAAAAGGTTGGGGACCACTGTTGTAAAGTATAAAAGCATATAGTGAAGCATTGTAGAGTCTAGTGAAGCATTGTAGAGTATAGTAAAAGTATTGCAGAGTATAGAAAAGTATGGCAAAGTATTGTAGAGAAAAGTAAAGTTTTTTCTAGAGTATAGAAGAATATAGTAAAGTATTTTATAGAGTATAGCAAAATATTGTAGAGTATAGAAGAGTATATTAAAAGTATAGTAGAGTGTAGTGAAGCATTGCAGAGTATTGAAGAGTAAGAATGGTAAAGTATTGTAATGTATAGCATAGTATAGTAAAGCATAGTTTTGCAGCGAATAGTACAGTAGAGCATAGTATAGAAGACTATATTAAAGTGTAGTTGAGTATGGCAAAGTAAATTAAAGCATAGTATAGTAATCAGTATAGATAGTATAGCAGAGTAAAGCATAGTAGAGTATAGTATAGCAGAGTAAAGCATAGTAGAGTATAGTATAGCAGAGTAAAGCATAGTAGAGTATAGTATAGCAGAGTAAAGTAAATTAAAGCATTGTAGAGTATAGAAGAGTATGGTATAAAACAACATCGTATACTAGAGTAGAGCAGTGGTTCTCAACCTGTGAATGATTTCTGGGGTCTCCTGATCATGTCAAAAATGTAACATTAAGATTTTAGTTAAGTGAGTGTATATTTCTATTTGCTGGCCTTCAAGATGAATTTATCTTGGTTTATGTTTTCAAATTCAAACGTAAGACTAAAGACTCCTTTCTCACTTTGCAGGGAGCCTACATTTTGGTAAATGGTCTATTTATATAGCGCTATTCCACCTTACAAGGCACTCAAAGCGCTTTTACAATCAGGGATTCACTCACCCAGTGTAACAGACACTGAGGCAATGTGGGTTAAGTGTCTTGCCCAAGGACACAATGACAATCCACTTTTTGTCGTCCCACTGTAGCTCCTGTTGTTCCAGCGGTCTCCCATCCAAGTACTAGCCAGGCCCTTTCTTGCTTAGCTTCTGAGATCTGACAGGATCAGGCTTTGACAAGCAGGTATGGCCACACATTTTGTGTTTGTGGGTCATGAATGGCTAGAGTTTAGTAGATTATAGCAGAGTATAGCAGAGGCGTGTTCAAAGACAGCTCAGTGTTTATACGTTCACATATACAGTACACACTGTTCAAATGTCACACACACAACACTCACATAAGAGACTCAGCGCTGAGAGTGTCTGTATAGAGCTTTATTCACACTATGTTTGCACATTTACACAGAAACAAACAAGTCGTTCAAATCGTCAAACCAGGGAAGGAAAGTGTGTGTGGAGCCCTCTGCTGGACTCAAATACTGAAGACAGACTGGAACACAACTTTAGAACAGTCAGATTCAATCATTTTTGATCTTATTGACTGGATTTTTCTGATTCTGCCAGTCAAAGTGTAGATGTTTGATTCCTACACGCAAGACAATTTCTCAGTATCAGAACATAAAAATATGGATCAGTGCGTCCCAATTCCATTTTGAAACCAGGAAAAAGAAGAAGAGAACTAGGTCTAAAAGCAGCTGCACACTAGAGGACGTATGAAAAGAAAGCACAGTCTAAGCACAGACATGAGGACATTTGACAGTTTGTGTAGATGAAGCTGATTAAAACCTGAATAAAACATCTATCACATCCAATCAGAAGAGCCAGAAGAGAGTTATTATCACACCTGCTGCACACATGGAATCCACCATGTAACAATAGAACCATGGATAATAGTTCTATTGTTTGAGATGAGCAGGTGACATTGTACATTTACTATATGTTTGAGTCTGTGCAATGCCTTTGGAAATTGTATTTGCTTGTGAAATGTGCTTTATAAATGAAAAAGACTGTGCTTGAAGAGAAACTTTACTCGGCTAAACTTGCGGAGGGTCAAACTGGGTTTAAACTCCTTTAGTGTGCAGACAGACGGCTTTAGACACTAAACATCTGTGGAACTTTCTGGAATGTGACGACTGACTGACTTCACACACACACATCCAAAGAGAAATGATCTAAGACATTTTCACATGTGCAAAACAAACTTAAAGGTGCTCTGTGGACATGTCCCGTCTCCGTGCGCCTGGAATGTTCTACAGGAGAACTAAGCTATCTATCTGGTGTGTATTTAAAAGGTTGCGTTCACTTGGTAGAATGTGATGTCAAAAGTGAACAAGTGAACGCTGATGCCTTAAACCAGCCTTGACTTTTCAAATGCAGTGACAGATGCAGATTCCTATTTGCTGTCTTCACAAAAAGCTCAAACTTAAGACTCTTTGAAGGCTGCATTCACAATACAAACTGAACCGGACTCGGCTCGATGGGAACCACAGTTACCACATTGTCTCTTTCTCTGGCACTTTTTACCAATGGAACCAGTGCAGTAGAGACACATTAGAATCTGTCTGAGGCTGTGACCCGCAGAAGCCCCTGTGCCTGGCTTTTGTGGCAATATTTACAACATGCCAAGACGATGATTAAGTTTATGAGGGTAAGTTGAAAAGGTGCTTTCAGGTGGTTTGGTGGTTCAAAGCGGCCGACCAGTACTTCGGCTTTAACATGATCAGGCTTCTCTCAGTTATTAACTTATTCTTACCAAAAGCTGCACAAACATGAAGAAACAAAGAACATGTGTGACTGAGACTTACCCTGTGGCTCCACAAAAGAAAAAAAAAAAGATCGTATTTACAAACTTTAGTGCAGGGATTCCTCTCGTTTGTACATCCTGTGCTGTCAGTGTCTATAATTTATATAACTCCTCGATTCTGGCAAAAACAAGAGGCTATTGTGGCCAAATAAACTTTATGTTCACAGCAGAATAAACGTGTCCGAGACAAAAATAACCTGTTGATTCGACATAGCCAGAATATACTGTCACGTCAATACATTAACACAGTGTACCTTGGTGGTGCACGTGTAAAGCATAAGGCTAGAATGTGGGACACTCAGGTTCAAATCTCACGAGTGAAATGTATTCTTCTTTTTTTTCTGCACTTATGCATCCATTAAATAAAGAGTGTTTGTTTTGCGTTTTAAAACAATAACACAATGTCCTAGTAAAGAAAGTAGGATTCTTAAAATATTAAATTTAAATTTCTGCTACAGCCTAAAAACAGCTATATGTTGACTGGGGTTGAACTCACGCAGAATCCTGAGCGTTATCCACTCGACCACTTGACATCAGACATTCCGCTGTGTTCTAATAGAGAGTCACAGTAGATAACGTGGCTGCATGAACACGCCGCGGTTTGAAAGCTGTGCGACTAACCACCGCGGGGGACTGGCGCGAATGTGTGAAAGCACCTTAAGAAAAGGATTAGGGTAAAAATTATTATAAAAGAACAACCTACAGCCAATTCCGTTTTTGTTTTTTTGTTTGTCTTTGTTTATAGATACAATTAAAAAACAAAAAGTCAACTGTTTTATTGTTCTGTAAATTAAAAAAACATGATAAACAACGTCAAAAGCACTCTTCCCGAGTCCCTTTTGCTTCACGGCGTGGATCTGCCCTTCAGATCTGCAGCTTAACCCTTTTCCTCAGGGTGGATCATGTCACTGTTCTTTTCCTGGTTTTGTTCCGCCTTTGCGTTCACAAAACCCAGACCGACCTCTCCAACCAGACCAGATTTTGACATTTTAGACCAGATTGAGTTCGTTTGCGCGTTCACAAATCCTCAATCGAACCGAACTATCCAAACAAACCAATGCTGATCCAAATCAAAAGTGTATTGTGAATGCAGCCGAACACTTTGCAGTAGTCTACATGTTGTGTTTGAGGATCGCCGATGCTTACAAGTGTTCTTTTGGGGTGACTGATTAAGAGCACTAATCACCGGCTAAGTTTTGTCACTTTTAGTCAATATTTGTAGGGATGTACCGAGTATCGGGCCGATACCAGTGCCTAATATTCATACTTGTAAAATTGGTCTCGATACCTAGCACCGATACCACTTAGCAGCATGCGAAGTCTTGTCAGCTGCAGCACTGAGCTCTGCAATGAATGAATGATCTCACATTAGCCTAAAGTCAACTCTCAAACAGACTAACATTTATAACTTCTAAATGGTGTCAGTTGTAGATATCAGCCCAGTGTGTCGTAGGCTAGCTGTTTATGATATGTAGCGGCTAACGTGGCTAAGTGTTGCTGCCGCTTCTTTGCTTGTGCAGGCTTTGTGACTTATTGCAACTGAGAATCAGACTGAACAGTGCAGAATAAAAGCTTTCAAAAGAGGTATAGCTTGTCCATATTGTCCGAAGTGTGGCTATTGTCAGTGCCCATTTCTGCCCACTTTGTACCTTTTAGCGCAACGACGCATGCGCAGGCCGAAATTACGTCTTTTAAACACATTATTTGTAAGTGTACAGTTAATATTATTTATTTATATTGATATGTATGAATGTATCTTGCAAAAGTTTGCCAATAGAAAGCCCAAAAGCGGCACATTTATTTATCGACATTTTAAGCTAGCAGATAGCAGCCGGAACTAGCTTAATCAGGCATTTACGGCTTTAAAAAGTAATAATCTCATTTTACAATCATTTGCTTTGTTAAATCTGTAAGGGAATTTTGTGTTTAACAGTTTAGTTTCGTCTGTGTTTAATAAAAATTTCAATACGAATAAAACAATGTAAAAGAAGTAAGGCTAAAGGTTAGTGTGCTTCCGTGGTGACAGAGGGAAAACTCACTGTTGCGCTAAAGCGGCTAATGCTATTAGCGCTGTTTAGGAGCGCTGTTTGTGAGAAAGGAGACGCAGCAGAAGTCACACGGCACTTCGAAATACATAAGAATATTGATTTATATTTGATTTATTCTAACATCTTTTGCAGAGATTTACAAATGTCTAACAAATAATAATCTTAATGTGCAACTAGTGTCTTTATAAAAATCTTATCCAGGGATTTTAAGGCTTTCAAGCATTTTCAATGTGCTGATTTCTATTAATACCTAAAGCCATTTTCTCTCTTTATTACAACAAAAATGACTGAAAGCAAAATGATTGTAGCTGCCCTCCATCGTTCAAAGAATGTTGTGATGCCCCCTCAACATAGGTCTGGGCAATATCGTGATAAAAATCGAATGGTGAGCTCATCTCTGTGACAATCAGCTTTTGTGATAAAATCATCAAATGGTTATTTCTCATTACTCCATTTTATGCCTTTGTCTGGTCAAATACAGACTATTTTCCCATCTACCTCATGTTAGTCAGCCTCAGAGTTGCCAAGTCTGCTTCTTTTTTCTTCTAGTGAATTTTGACAGTTGTGGGGTGACTTTTTCAGCTTTTGTGTCCAATTAGAAGTACATTTTTGGCCATTTTTCAGGTTTGATTAACTTAAATATATTCATTTATGCCTGAAACATGGATTTCTTTGTATTTCCATGTCTTAAAATGTCATTTTCAGTGTTAAAAATACAATTAAAATATGCCAAAATTATTAACTCTTGTTTTGCGGCGACACAATGTTTTAATTAATAGATTATTTAAAAAAAATATTTTACTGAAAGGCAGTGGTAGCTTGTTTTCTCTTGTCTTTGTTTTTTTAAAGACGCTTGTTTCTCTCTTAATATCTGGCAACAATGGTCAGCCTTTGACAGCTGCATTTAGCCAATGAATAAACCTTAAAAAACAATAAGAAAATAGACAATCTAGAAGAATCGTGATAAAATTGAAATCGTGATCTGGCTCCAAGAAAATCGTGATATTAGTTTTTTGCCATATCGCCCAGCCCTACCTCAACATAACCAATAATGAGAGTTACAACAGTTTCAGGACCTCTGAGAAAATAATGCCAGGTATCGGTATCAGTACTTGGTATTGGCGAGTACACAAAATAAAGTATCGGTATCAGAAAAAGTGGTATCGGTGCATCCCTGATTTGAGCTCCAAACATCTAACAGTTAACAAACAGTTAAAATCCAAACAGTTAAATATTCCTGACCTGTAACACTTTGACATCACATGAACGCAACTTTAGTTTTAAATCCTCACAGAAAACCTTCAAACTCTCAACGCTTTGGACATTTTACAGTGTCAGATTCTTTTCACTCATCCGTTTAAAGGTTTCTGTGGTCGACCTAAGTGAAGCACCTTTAATGGAACCAGCTAATATATTATAATCTGTGTCATTTAAGAGAATAAATATGTAGAATAACTTAAACATGAGAAAACACACGACTCACTTTCAGGTGGAATCAGAGGAAGGTCAAGTAACAGTCAAAAATACTGGAAATACAAAAGAACGGGCCTTCGCTACAGTAAAGAGTTCTGATTGTTGTTGGTGTGGGGTGAGAGGTCAGGGGTCAGTAGTCGGCCTCCGTCATGTGCACCAGCTGGTTGACCACGTCCAGCAGGTTGTAGGAGTGTTTGAGGAGCAGCCGCTGGTTCAGAGCTCGGTCCCTGAAGCCCATCTCCTGCAGGACGGAGAGCATGGCGTCCAGCGAGGAGGCGTCCTCTGGGGGCTGGACACATAGACATTAAATTAGTAGACACACAATCAGCAGCTCTGCTCTGTTGCTACAACATGAACAGCGTGACGCCATATTCCTCCGGTAGAGGTGATGACGCAAATCAATTGAACACAATGGCAGAAGTGTCACTTTTATGGATAAAACGAGCTTAAACAAGTGATTTCAGCAAAACCATGAGCTAAACAGACTGATAGGTGTCTTATGAAGCTTTTTTAAACAACTTTGGTGATGTGAAATTCTATTTCTCAAACTGCTATATTCTAAGACTGGAAATGCTCCATCACTGATGTGACAGACGCCTCCACAGAGAAGTGAAGCTATAATTTGGACGTTTGGTGGCCACTAGAGTCTTAAAAGATGCATAAGTTCGTTAGCCGTTATCGGTTTTATACACAATTTTTATCTACAATAAAATACTAAAAGGTTTGTAAACTCAACAATAATTTGTAACAAGGCTCTGATCTTTGCTAAATGTGGTTAGTAGGTTTGTACCAGCGACACTCTCACATCTTTCATAACTTGCGTTTTTTGCGGGCTAATGCTAACAGCTAATGCTAACGGCTATAGGAAAATAAACAGGAGAACGCTCCGGACTAGCTTAAATCTTACCGGACTAGCTCAGATGCTAAGTGTTCGATAGCATCAGAGTCGGACTGCGCGTCTACTAATTATATGTCCATGGCTGGACACACACACTACAAGCTGCGCTTTAGACACTTCAAGGTGGAAACAATAATGCTGAGGCCGTCTCCCATGCAGCACAGCCAGCCCCATCAGACACACAGCTGCACAAACACGGTCTGTGCTGTTTTGTGCTGGACAGATTTGATTTTTTAGTAGAATATTTAAAAAAACACATATTATTTTTCGTTTGCAGCAATTGTATGACGTCATTCCCAGCCAGCTGTTAGCGACAGCCTGAGGAAAATGCTGAATAAAATGGATAATATTTAAAAAACTAGAGCAGCACAAAAGCTGTTTTTACATCAGAAGCAGCACAAACAAAACACAAATGACGGACGCCATTTTGGACTGTTGTGGAGCTTTTTAAAGTTTCCTGAGAGGCTGCTTTGTCTTAACATGAATCGATAGATGGCCCGCTAATTGACCAAGCTGTAGCAGCAACTCGAGCCAACCCCATTGTCACTAACTACAAGAGTTTATCCGTGAGAAAACAAACGTTCTGCTGCTAAGTCAACATTTGTGAATGAAACTTTGACCTACGACCCTTAAAAGTTACATTCAGGTAAAAAAACGGCGAGAAAAACACCGTCTCAAGGGTCAAAAGAGCAGATAATTAGACTTTTATCAATTCAATTCTAAAAATAAAATGAGAATAGATACAAAGCTATAATATACGAATGTAATAATATTTTAATGTAGTACATAAACATACATTTGCATATTTCTTGTCTTTAAAACTTCCTGTGCATGAGGTGGACGGAGCAGTGCAGTGCAGTGTGGCAGACTGACCTGAGGGGGGCCCTGTCCTGTGAACAGAGCTTTGTACGCAGACGCAGCCACAGACAGAGCTCCTTTAACCAGCCCACTGGTCACACCTGCGGCTCTGTGAGGAGGAAAGAGGCACGAGGGTCAATCAACTGCTGTCTGAGTGTGGAAGAAACCCAAAAGATAGTGTTTACGGTAAAAAATGCTTCAAACAATTACAAAAAAAACTGACACACATTAGGCACAATCAGCAGTGGCTCTGATTCTTTTTGTAATGTGTTTTTATTTTTATTATGACTTAAAACCCATCTGACCTGGGCTCTTCTGAAGGCTCCTGCTCTGGCTCTGCAGCAGCGTCTCCTCCTCCTGCCTGGGCCTGGTCCTGCTCAGAGCCGGGGTCTGTGGAGACAAAGACTGGAGTCACAAAGGCGGAGAGCACAGTGGACATGAGAGCGGAGTCTTACCCTGAGCAGAGTCCACGTGTGTGTCTGCAGCAGCAGCAGTGACAGCAGCCGGGCTCCCACACCTGGAGGTCACAGCACATACATGACTCTAACTCCAGACTATTCAACTGGATTCACACGGCAGCCCATGACCTCTGGGCCCAAGGTGCACAACGCAACACAATGTGGGGTTCGTAAAATATCATATTATAGTATATTGTATTTTTGTGAAAATTACAAAAGATTTCACCTACATTTCTCAACAAAACACACGTCAGGACTGAAACAGAGCTAACTAGGACTAACCCAAAATCAAATGTCTAAACAACAGGAGTATTAACCCAGTGTTTGGAGGATGGATAGGGGTCAGAGAACCCTACTGGCCCTTTAGGCCTGGGCGATCTGGGAAAAAAATATAGTCAAGATTTTTTTTCTCATATTGATCGATCTCGATTTTCAATTTAATTTAGTCTGTTTCAAATGAAAAATGCCATTCATGAACGTAAACAAAACAAAAACTTTGAATATGTTCCATTTATTAGATTTGATCAAACTGTATGTCAATATTCTGCCTCAAAGTTTGACCTTTGCTCCAAACTAAAGATTGGCTTTTGATTCAAAACTAACCACTGAATAATCGACGATTCGGTTCGATTCAAACTCGATCTCTCCATTTTTCAATTTATGGCCCAGCCCTCTTATCCCTCTAGTCCCGGCATGCCCTAAAAACAGTCAACTCCTGCTGAAGACATCTCCAGCTGGGACGTCCTGAATGGACTGGGTGAGTGTTCATGAGATTCTTAGATTAGACTAAAGATGAAGAGATGTTCAAATGTGTTTGTGTGCTGCTGACCTGTGGGCCATAGGGGGCGCCACCACCTCAGGCGTCAGCGGCTCCTGCTCCAGAGTCTGAGAGGTGCACAGCATGTCGTTAGCACTCTCAGAGCCCTCACAGACTGTGGCCGAGGAGGCGGGGTCAGGGCCGGGTCAGGGGAGGTCACCGAGAGGGGTCACAGCCTGGTGTCCTGGCAGGAACGTCTCCAGGCTGGGACAGAGCCGAGCTGTGGGACAGAACAGCAGCGTCAGGTTTAGAGACCCACTCATGTGAGATTTTCTTTGACCGATGATGAGATCAACGGTTCATTTTCAAAAACTAATTCTTTTATCTTTTGGTTTAAGAAAAGCATAGCTGGAATCAGATAGCCAAACCAAAACAAAGTCTGATCTAAACCAGGGGTGTCAAACCGGCGGCCCGGGGGCCAAATGCGGTCCCAGGATGATTTCTGATTGTTATTGATAGTGGCCCACTGATAAAAGCTCGAAAGAATTTGAACTTCAGGTCCCAGAGTGCACTGCAAAAGGAATGGGACGAGACACGAGCGAGACTGGGTCTGCGAGATCGAGACCAGATTTTTAAATAACCTGCATTAATTGTTTCAATTTAGAATTTGAACAAAGCAAACTACAACATAACTTATTATGATGTATATTTGATTTACATTTCCTCCTGTCTAGAACAGTATTCTGTATTCCTCTGAGCTCAAATATCTCCCGTGGATCCTTTTTAAATTATGTTGAAGTGTCTTTTTCACACTCATTTTTACAATGTTCAGGACTAAATATCTCTGTCAATATTTGTCTTGTCAATACAAAAAGTTTAGACTGTTTTCTGTCAGATTCTGTGCTCTACAAGTCTATATGTGGAGGAGACTTTTTACTACAACTGAAGCTGAACCCTTTAAGAACATTCCCAAGAGCGCGACATCGTTCTTTACGTGTGCACACAGTATCAAGACAATTTGATCTTGTTCCATCCCAACACTACACATACATACTGTACAAACTGTCCAACATTTTCGTGGAAGGAAAATCTGCACAACACAATACAATATAAAATAATGTAATGTATGTAATACAATATAAATGTTTGAATAAAACATGAACTCTCTGACTCCAGCTCCAACCCTGACCCTGTTTGACTCTCCTGATCTAAACTATTATTGTGTCTCAATGTTCACTGCAAAAATTGAGTTAAGACAAGTTAGAATTACTTCATTTGAATCCTCATTTCAAGCATTGTGACTAATTTAAGCTTTCTTTCTAATTGAGACCCAGATATGTTTTCTCGTTTCAAACAGCTTTGAACTGATTTCAAGACATGACTTCTTTTTCTGAGTTTTGAACTATGTTACAGCAGTGTCTCTCATCATTAGGCAAGGCAAGGCAAAATGTATTTGTACAGCACAATTCATACACAAAGCAATTCACAGTGCTTTACAAGGCAGGAAAATGCATCAAAATTACAATAATTAAATAATCAGCATAAAATTTACTTTAAAAAGAAGTAAAGAAATAAAGAGTGCAGACAAAGTATTCCAGTCATATGCACAGATAAAAAGACATGTTTTCAGCCTAGATTTAAACATCGTCACAGTGGAGGCCTGTCTTACATCTTCTGGAAGACTGTTCCAGATCTTAGCTGCATAAAACTGAAACACTGATTCTCCATGTTTAGTCCTGACTCTGGTCCATGTTTAGTCCTGACTCAGGTCCGTGTTTAGTCCTGACTCTGGTCCATGTTTAGTCCTGACTCTGGTCCATGTTTAGTCCTGACTCTGGTCCATGTTTAGTCCTGACTCAGGTCCATGTTTAGTCCTGACTCTGGGCACCAGCAGGAGGCCGGTCCCTGAGGTCCTCAGAGTGCGAGATGGTTCATAATGCACTAACATGTCAGAGATGTACTTTGGTGCTAGTCCATGGAGAGACTTAAACACAAGCAGAGCTGTTTTAAAGTCTATTCTCTGAGCCACTGGAGCCAGTGCAAAGACCTAAGCACAGGACTAATGTGATCGTACTTCCTGGTTCTGGTCAGGACTCGAGCAGCAGCGTTCTGGATGTACTGCAGCTGTTTTACAGCCTGTTTGGATAGGCCGGTGAGCAGGCCGTTACAATAGTCTAACCTACTGGAGACAAATGCATGGATAAGCCTCTCCAGGTCAGGCTTTGACACTATACCTTTGATTTTGGCAATGTTTTTAGATGGTAAAAAGCTGCTGATGTTATTGACTTAATGTGGCTGTTAAAGTTCAAGTCTGAGTCCATTATTACCCCCAGATTCTAACTTGACTTGAAGGTTTCAGAGAAAGAGACTGAAGGTGACTGCTGACAACCTCTCTTTGTTTCTGTGGGCCAAAGATGATAACTTCAGTCTTGTCTGAGTTAAGCTGGAGAAAGTTGTTTTGCATCCACACACTGATCTGTTTCATCCACACACTGATCTGTTTCATCCACACACTGATCTGTTTCATCCACACACTGATCTGTTTCATCCACACACTGATCTGTTGCATCCACACACTGATCTGTTGGATGCAGTGACAGAGTGAATCCACTGGCCCATATTCACCTGCTGTTAGTGACACATAGATCTGAGTGTCGTCTGCATAGTTGTGATAGCTCACATTATTATTGCGTATTAACTGACCTAAAGGCAACATGTACAAATTGAACAGAAGGGGTCCCAAGATCATTAGTTTAAGTTGTATTTGGATTGATTCCTGTTCTGTTTTGGGACATACTGTATGAAGGTGTGACCCACCTGTACATGGAGTCCCCCAGGGGCCGGCTGGTGTCGAAGCAGTCAGGCAGGATGATGATGTAGTCTTCTGAGGAGGTGGAGGAGGAGCGGCTCCGGGGACGCTCACTGTGCTGGGGCCCCAGACTCTTCATGGTGCACTGGGCCCCTGCATCTGTAAAAGAACAACACAAACACAGGAGTTCAGTCTGGTCCAGGAGGCAGTGGTCCAAAGACACACGAAGACTCAAAGTAAAACTGACAAAGCTCTCAAGACGTTTGATTGTCTTAACAGGAGCAAATATGACCACGACCTTTAAAGAACTGTCTAAAGTTGGCTGCACACTTGAGGAGTTAAGATCTTTTGAGATTTGTAGACTTTAGTCACAAACAGAAGAGTCCACAGACATAAGAACAATTACAGGATACTTAGTCTGACAGTGAAGAACAGAGACTTGACACACTTATGGAGCAGCAGCGTGTGTGTGTGTGTGTGTCATGTGATCTAGCACAAAGTGTTTATTTTTATAAAAGTCAAACAACAACAACAATGATGAAACGCTAGTGGATTAAAGCAGGGTTCTAAAGGTCACAGGAGAGCGCAGGAGCTGTTACCGAGCCCCAGTGATGAAAGATGGCTGAGCCCAGAGGCACATTACTCTGGCTGCAGTGTGTAGTGTGCATGTACAGTCTGCAGTAGTGTGTACGTACCTGCTGCAGTGGTGGGGGCCTGGAGGTGTGTGGGGACAGAGCGAGGCCCCTGAGCACAGCAGGAGCCCGCAGACGGAGCAGGGGCCACAGTCAGGACCTGCAGAGGGGCTGGAGGTTTAGACGGGCTGGTCCCAGGACTCTTGACACTCTTGTCAGCGGAGGACGAGGGGCCGCAGACAGCTGAGGACAGACGTCTGATCAGTTCTCATGTTGTACCACAGAAAGTCAAGATTTACATTTACCAAGTTGCAGCTTGCTGAGAGAAAATGAAAAGAATCTCTCATCATCAGAGTGCCAAACGTAAGTTAAGTATACGTATATGTGGTCCCTATGTCAGTCTCTGATCATGCTTCAACATTTAGAGTGTTAAACTCTAAGCATGATCAGAGACTGACATAGGGACCACTTATATATACTCAGATCATATTCAACTCATAACTGTGTCTGGGATCCAGATATTGTATGTTTGTTTTCATAGTTTTAGGTGAAAAATAAAGAAATCTTAAGCAAGGCTTTCCACTCCTATTGTAGTGATCAATGTAGACGTGGGACGTTTTAATGAAGTACATGGATTTGATTGGGTGTGAGGCTGACCTTATTTGAGCTTAACCAATCACAGCAACGAATCATAATGGTGTATCCAATGCCTGCGTGGGATAGAACAAGTGTCTCACACACCTCTCTGCTCTGCTTTCAAAAATGAAATACTCTGTATTTCTGCTAAAACAGAATCAAACACAGCAGAAACACAAACATCCACAGGAGCCGCCATCTTTGTTTTGTTTGATTCAGGCGCTACTTCCTGTTGTCATTGCACCCAACCCCTCTCAGCCCGCCCTGCTGTGATGTGATTGGGCCGATAACTCGCTGTGTCAGACTCCAAACCAATCAGACTTCTGGAAGGTCAGATGGATTATCTCCAGTTTGTGAATTTACAAATATTGTAAGAGAATCCCTCTGACTGGACAGGTTAGTGCAGCCCTGACATGGTCCAGAAGAGCGCTCCACCCATGAGGAGCAGCAGCCTCAAAGGCCCTGTCCCCCGTGGTCTTTAGACATGTCCTGTGGGAGCAGACGAGTCCTGGCTCAGGGCCGTTTCTCAATTCCCAGTCTGCAGACTCCATACTTGTGTACTCCTGGGTACAGACTTGTGGGAACAGACTTGGAGAATGGACTTGAGGAGTTCACAAGCTCGTACTTGGCTTTTTGAGTTTTGGAACAAGTGAACTTGATGACATCACAGGAAATACAGCTCACGTGTGCACTTGCCATAAAAAAAAAGTGAATCTGAAATGATTAAACAACAAAAGCAGCAGTACTGTTCATATTTCTACACTATTTATTACAGTATTGTATATGAAATATATAGTGTAAAATAGGTTATTCTAAGAACTAATAATAATTTGTTATAAAAGCATTATTTTCACTAAGCTAACCTGTTTTTTTCAAAATTATATTTTTGACATGAAATAAACATGGCCATTCTTATGTGATGATTATTGTAAATCCTGATCATGAAAATGACAGATAAAAGTCACATTTTTATTAGGCTTGTGTGAAATATTTAGGCCGTAAACAAGCAGCCTAATTTAACCTGAGAATTTTTTTTTTTGTGCATTTTGGAAGCAATTTTACTCTCCTCTACTTTATTATCAAGAAGCATAATTCTGTAGTGTTGAGGACGACTTCTACATTATGCGTAATTACCTGCACTGAAGTGGGCCGTAACTGCCAGACCGGTTCTGACCCGCTCCGTGCGCGAGTCTGCCGGTTCTGTGCGCGTGGGTTTGACCCGCTCCATGCGCGTGAGTCTGCCGGTTCTGTGCGCGTGGGTTTGACCTGCTCCATGCGCACGAGTCTACCGGTTCTGTGCGCCAGTGCCAGGCTGCTCTTCGTGCGCGCAGAGGAGGGGGCAGCGGGTGAAAAGCTGCGGTGATCAGCCTCCAGTGCGTGCGGTATGAAGTGCATTGTGGGAAATATACTGAGCCAAGTACGGACAAGTCTCCTCCGATGCATCCCCGGTGAAAGGGGCGGATCAAGTTCTCATCCGGGATTTTCAGCGGACTACCCGAGAAGCGAACTTTGAATTGGAACAGGACTTGTTACGTGGAGAGTGACGTTTCACAAGTCCACGAGGACACAAGTCTGCACAAGTACGTGGATTGAGAAACGGCCCAGGTGTGGGAGCAGACGAGTCCAGGCTCAGGTGTGGGAGCAGACGAGTCCTGGCTCAGGTGTGGGAGCAGACGAGTCCAGGCTCAGGTGTGGGAGCAGTTGGATAAGGTAAGTGGGGCCTCACTGTGCAGACACAGGTGGATGTGCAACATATGGCTGTCGTCCTTTAGCCCTTTAGTCGATTAATCAGTCAACCAACGTTTCTATTAGTCGACTATAAATGTATTTAGATTAAAAGGAATTGTTTTAAACAGTAACAAAAAGATGTGAATTTGCAGAACATTTAGAACCAAATGATTGGTCTTTTTCTAGTCTTTTTGCAATTCTAGATTTAGCATGAACACAATATTTTTATTTTTTAGAGCACAGTTTGAGTCTGATAAAGAGTCAGTTCAAAATACACTTTTTAGCTTCAGAGCTTTTGCCACGCCCCCTTTTTAGTCGATTAATCGATCGATGGGGTATGTTTTTAGTCGACCAATAATTTCTTTGGTCGACTACAGCCCTGATGCAAAAGGACCTTGTATTCAATATAAAGGTGTGTGAAGGATAGGGGTGATGTGCTCATGTTCCCACTCATTCATCAGGACCCCGGCAGAGCTGTTCTGCACAGACTGGAGCTTTTGAACACTCCTGCCAGAGATCTCAATGAGGAGAGCATTACAGTAATTCAACCTGAAGAGACAAGGGCATGGACAAGAGAGAGAGAGGGGAAGGAAGGAAGTTTTACAGATGTGGGAAATATGATTGTCAAAAGAGAGGTTAGTAACAGAGGGAGAGTGTGGAATGAAATATAGCCCTATGCCAGACTAAAAAAGGCTGAGAACAACAAGTTTATTATAAGGCTGTGAGGTAACAGAACTAAACCTATGTCACCTGTGTATTTGTCCTCTGTGTGTTTGTCCTCTGTGTGTTTGTCTTCTGTGTGTTTGTCTTCTGTGCAGACTGACTTGTGTGTTTGTCCTCTGTGTGTTTGTCTTCTGTGTGTTTGTCTTCTGTGCAGACTAGGGCTTGCACCGACTAGTCGACTATAAAGCTCTTTTAAACGTATTTCTAACACATAAATGTCAGCAACTCGTCCGTCTTTTTCCCCGGCCCGTTCTACGTCTCTTCCTGCGCTGTTCTTCCGCCCCGGGATGCTTTTGTCCCTTCGCTTTGGCACACTGTGCGCTGTAGACTACCCCTGCCTTGTATAGCGCACGGACACTCTGTGGCTCCACTACCGAGCGCGACCCGGCTCCACTCCAATAACGCACGAACTGTCCGTCCCAAACGCTTTGTCTAGCCGAGCGCGTTATATAGCCGCGCGACTCAAAGCACTCGGACTGTTCGCTCCGTCTAGCCAACGCACAGCACCTGATGCGCTACTAATAATCTGCTTGCGCTACTAATAATCTGCTTGATCAAATGTTTCATTGAATGTGTATTGTTTATTTTGATTTCCTATTATTCATATTTGCTAAAATTAATAATCTTGGAAGTCCTCAGAGACGACTGTTGTTGTGATTTGGGCTATACAAAAATAAATTGATTTGATTTGATTTGATGCATGCTGCACCCCGGCTCAAAGCGCTTGGGACCGTTCGCTCCAACGCGCCCTGACCAGCCGTCTCCAAGCGCACATCGTCCCCCTGGATCTGAGTCTGTGGATCTACACTGTCTACGTTTCACAGCGTTTGTGGGAGAAGGAGACGAGAGGAAAAGAGTGATGAGTGATGTGTGTGGAACCAGACTGACCTGTGTGTTTGTCCTCAGTGCAGACTAACCTGTGTGTTTGGCCCCTCTCGTGGCCCCCGCCGATGGCTCCTGGACAGGGTCTGGGGTCTTTCCAGGGTCATGGAGCGGATCAGGGTCTCACACACAAACTGAGAGCTGCTGAGGTCCTCCTGACCCTCCTCCTGCGCTGGGACCCCTGAGGCTGAGGCCCCTGGAGCTGTGGCCCCGGAGCCCGCTGCTGCTGCTGCTGCTGTGTGTGTCATGTCTGAAGGCCACAGAAGAAGAGACGTGAGGAAGCTGACAGGACAGACAGACTTTACACTTATTACTAAAGCTGCAAAAACTTCAGCTCATATTTTTACCTTTTAGGACAATTTTCTCAAACACCTGACTCTAAACTTCAAATGGATTGAAAATGTCTGAACCTCTGTAGTTTTGGCCTATGATTTTGATTGACGCTAGAATAGGTGAGAACAAGCTCTGCACAAAGAACATCAGATTTTAAACTCTGCCTAAATGTTCCTTTTCAAAACCTGAAGCTGTTGTTCATAAAAACAGATGTGGAAACATTGGGTGACTCTTACCCATGATGCTGTTGATGACCTCAGCCTCCTCCTGGATCAGACCCAGAGGAGGACTGTCTTTGTCCTGCAGGGGCAGTCTGGAGACACACAGCACAGGAAACAGTCAGCTTTCAGCAAAGAAGACATGAGCAAATCAGACTTTCCTCAGCCTGGCTCTGGTTGTTGCTCTGAAGTCAGACTTTCCTCAGCCTCACTCTGGTTGTTGCTCTGAAGTCAGACTTTCCTCAGCCTCACTCTGGTTGTTGCTCTGAAGTCAGACTTTCCCATATGGCTCTGGTTTCTACTCTGAAGTCATACTTTCCTCAGTGTGGCTTTGGTTTTTGCTCTGAAGTCAGACTTTCCTCAGCCTCGCTCTGGTTGTTGCTCTGAATCACACTTTGTTGGTTGTGCTCTGAGTCAACTTTCCTCAGCCTCACTCTGGTTGTTGCTCTGAAGTCAGACTTTCCTCAGCCTCACTCTGTTGTTGCTCTGATAGACTTTCTTATGGTCTGGTTTCTACTCTGAGTCATACTTTCTCAGTGTGGCTTTGGTTTTTGCTCTGAATCGACTTTCTCAGCCTCGCTCTGGTTGTTGCTCGAGTCAGACTAACCTGAGCCACTTGGTTGTTTTCTAAAGTCAGACTTTACTCGTCCACTCTGGTTTGCTCTAGTCAGACTTTTCCCTTTTTCTTCAGCCTCACTCTGGTTGTTGCTCTGAAGTCAGACTTTCCTCAGCCTCACTCTGGTTTGTTGTCGATTTTTCATTGTTTTCTGGAGTCAGACTTTCCTCAGCCTCACTCTGGTTGTTCTCTGGAGTCAGACTTTCCTCAGTCTGGCTCTGGTTGTGCTCTGAGTCAGACTTCCTCAGCCTCACTCGGTTTTGCTCTGAAGTCAGACTTTCCTCAGCCTCACTCTGGTTTCTACTCTGAATCAGACTTTCCTCAGTCTGGCTCTGGTTTGCTCTGAAGTCAGACTTTCCTCAGCCTCACTCTGGTTTCTACTCTGAATCAGACTTTCCTCAGCTCACTCTGGTTTTGTTGAGGCAGACTTGTGCAGTGTGGGCGTCTCTCACCTGTTGCTGGCGTGTTATTGGGGACACTCTCCAGCTCTTGTACGATGTTGATGTCCAGCAGCTCAAAGGAGAGCAGGTCCTGTTACAAAGACATGTGTCTGTACACCAGCGGTATACTGTGTGTCTTAGATGATGACAGTGTGAGTACCTGTGCCGTGAGCAGGTCCACAGAGGGGATGCAGTACTCCTCCTGGTCCACAGACAGCAGAGGGGGCGCTGCAGAGGCACACAGCTTCTCCTTGTGGACCGGGTTTCTGCCCTGCACATACAGAGGAGTAGTAGATTTTAGGGCTGCAATTAACGATACATTTTTTAAAATTAATTAGTTGTTTAGAACGTACGAGTAAGAAATACTGCTGTTCTCAAGTTCTTGAAACTTTAATCTTTTTGGAGGAGGTTATGACTGTTTAAAGAGGTGCCAATGGAACAAGATTTAAAACCTGTATTTTTACTTACAGAACAAAATGATCAGCATGTCTCACTTGAAACAGGAACAATAAAACTTGTTTTAGCATAAGAAAGTCAACAAAATATATTTTAGTTAATTCAGGTAGTTTTTTTATATTAGCTTAATCCGTTTGTTTTTTTTCCTGGAATTTTCTACATTCCGGAAGTGTAGAAACGTCCAGACGTGTTTGTGCTCTAAAGTGTTCAGAAACAGTTTCCATTTGAATCGGGCGTTTTATCAAAAATTGACTTCTCTCTTAATGGGTTAATTGTAGGTAGGTAGTTAGGTACCTATGTAAAAAATTAGATATTATTCATTTATAAAGTGCACAAATGTAACAAAAAAACTGACGAGCCACAGACTGACCTGGAGCTCACCTGTGGAGTGACACACGGAGACACCAGGATCCCGTCAGCCATCACCGGGGCCGGGGCCAGAGGGTCACCACAATACTGCACCACACCCTGGGCCCAAACTGTTCCCCCGCGTGTGCCAGGCGCCAGTGGGACGTGTAAGAGCCGTCTACAGGGGGAGCGCACAGGGCCACGCTCACGATGCCACCTGCAGAGCAAACACACAAGTCACTTTTATACACCAGGCTCTCAAGTCAAAGGGCCAAAAGGATCAGAGTCAGAGTCGAGGGCCACATTTAGAAATATAGACCTGACCAGAGATGACTCAAGTACTAAAGTAAAAGTACTTGTACAGTTACTAGTCTGAAAATGACTCTGGTCAAAGTAAAAGTCCAGCTGAAACTCATTTACTTGTGTTAAAGTACAAAAGTAAAATTTTGCAAATTTACTTAAAGGTGGGTATGTGATTTCACTCAATGTCGTTGAGATAACTGCTGGCAATACAAATAAATTGAATTGAATTGAACAGTTGACCTGTGTGATTCAGGATCTTGCCCTGGTCTGGAGCTGGTCAGAAGTTAAGAGTATGTTACTACAAAGACCTAATCCATTAGACAGTGATCCTGTTTCGCTGCTGCAGTCAAACTAAGCCCTCTGACCCTCTGATCTGGAGCCTAAAATCAGTGCCTTACCTGTCCAGGCTGAAGGAAGGGCACAGACACCTCTCTCCAGCGCTCCCCTGAGCCCACGGCCAAGTTCCCCCACATGAACTTCAGCTGGAAGACAACAAACAGTCCTGAGCACTCAGAAGGACAAAGAACAGCCTCATACCCGCCTGGAGACTTTCTCCATCATGGTGCTGTCCAGGCTAGAACAGTCACTTCTGCGCTGGTTCAGAGCAAGTACTGGACTGGTTTCAGACGTATTTAAGCTAAGGCTAGGCCTACTTTTCCTTCTACATTGTTTACTTTTAAACAGGATAAAAATCATTTGTAACTATATATTCTACAGGAAGTGGACACTTTGGAGCAACTGATAACTGGTCCTAAGTCAGTAAGGTTTGACACAAGAGCCATAGTTGTTTGAGTGTACACATTTCCAGCCTGGCAGTACTTGGTGTCCTGAGTCCAGGCCACGCTCCCGGTGTTCCTCATCTTCCAGTATTTGATGAACTTGGTCCCAGGTCGGAGGCGAGTCCCGTCAGGCAGGTTCTCATCCAGGAAAGTGGCCGTCATGGCAGGGACAGAGAGGGGACAGGGACGCTTTGGACGCCTGTCACACAGAACACACTTTCACTTACTCTTGGTGTTTTGTAGGACTTACTCGGGCTGGTGTAGGACTTACTCTCGGTGTTTTGTTGGACTTACTCTCGGTGTTTTGTTGGACTTACTCGGGGCTGGTGTAGCACTTACTGTTGGTGTTTTGTAGGACTTACTCGGGGCTGGTGTAGGACTTACTCTCTGTGTTTTGTTGGACTTACTCTCGGTGTTTTGTAGGACTTACTCTCTGTGTTTTGTTGGACTTACTCTCGGTGTTTTGTTGGACTTACTCTCTGTGTTTTGTTGGACTTACTCTCTGTGTTTTGTTGGACTTACTCTCGGTGTTTTGTAGGACTACTCTCGGTGTTTTGTAGGACTTACTCTCGGTGTTCTGTTGGACTTACTCTCGGTGTTTTGTTGGACTTACTCTCGGTGTTTTGTAAGACTTACTCTCTGTGTTTTGTAGGACTTACTCTCGGTGTTTTGTTGGATTACTCTGGGCTGTGTTGGACTTACTCTGGGCTGGTGTTGGACTTACTCCGGTGTTTTGTTGGACTTCCTCTTGGTGTTTTGTTGGACTTACTCGGGCTGGTGTAAGACTTACTCTCTGTGTTTTGTTGGACTTACTCGGGGCTGGTGTGTTGCGTCGCCCGCGGCTGCAGCAGGACGGGGGAGGAGCATCCTTCCTGGTGGTGGAGCTCCACTGGATGCCCCGCCTCTCCATCCTCAGCTGTTTGCGGATCTCTTTGACCTCGGCTTTGAGCAGACGCTTCTCTGCTTTGAGACGCTGCTTCTCTGCTTTCCGGAAGCTTCTGTCTCCGCGTCTGTAAAACCTGAGCAAATGTAACAGTGAGAGGCAAAAACCATGAGAGACAAAGCATGTGTTCTATTTAAGAGCTCAAAACACAACTAAAATAGCAGACGTGGACAAACTCATTACTTCCTAAAACAATGGCAATTCTGGCTAATCGGGAAAGACGGGATGTTTGATAGTGGACCGCACGACTAGTGCAGGAACAAAGTTAAAAGATCAATCAAACAACATCAAGACAGAGGAAATAAGCAGGACTTGAACGTGGGAGCAGAAAAGCAATAACTCCAAAGCGCAGTTCCAACCCACTCGACTATCTGCTAAGGCAAGGAAGAGAAACAAGTGGGCCAATATCTAGACCAGAGGTTCTCAAATGGGGTGCCGCGTGACGTGAGTCCAGGGGTGCTGCGGGAAATTGTTGAGTCTGATAGAATTTTTCAAATAAAGGCTTTGAATATAGACCAGCAGTGCGAACACCAGAGGCTCTTTGTCTCACCAGAAACATTCGACGTTTTCTTTTTTCCTCTCTCATCCTCAGGCAGATATCTCTCCTAAACGCAAAGAGCTTTGCCCACACCCTAGCGTATTCATACGGAAACAAACTGGAGCTTCGTATTGGGTGCTCATTTGTACAAATCTGCCTATATCTGCGGAGAAAAGAAACAAATAGTAAGGTAAAACATATGGGATTTGAAATTGATGCGGCCCCAAAGTGATCTCTGGAGCTTTTGCATTTGCAAAACAGAAGTCTTGTCCAGACAAAAGTTTGTGGAACAGCAGCGTTTTCTCCGCTCTCATCACACCAGGACAGTCTGGTCACACTGAAGCTTCTGAACGCTGGTTTACAGAGCGGAGCTAGGCAGGGCTCCATGAGAGCTTCTGATTTAAAATGATTTTAAAACATGCTTTAAACCTTTTTAATAATAATAAAATTACATCATGCATTAGGAAAAAATAATTAAAAATATTTCAAAATACATAATATCACATTGAATTTAATAAAGTTTTCCTGTGATGTTTGGTGGAGGTTTTTATTGCAAATTTCAATGAAATCTAAATAAGAAAACACCCCATTTAAAGTAAAATACTACGCGAAATTGTAAGGGGTGCCTCGGCGTAGGGCAAGAACGCTTAGGGGTGCCCCAGGGCTGAAAAGTTTGAGAACCTCTGGTCTAGATGCCCTAATGGGCCACGTTTGGTCCACAGGGCTCCACTGTTCTACAATTCGAATCCAAAAATCTCAGTTGTGTCATAAGCAAGCTAGCTGTACAGTCACCATGACAACAGAAACACTACTTTGTGACAAAAAAAATACTAAAAAACACATTGTATAAGATGCTTTCTTTTTTTTTTTTTAAGCAAAGGCTGAACACTTCTTGGAAAATTTGAGAGATGGAGATTATTTCATGTGTTCTTTTTAATTTTTTTTTTTTTTTTTTATTGCAAGATCATTAGCTAATTCTTTGTCAGTAAAACATGTGGTTGAAGCAAAAGACAAACTTTTGAGGCAAAAAAATTGAAATATATTTTTTTGTGAAATGGAACATTAAAGCGAACCCTGGATATAATCACATGTTTATCCTAAAACACTTCTAATATCATCACTTATATAAACACAGGACAAATACCTTGGAAATATTTGTAGTTTTATTAAAATAGTGTTTTAAAAAAATGACATGGAGGCGGCCATTTTGCTGCGGTTGTGCCATGAAAAGTGTTGTCATGGTAACAGGCAGTAGCAGGTAACTAAGCAACATGAATTCCTCAGTTAAACCTTGTCAGTTTGAGCCAAATACAGAACGATTCTGTGGAATCTAGTGAAACTGAAGATAATCAAGAGGAAGAGGCAAGAACTGGACACTGTCAGTGGTGTTTTTGTGGAACTGTTCACAGATGAAACTGTGGGAGTAACCATGGCAACACTATTTTATGTCATCAACCAAAATGGCGGCTCCCAGTGGCTTGAAAACAACATAAACAATAGTAATCAGTTATAGATTTGTTTGTCATTTATTTTAGCAAGCATGACCACTAGTATTTTCGCCAGACTTGTCTTCATATCCAGGGTTCCCTTTAAACGTTGTTTAGACGTGGGGAGTATTAGATATACCTGTAACTGTAAATGTAATGCTGAAGAGATGCATTTTTACATTGAGTATATCATGCAGTTAAAAAAAGAAGCTTCAGAAAGGAAATTCATTCAAACTAAAAAAAATAATGGATGAATGCTGTACACTTTCAAACAGACAAGGCAGGTCTGAAAGTAGCAGCTGCATGTATAATGTGAGTGTGTGAGTGTGTGTGTGTATACTGTACCGGCTGTGGTCCGGGCAGGAGATCCGTGCTCTGGGATGGACAGAGGGGTGCGCGCTCTCACCAGGTTGTGACTGGGATCATGAGAGAAGCTGCAGGGCTCACACAGAGTACAGGCTGTGCACACGCTGACGACACACACACAAGAACACCATTCAGACCACGTCTAAAACAACTAGTTCAATATATAAAGTCAAACCAGTGGATCATTTAGATTTGGGACACAAAAAGTGAAAGGAATCATGCCTTTATTTTGATTGATTATTCTGGCTGAAGATGGCAAAAATCCAAAACTCAATGTCTCAAAAAAGTAGAATATTGCACAAGATTATTTTTATAGTTTTCAAAGAAAGATCAGGTTTCTGAAAGGTCTGTTCATGTCTATGGTCCCATATAAACAAATAAACAAATAAAACAAACACAGTAACACTGTGGTCAGTGAACCTGTGTGGACGCGAGTTAAGTCCTGCTCAAACATGACATCAGCATCTTCACAAGTTGATCAGTTGAAAAGTGTAAAGTTCTGGTGTCACTGAAGATGCAGTGAGGTCCAAACATCTGCAATGTTTCCTGAGTCTTTAAATGTTTAAGGATCCATATCATCTGCTGCTGTTGGTCCACTGAGTTCATTTCCTCTGTCACAGTACGTTCTATAAGACATTTTAGAGGACAGTATGTTTCTGTCTGCTGACAGGCTTTGGGAAGATGCTGATGTCATGTTTGAGCAGGACTTAACTCGTGTCCACAGGCAAAAGCATCAAAAACATGTGTGCATTTTTGACATGGTACATTTGATGTTTAGGGAGAACTTTCACTATTTACATTGCCATCTTCTTTTTATTTGCACACGTTTCTTTGGAAAAGATGTAAAGAGAACGTTTTATCTCAGACACTGTTTTCATTGGTCGCTGGGCTCCTGGTGAGCGAGAAAGAAGGTCATAAACAATAAATCTCACTAGAGCACGGCAAGAATCTGGCTTACATTTCAAACATGTTTAAAACCTGCGGCTGGAGTTTAGCTTAATCTATGCCTGCTCCAAACTACACGAGTCCAGTCACAGACACCTCCACACTAACTTGACTAAGTGTGAATGAAAAAACACGGGAAAATGAGCAAAACGTTGTGTAGTGTGTGGCCAGCGTAACAACACTTCCATTGGAACAGATAAAACATAATCTGAAACGAAAGACAGACTTATCTGAAAGTGTTTGGAGGCCATTTGTCACAGTGGTGGAAGACATGGATCTATCTGAGGACTAGACTGAGGACTCTTGAAGACCATATATTGACTTGGACTTGCCTCTACAGTCTCTCTCTGTATTTTATCACATATGCTTGTTTTATTTATTTTTGTAAGAAAACAACATGCTTAATGTGTCTGAGAAGCTGTATTGTTCTTATGCAAAAATCTCCAAAAATGATGTGTCTTTCTGTCAAAGCCACGGCCCTCTCCTCCTCACCTGCACTGGAAGCCTCCCCCGGTGGTCTGGCCCTGCAGGCAGAGCAGGCTGGGGTGGAGGAGGAGGATGGTGCTCCGGGCAGGGCGGAGGACGACACTTCTGGGACCAGAGGAGGCTCGGACGCTCCCACCGCCTCCCCGCGACCTGCCGACGAAGCCCCGCCCACTGTAGCTCCGCCCACCGGCTTGTGAATGCAGCACTGTCCCGAGAACTCCCTGCAGATCTTCTCCACGGCCTCCCGCACCACCTGGTCCTTGAACTGCACACACAAACAGAACGGCCTTCAGTTTTGACGTTCTTAAATGTGATTTTCTATTATAATCTATCACAAATGACATGTTGATTCCTTAAAATGCTAAAAAAAATGTTACTGGGTCAGTGAGTTACATTAGGAACACAGTGAGTTTGATTGACAGCCAAACAGGCCAATAGATAACGAAGTAGTCTTGTTTTCTATTGGCTGTTTGCGTGTAAGCTTTAGCGTTAGCATGGACAGACAAACACATTCTTTTGTAAACACACTTTGGTCCTTTTGTGAAATATTCCCTTGATTATTTCAAGGGAATGTTTCAGAAACTCACACAACTCATCTTAAAGTCATTTTAGAAATGAACAAACAGGAAATGAACATGATTGTCAGTGCCCACTTCGTAGCTCTGCCCACTTTGTACCTTTTAGTGCAACTCCTCCTGCGCCAGTTGAAATTACGTTTTTTAAACCCATTATTTGTAAGTGTACAGTTAATATTATCTATTTATATTCATATTTATGAAGGTATCCAGGGGCGTAGCACCAAATTCTGGGCCCCAGGTACAAACTTACTGATGGGCCCCTAATACATGATCTTGTGTTTTTAGAATATTCATATACAGCCAACTGATTTCATTTCTACAATCCACACATAAATATAATATAAATTGAATGCTTTTTGATGCGACCTTTCAGAATTTTTATTGCCATAAACGCCTAAAAAACAAGACATGTATGTGTTTTTGTGTGAAAACCATTGCGTTGGAATGGTCTCACATGAGACGTGGAAAAAATGAAATGTGTTTTAATCTTACTCTTTTACATTTTAGCTAGCTTGTTTTAAGCTAACTTGTCTAAATCACACTTAGAAAATCCTTGTGACATTTGGATGTTTTATAATGTTGAAGTAGTGACATTTATTGACAATATTCAAGTTAATATGCATATTTATAAGTGTTCATTTGTGCCAAACCCTGGCTATTTGTTCACTGAAAACTGCAAACTTGCTCATAATATTATATTTGTAGCTACTGTCTTTGTTAAAATTGTAGTCACTTAATATTCCTCTTTTTTCAGCCTCTTTTCTGTAGCCAAAGTCTGTAGCAGCGTTTTATAGGAGAGATGGAGCTCTCTGACATCACAAATAATCACATTTAGAGGAACAATGTATCTCACAAACAGAATGATTTTGGGGGCCCTTTCCTGTCCTGGGCCCTGGGGAAACTAGCACCATTTACCCCCCAGTCTGACACCCCTGAAGGTATCTCACTAACGTTTGCCAATAAAAAGTCCAAAAATGGCTCAGTTTTATTTATCGTCATTTTAAGCTAACAGTTAGTAGCCAGAACTAGCTTAATCAGGTATTTACGGTTTTAAACAGTAATAGTTTACAATCATTTGCTTTGTTGAAATATGTGAGGAAATTTTGTGTTTAACAATTTAGTTTTGTCTGTGTTTAAATAAAATTTAAATACGAATAAAACAATGTAAAAGAAGTAAAAGTGTGCTTCCGGTACAAAGTGGACATCGACAATTATGTTAGCATGATGTTAGGAAGATGTTAGCATTTTGGAAAAGTCCTTATTTATTTTATAAATCTGTGTCCTTAGTTCTTCAAATGTTGTTTGGTGCAGTGGACACGTTTGTTAAACTGAATTAAAAAATATATACAAATAGTTTTTCAAAATCATAAAACCACAAAAGTCATTTAAAGGTGGAGTAGCTGATTTTTACTAGTGATGGGAATCTTGGATCTTTGTCCGATACGATGTGCATCCCGATACACTAGCAACGATACGATTTTTTAAAGATACATGTCTTAGAGCTAACGATCGATTCGGTTCGATATGCCCCCTGATCACGATGCATCTCGATTCAGTCAACATTGTTTTTTATTCAAGTACTTAATAAATATTTTGTCTGTTTAATCATTCATGGGTCTCTAATACTCCAGATAAATTCAAGCCATGTAGAAGTATCTTTCAGTCAGTTGAAAAAATAAATTACTACCTTCTAAAATTATATGTGGAACTGAGACGCAGCTACGGCCCAAACTCACACTGAGCAGCAACAGAGGAGCAGCATCAACCCATGCAAGGGGCAAAGAGTTACGGCAGCGCGCGGAGAACCAGCGTGCACGGAAATAAAACAGCGAGGATGAGAACAGCGCGCAGGGAAAACGCACATCGCCTGAAACAAACACGGACAGGACCGAGAACCAGCGCGCTGGGAAGACGCAGACCGTCTAGATTTGGACATAAACACGGGAAGGACAGCTCTCTTTTACTGGGCACAGATGCACAGCTTTCCTGCACGTTCACGGTGGAATAATAGCTACGTGTTGTGGAGCGCATCAAACTTTTCTTCTGAACACGAGTTTCAATGGACTACGACGTCTTTTCTCTACAATACACAGGTAAGGCACATTGGACACTGTTGTTATTACGCAGGCTTTGTGAGAATGAAAGGTGCTTTGACTGAAAGACAAACGCCTTAACAGATTGAGCTTTTGTTGGCACATCTTCAGATGAAAATAAACCACAAACAGCCCTTATAAGGAATGTCAGAAACACACAGAGTTTGCAGCCGCGTCAGCATCAGCTTGTGAGTGCGTGTGTGTCTGTGTAGAAGTACACTTTCGTCAGTGAATCGTGAAAAATCTAGATTCATCGGTAAATAGTCTGATAATCCGATGCAGGCTGCTTTTGTCACACGATCTGCATCGATGTAGCTCCTCTCTACCGACGCACTCGCATCGCGCATGTTTACATCGATGTATCGGTGCAAATCGGGTAAACTTCCCATCACTAATTTTTACACAGCAAACACGATTTAGGTTTTAAATCTGACAACTTCCTCCCTTAAAACCTTTGACACAAGGTTAATATTGACATGTATTCATTCTGGTTGCATTTATGGCTTATAAACTTCTTTTTACAAACAACAAAGTGAAACTAGAGAGGACCACCCAAGCTCAGCCAATCAGAGCGCAGCATTCAGCTCCTGATTAGAACTAAAACTCTTTATTATTCAATTCAGATCATATTCAGAGGTCTATTTTTTTCACCAAGCACAAAGTTTACTCATGTACAACTAAAAAAGTTAGCTACCCCACCTTTAAATGCAATTACTGTACTAGGTGAATGCAAAGTTTGTACTTTTTAATAATCAAATATTTAATAATATTGCAACTTGGCTTAATTTAGTGCTCTCTTTCTAAAAAATATATATATATTATAATATATTTATCAGAATGTCAGCACTTGCCCGCCAAAGAATTCAGCTCCAGAAAAATCTAGAACTATTTTTATTGTTGTTTTGATGTCTGAAATCTCAGCTTGATGCCACACGACATTTGGATGAAAAAAAAAAAAAAAACTCCCAAACCCTAACTGGCCCCCACACACAGACACACACTACTAACAGTACTAAATCTAGCTTTTTTTTTTCTTTAAGACACAGGGTCCCTCTAAATTTTTTCTTTCTTTTTTTTAACATAACAAAATGCATTTTCCTTTTATCTGGGATGTTTTAGAACAGTAAATCCATTAATTTCAAATTTTTGACAAATTGCTTTCCAGTGGGGCCCCATCTCTCTTCGCCCCTTCAAACTGCCCTCTGCTCCGCCACTGTTCCCTCTCCTACACACGCTGAACACAGCTCAGTGTAAGCTGCATCCTCGCGCTACAGTTTGAGGAAATACTATTGTTTGTAACTTTTGTCAGGACAAATAGACTAGATTCATGGTTTTTGCTTCCCTTTGAAAGAATCTAAACATAAAAGTCGAAAAATCCGCCGTATTTCGCAGCGGTAATTTGAGTGTTCAAATCTACAGCCGTCCTAATTCATCTGCTGTTTCTCCTCATAGCTTACCCAATATTTGTCCTATTGGCGCAAAATAAAGATTGTCCAAGAGCTTACGAGTCGTAGAACACGTTTCAGTCGTAGAAACGGTTTCTAGAGTCTTTGATTTTCGCTGTGTGTTAAGAATCACCAGGCACAGACTTTTCTGCCACTCATGAGTTCAGCAGTGGGACGGCACAGCTCGACTTGGTGCCCTCAGAGCAGGTGATGCCCTACGTGCTCTGCGTTATGTGCGTATTGGGGCGGCGGCACTGCTTAGTTCTGCTGTAATGGTTTCAAACACACAGAACAGACGTGATGTTTACCTTCTCCATGTAGGACGTGAACCAGGCGGGAGGAGTCTTGTCTTCTTCTTTGGTGCCCTTCATCTCCTTCAGGATCATCTGTCCCAAACACAGACACAGCTCAGAACAGAACAGGACCTTCCCCTGCGTCTGGCACAGGACCACTTTATATCCCAGGTATTGTTAATAGGCTCACTTCATATTTTAGTTTGATTTAGATGGTAGTACTTGATGACTTTTTTGTAAGAATTCAGACAAAGCCACAGACCAAACTCATCTGTACACATGTCCTGGTCTGGTTCAGTTCTCTTGTTTCTGGCACAGTTTATCTCGTTCCACTTATTTTAATAAACTGTTTTAAGACGAGAAATCCCCCAAAAAGAGAATTAAATGTGATTTTATGAACCTTTATCAACATTTTATATGAAACTAAAACTATTTACTTTGATCAGTGTCATGGATTTATAAAACTAAACCAGACCAGGACTAGACCAGGACTAGACAAGGACTAAACCAGGACTAAACCAGGACTAGACAGGACCAAACCAGGACTAACCAGGACCAGACCAGGACTAAACCAGGACTAAACCAGGACTAGACCAGGACTAGACCAGGACTAAACCAGGACTAAAGCAGGACTAGACCAGGACCAGACCAGGACTAAACCAGGATTAAACCAGGACTAGACCAGGACTAGACCAGGACTAGACCAGGACCAGACCAGAAAACCAGGACTAGACCAGGACTAACCAGGACCAGACCAGGACTAGACCAGGACTAAACCAGGACTAAACCAGGACAGGACCAGGACTAGACCAGACCAGGACTAGACAGACCAGACCAGGACTAGACCAGGACTAGACCCAGGACTAAGACCAGGACTAAAAGGACTAGACCAGGACTAGACCAGGACTAGACCAGGACTAACCAGGACAAGACCAGGACCAGACCAGGACTAGACCAGGA
>JBBPFD010000693.1:0-67500 GCA_038363315.1 Mugilogobius chulae | reverse complement strand
CTTGATATCAAGCTAGCATAGCACAAAAAAGACCAATCATTTTGTGGATTAATATGTATTATTTATTTATATTTTGATTGTCAGCTCATTTCTCATAAAACGTGAGCATCCACCGGGTGTTTTAATACGGAAATACACACGTCTGATGAAAGCACTTATGATTAGCATTAGCAAATGATTAGCAAAAAACAATTAAGTAGAGGTTGGCAGTACTGAGCTTCCGTAGATATTTGTGAATGTATCTTGCAAAAGTTTGCCAATATTCTGGCCAATAAATGTGCCCAAAACGGCACATTTATTTATCGCCATTTTAAGCTAGCAGATAGCAGCCAGAACTAGCTTAATCAGGCATTTACGACTTTAAAACAGTAATAGTCTCATTTTACAATCGTTTGCTTTGTTGAAATCTGTGAGGGAATTTTGTGTTTAAGTTTGTCTGTGTTTATTTAAAATTCAACACGAATAAAATTATGTAAAAGAAGTAAAGCTAAAGGTACGAAGTGGGCTTCCGGTTCTGCTGCTGAACTACCTCATGGCCCTGCTCAACATTTCACTTCAACTACTACATTAGGTTGGTATCACAGAATTTTAGACAGTTCCTCAAAACCGGCCAATCAGTAAACAAAGATGAAGCATTGTGTTGGCCAGAACCGACCCGGGAAAGTAGGGGAGACCGGGGCTGACTGTAACACGGGGCAAATGTAACAGAGGCTCCCGTTCGAAGCTTCAGCTCTGCACAGAACCTGCTCATTTCATCTCCAGCTGCTGTTTGAGTGGAAAGAGATTTGAGATTTCAGGAAACTTTTGATGTTTTTTGAGCAGTAAAGTTGTACATGACATGAGCTCATGTTTTTGTTCTGGACACAGATGTGACTGAGACATGGCTGTCACTTTGATCTGGTTAAATATAGGTTTTGTGTCTGTTTGGTCAGTTTTAGCAAAAAGAAATGCTAACATTAGAGTTGCAGCTAACGATTATTTTGGTAATCGATTAGTTGGCCGATTATTCTTTCGACAATTGCCAAATTTGAGCTGAGGAAACGTGCCTATTTCTGGATTTGTAGATTTTAAAGTTGTCAAAAATATACAAATACAGATACTGCTAAAAACTGGTATTGAATCTTTTTGAAAAAAGTATCGATACTTAAAAAAACAACATTAATAGGAACACAAGATTTAGAATAACTTTGAGCTTTATCAAAAGAAACTAGTGTCAAACAAAATGTTTCATAACGACAGTTCTTGTACTTGTACATGTAATGTAGAAAAACTAAAAAAAAAAAAAAAAATTTTTAATTGTCATGTCATCAATTCTATTCTAAATTGATCTTAAAATGTTATTAAAAATGTCAATGTCACAGGCAAACTAGTTTTTACATCAAAAACACAAAATGTACACAACTTTGTTTTCACAGCTCCTCTGTGTTTGGAACCTTTATTAAGACCAGTTAACGATTATTTGATTACTGCATTAGTTGCCGATTATTTAAATAATCGATTAGTTACGATTAATCGATTAACTTGTTGCAGCTCTAGCTAACATAGAATAAACTCCCTCCAAACATGGCCGCCCTCATCTGTGTTACAACTGCCCCTCGGCCATTTTAGGAATTCATTTGGGATGGATTTATTTAGATTTATGTTTTTTGTCCAAAAAGTTTGTGTATTGTTTGTTTGACTGATTTTTTATCAGTCTTTATATTTTTTTCAGAATAATTCTCATTTTAGTTCAAGAAAGACATAAGTAAAGTTAGAGCAGACTGTAAAGTTTTGTGTTTTATTCTAATAAGATTACAGAGTTAAGGTTATTTAAATGTGGACAACCTTCAGTCTGTCAAATGTATTATATTAAATAACGTAGGCTAAATATAAATATGTTGTGGGGCAGTTGTAACACTTGACTTTCTTGTCTTGAAATGACAACAGCTTCAAAATAAATACTCTAGAGAATCCAAACCTGTTCACATGTCAAGCCAACATCTGCAGCTTTCATTTCATGTCGTTTGAAGCAGAACTTCAACTAAGATTAAGCTGAGATGTCACATTTGGTAGAAAGTGTTACAATTGTCCCCGGTCTCCCCTAGGCTGTAAGTTCTGCTTCCATCTCATGTCAAATATTCACTTTGAAGATCATATTGTACATTCTGATTTACCTCACAGAAACAACAATGATCAGCGACACATACGTTTCCACATCCTGAACCTCGATGTCAGACGGTTTCCACAAAGTGACACCAGCCTTACTGCTGTGTGTGTGTGTGTGTGCGTACCTTGGTTGTTGATCATCTCCTGTTAAAAAAGAAAAGACAAGATGATCAGAATCTCAGCAGTATTGTGACTGTGAAGACAAAAAAACGAGCTCGATCTGACCTCCTCGTTCTCCTCGTCGTAGTAAGTCAGCTGTAAACTGCACAGGCCAAAGGAACGCTTCATCTGAAAGTAGAACGTAAACAGAAGTCATTTTTGTACATTTTTATTGTAAACCCCAACAGTCGTCGTGTAAACTGCTTTAGTAAAAACAGTTTTTACAGTGAAGCTACTAAGTGGGTAAAGTCGTTTCTGTTTTGAGGTCGTATGTTTTGTCCACTGAGAGCTCCGGTTTGGTGATTCCTTATGGGGAATTAGCCGAGATGCTCTAATATTAGACCTTGTCCACACGGAGACAATGATCTGCGTAAACATGGAGCTGGCTTAGGATTTCTCAGTGTCCACATGAATCAGTAAAACCAGCCTGAAGTCGTAAGGTGTAATGCCTGTGACTGACCAGAGTGTGGTGCTATGACACTGACACAGACAGGAAGTAGAAATGTACAATAAAGTTAGCAAAAAAAAAAGTTTTAAAGTAAACATAAACTTAGCGGAGAGCTCTTTTAAACTCATGGATCTATTCAAATATCTGGATAGGACATTGCTAGCTTGACAGCGTCTGGAGTTGAGGTAGTGGCTGTCGTGTCCCCTTTCGTCCGAAGACCCGATTGTCGAAAATCCTTTTTAGGTCAACGACACATACGCAGACCGAAATTACGTCTTTTAAACACATTATTTGTAAGTGTACAGTTAATAGTATTTCTTTATATTGATATTTATGAATGTATCTTGCAAAAGTTTGCCAATAGAAAGCCCAAAACAGCACATTTATTTATCGCCATTTTAAGCTAACAGTTAGCAGTAGGAACTAGCTTAATCAGGCATTTACGGCTTTTAACGGTAAAAATCTCATTTTACAATCATTTGCTTTGTTGAACTCTGTAAGGGAATTTTGTGTTTAATAGATTAGTTTCGTCTGTGTTTCATTAAAATTTCAATACGAATAAAACAATGTAAAAGAAGTAAGGCTAACGATACGAATCGGGTCTTCCGGTACGAAAGGGAACGTGACAGTGGTCGCTCCATTGGTTCTGCAGCGGGAAAATCCCCTCAGTCCAGAAAGCATTTTTTCTAGATCACAATGTAATCAAAAACTGCTGCTGCTCGCCTCACAGACACTTACACATTTCAAAAACGTTGGACTTTGTGACAAATCTTCCCTAGTTTCATATCATGAACTTTTTCCCGGTTCAAATGTCTTAAGTTTCATTAAAAATAGCTTTTTATTCTTTAGCTCCGGCTACAGCTCTGCTCACTCTAGCAATCTCCCACTCTGATTGGTCAGCGTGGGTCAGTGCTACGTGAGCACGCACAACTAACACACGTCTGCGTAAGAGAAAGAACAACTTGCGCATGTTCAGTGGCCGGAGGTTAGCTGAATTTAAGCTAGCTAACTCGCTACAATGCGCCAAGAGCGCAGCCATTGACGTAAAGCGGCGGCCATCTTTCATCACCTGGGCTTGTTTAAACTTCACAAACATTCTGAATGAACAACATGGATCTAAAACCTACAGAAGAGACACAGAAAGTGGATTTATGCTTCAGATTTAATGGAGATTGTAAGGGATTTATTTGTGTTTTTCTTTATGTCTTCTGTTGTTTACGGTGAAATGAGACAGTGAACATGTCCTGAAGAAGGAGTTTACCTTATTGCCCTCTGGGAGGCGCTTTCTTGCTCCCAGTAGGAAAACAAATCGGTACTCACACTCCTTTATTCCAGCAGCTATCAAACTTCTAAATGCAGAGGACAGTAGCATGGTTGGTTCTCATGTTTGTTTTAAATGTATGATTTAGCTCTTAAGCTCCGCACTGATTTGACATTGACAGATGTAACACAGTGTCCATGTCTCATGAATGTGACTGAATGTGTGTTTTTATTTTTCCAAGCAACAGTTACTACAAACTGAATTGCCCTTCGGGGACGAATAAAGTTTTCTGATTCTGATATAAAGGTCAAAGGTCAGTACATTCTGCAGATGAGACCGATGAGACGTGACTTTGGTGCAGTGATGTCATACAGCATAACTGCAGGAAACAATTCTTCACCTCTTCTATGAATGCAAATACGCCAAAGATTTTTGGACAAATCTCAAATTTTTTATGTCTCAAAAAACTGCCACTCAATCATTCACCTTCATTTTGCATCAAAAGAATATAATGTGCTTTAGAGTAAAATAAACTAGTTCAGTTTGTAGGGCATTTTCAAATGAATAATTAAATTACAGGTTAGCACGAGCTTCAGAGACGTAACGGCACATTTATATATCTATTTATTTATTTTTTTCAGTAAAACATATCCGTAAAGCCTGTTTCTAAACACTAGAGGAGGCAGAATACTAAACACAACTGTTAAACTGTGTATGTGGTGTTTAAATTAGCTACTGTTTTTTTTTTTTTTTACTCATTTTTCGACGATTGAGTTTAGCGTAGAACTGGTGCACTAAAGTAATATGGAGACTCTTACTGACAGTGCTTTAAACTCACCACTGTGATACAAGAGAATGAACAACTGCATTTCCAATGACCAGAGACACATTTCTGCTGATTATTCTTACTTTGATTACTGGTAAATAGCCTCTCTCGCGTTTGTGGTTCTTTTGGCCAAACTTAGAACTTAATGTTCATATTCACTCCCCACGGCACGGTGGCTGAGTGGTTAGCGCTCTTGCCTCACAGCAAGAAGGTCGCGGGTTCGATTCCCGCACGGGCCGCGCCTTTTTGTGTGGAGTTTGTCTGGGTGGGTTTCCTCCGGGCACTCCGGTTTCCCCACCAACCAATAATATGCATGTTAGGGTAATATCCTCCAGCTACGGTAGTCCTGACCAAGCCTAGCAACAACATCTGGAGATGGGTCCCCGAGCGCTGCACTGCGGCGATCATGCTCCTGAGGAGATGCTCAAGAGGCATTGAAGGATGGGTCAAATGCAGAGGACACATTTCCCTACGGGGACAATAAAGTATACCTTAACCTTAACCTTAACCTTAATGACACTTTACGGTCTCTAAAGTGTAGTATTTGAGCCTGAGTGTTTACTTTACGGTCTCTAAAGTGTAGTATTTGAGCCTGAGTGTTTTATTTACGGTCTCTAAACTGTAGTATTTGAGCCTGAGTGTTTTATTTACGGTCTCTAAACTGTAGTATTTGAGCCTGAGTGTTTTACTTTACGGTCTCTAAACTGTAGTATTTGAGCCTGAGTGTTTTATTTACGGTCTCTAAACTGTAGTATTTGAGCCTGAGTGTTTACTTTACGGTCTCTAAACTGTAGTATTTGAGCCTCTGACACCAGTCGTGCCACGCTTCCATGTAGCTAGTGATGGGCAGTTTGAAACGTGCTTCCTGAACCGCTTCGCACTAAAGCGCATGTGCTTCGGATCACTGCTTCGAACTCTGGTTCAAAACGCTGATCACGTGACCTCTGCGGTTCATGAAGCGCTGCTGTTACAGAAACGTTTCACTAGGGGCTTTCTGCTTGAATCTAACCCCGGGCTCACACTGCCTCCAGATGCAGATGCAGATGCAGATCCGGATCCGTCTGGGTCCGGTTGTCACTCACACTGCCTCCAGAATATGCATGCGTATGTACGGACTCTGCCGGCCTCGCGAGACCACGAGTTCACGGGGATTCACGCTCAACTTGGGAGTTTCGGAGGAGTTTACGTGATCTCTGGCACATGGATATGTAAACAAGGAACACACGCGCCGTGTTTTGGGCTTATTTCACGTCACTTCATTTTCTGTTGGATTTTTCTCCGCACAGTGGGTAAGTACGGGATGTTTATTTGCCTCCTGTGTGTTCAATAGTCGCGTATATGTCGAGCATTTTGCCGTATTTGTTGTAGTAGTAGAAACAATGTTTTTACTTTGAAAACGACCGGATTCACTTCACCCGCGAGCGCTTGGTTTCCTGTTTGTCGTGTCTTGTTTTCAAAACTTCACCAAAAAGGGCTGCGGATGCCTCCGGCTGTCCGGAAAAAGTTCCTTCCAACGGAAACGATCCGGACGTACGGAGCACATCCGCGCGGATCTCCGGACCGTACGCATCGCGGTGTGAGCCACTCTCATTACTTTTCAAGAATTGGAAAGCCTCCGGAGTCCGGTCCGCAGTCCGGTACGTAGTTAGTGTGAGCCCGGGGTAACTTTGGCTGATCGGGCTGGTCACGAATCACAAAACGGCATTAGCTGTCTCAAACCACGCCCAAAAGTTTAAAAGGCACTTTACAGCATTTAGAAATTGTGTGTTTGTGAGATTTGACAGTGATTTGAAGTTTCCTTTAGTTAGAAAGTTAGTCAGTTAGCTTGATTGTTTGGAATTTAAGTAGGCCTATAGGCTATAGATATATTAAATATACATTTAGGCCTACATATACTTAATTTAGAAACACACTATTCTGACACAGCATCACACAGTAAACATTATTTGTGAGGTAGGTGTAGGTATGTGCTAAAACCATCAATGGCAGAAAAACGTAGGTTATATTCTTGAATAAAAATCTAAGTAGCCTATGCAAACTCAACTTTTGTTTGATTCAAACTTTAGTTTTCAAACAGAATACTTAGGGCCTATTTGTTCCACAGTAATATAGTAATGATGTAGAACTCATGATTATTTTGACTCCACTTCAGTAGGCCTACTTTATCTTTGTATGTAGGGACACAACAGTAGTATGTAGTTCGTTCATTTTGAATGTTTTATTGAAACATTTCACCACCAGATGGCAGTATTCATGCGTTTTGAACCGCAATTCGAAGTTCCGACCCATTTTGTTCATATGGTTCAAAGTTTCATGGCGCTTTGCTTTGCCATCACTACATGTAGCTACAGCAGTTTGAGGTTTTTCCCTTCGCGTCAAACGCAAATGAGCAAAAACGTCACGCGTCAACAAAAAACGTCACGATGAGGCTAGTCCGACCCCCCCAAAAACATTCAGATATAGTAAAACATGTCACAGAGACACTTTACAACAAGAAACCCGACACATTTCAAATCTGCTGCTGAATAGTGATGTGTCGGTCGCGAATGAAACGGCTCTTGGAGCCGGCTCTTTGAAGTGAACGACGGGAGCCGGCTCCTGATTGCGAACCGTTTTTTTTTTCCCCGCTTCTCTCCCTCTCTGTCTTCGTAACCCTCGCTATCCCACTCGCGCGTGTTCTCTCTCTTTCCTCTCTCTCCCTCTCTCTCCTTACTCGCGTGCTCTCTCTCACTTTCTCTCTTCCCCTCTCTCGTCGTCTCTGCCCAACTCTCTGTCCCACTTGCGCGCGCGCCCTCTCCCACTCTTCAAGCCGCACTTAATTGGTCAATAGTCGTGTTCAAGATGGTCAAGGCGGTGCAGTCGGCTCAAGGCGTTAAGGGGGGTCGGGTCTGACGACAAGACTGTCCGTAGCGCTGATTGATCTCTCGCGCTGTCATCTGACAGGACCCCCCTTAACGCCTCAAGCCGACTGCACCGCCTTGACCATCTTGAACACGACTAATATGTTGGCATGCGCTGTATGTGTAGGAGGATTTACAATTATATGTGTTGATTCATTTTAAATTTGTTTAAAAAGCTGAAAAGTTAAAATTGTTCAAAGCTGAATTGTAAATTATTTATATTTTATTTTTTGCATTTTCTATGTTTTATACAATTTTATATTTTATTTTTACATTAAATAATGGCAGGTTTACATAATAAAATATTCTAAAAACAAAAGTAGTCATTATTTTGTATAGTTAACATAGCAGTTTAAATTAATCAACTTAAACAAAAAACAATCTGAAGAGCCGTTTGGGAGCCGAAAGAGCCGGCTCTTTTTAGTGAGCCGATCCGAAAGAGCGGTTCTTTAAAAGAGCCGGACTGCCCATCACTACTGCTGAAGAGGCGGAGCTTATCACAATAAAGAGGCGGGGCTTATCACAATAAAGAGGCGGAGCTTATCACAATAAAGAGGCGGGGCTTATCACAATAAAGAGGCGGGGCTTATCAGTTCTGTAGTTTTGTACATGAAGTAAATGGACCTCTTTCTATTTCTAACTATTTTACATCAATTTATGTTTTACAAAAACAACATGTGACCGATCTTCATATAGTTTTGCCTAAGTAAATACTATATTGAAGTATATGAAAAAAATACAATATGTCTCCTTTAAAGTCACTTTTGCATTCTAACTAATCGATTCATCGAAAGAATAATCACCTGACTAATCGATTACCAAAAATAGTTTGAATTTGTCAGATGTGTGTGTTGTTGTTGAAGGTTGCAGACTCTGGTCTAGAACGTTGTGATGTCACGAACAGAACCTGTTCAGATTAGCTCAGATGAGAGTTCTAGCCTACTGACCCGAGCCTACTGCAATGAAAAGAACGTGAACGTGAGCGCAACATACGGCAGCATCAGCTACGGGAAGGATAAAAATACTTGGGGATGTTGTTTCCATGACGACAGCTCATTGTCCTCTTAATCCTGCAGCTAGCGTTAGAGCTCCTCTCAGCCCGGACACACACACCCTGAGCCCGGGCACGAGAGAGAGCAGAGCAGGCCCGCCGCTGATCTGCTCTGCCGTGCTGTGCCGTGCCGTGCCGTGCTTACCATGGCCTCCAGCGACTCCCAGCTCCTGGTCTCCGAGCCCGACAGCAGGAAGCTCTTGGAGTTGCCTCGGAAATTGACCTTGAGGTTGATGTAGAGCTCCATGGCGGCGGCTCCGTGAGGAAGGCCGCTGTCACCGCGCGGAGGAGCTACGGGAGCCACGGGAGAAGATCCACGGGATTGACGCGGACACGGCTGTGTTTACATCAGCACCGAGGCCCGCCCATCGGCCACACGTGACCGGAAACACTTGAAAGAAAAGAAAAAAAAACGAAAAAAAAAAAAAAAAAACAACTAATGATGACCAAATGAATATATAAATAAAGGACAAAACTCATTTGTATGTGGATTATATATTGTGATCATAGTTAATAAAAAAAAAAATGTCTATGGTTGTGCTACTTTAAAAACAAATTAGAATTTTTAAGCTGGATAAAAGGTCTGCAATTATTTATTTGAAATTTCATTTTTTTCCCTAATGTTTTTCAGCAGGTAAAAAAAAAATAAAAATCACCTTTTACATTTTGAATCTATCGATTCCGAGCGCTCACAATCAACTGTGTGAATTCAGAATCTAAATATGAAAATGTGCAGCAGGAGACCAACATTCTCTCTCTGAATCAGTCTGTTAAACTGACTCTGACATAGACATTCTGAGTTTAGACTGTGGAATATTTAAGACTGCATTTTTGTCAATATTATGTTTTAACTGTGAAAAAAACAATGATAGTATAGTATATTTTGAATCCACTTTGATGAATTACATCTACAGCTACTGTTGTTGTTGTTGCTGGGTTAGATTCAGTGTTTGCAGTCAAAACACATGGAGCAAAGAGAGCTGCTGTAGTGTCATCTTATAGAAGTGTGGGAGGATAACTTGATTCCGTTTGGAAACATGTTTAAGAATAAAAGAAGAGCCATGGCTGATGTCTGAACATGACACACTGTTCTTTGGTCTAGAGAGGCTGTAAACTGCAAGTTGAAAACAGGAAACACATAACCTTATGGGCAAAATAAACAGCACCTTTTGGGAGAAGACTCACGGTAAGGGGAAGGACAAGCTTTGTGAGTAGATTAGATTAGCCTTTAATGTCTCCTCGCAGGAGAAATTTGTCTTGGACATCAGGGCAAAAACATACTTTACATACTTACAGCATCAACAACAAATAAGGTTCAACCAAGAGTGACACAGTCCACAAGAAAAAAGGAACATCATTCATAGTCACAATGTACAAACAACATTGCATAATCCATATGGCCTTAGAGTGCATTTTTCAAAGAAAACTTAGTAACCTTAATATTGCATTTCCCACATGGCCTAAAGTGCAGTTAAACAATTGCACTCTTCCCTAAACTGGAGTAATATTTAGGCAAAGTCAAATATGTTATTTTAACCCATAAAAACCCAGATCCCTAGATCCTTGAAGAAAAATAAGAGGAGCATAACACAGACTAAATGACTGAACTGTCAGAGCTCTGTCATGTAACATAGAAGTCACACTGGGCGTTAATGGGGTCAAATGCCATACAATGTTAAAGGTGACTTAATGTGTTTTTTTTCAACTATTTAGTAAGAAACTAGAACATCTGCAGATCAGTAACTTACTTTTTGTTCATTGTAAAACACAAAGTTGATCTAAATCAGCTTGAAAATAGAAACAGCTCTACTGACTTCCTGTTCAAAACTGATAAGTCCCGCCTCTTCATTTAAAATTTAACTGTAAGAAGCAACAATTTTTAAATAACTATTATTGTTGGAAAGTGTCTCTGGGACAATTTTGAACCATACAGTATGCTTCATTTTGAGTATTAATCTTTTGAATTCTAACAAGTAAATACAGACAAGTGGGAGGGGCTAGGTGGTAGGTGAGAACAGTTGAGCTCCAGCTGAAGAACAATACAAGATTACTCCAACATGTATAAATCACTTATAACTTTAAGTAAACTAATGATGAAGGAAGGCCATTATAACAAGGTTAAAATCTTTGAATACTACATTTGACATAATAAGACCCCTTTAATAAAATGATTCTTCCAAAATACAGCCCCCTATTGACCAAAAGAAATCCTCTTTCAGCAGCTTCCACGGGGCTTGTAAAGAATAAAAGTTATTTGAAAACAAAGCAGCCACATGAGTTACTTTTTCCACACATACAAGTTTAGATCACACAAATGTGTCTCGTTATTTGCATTTCCACCACAAACTACTGTTACCAATGGTATTTTTTTCAGATTTGCTTTAAAGGTGCATTGTGTAACTTTCTGGAGGTGAAAAGTCATCTACACCATTTAGTAGAATTAGAAAGTTAAAACTAGTCTTTAGAACTTTCTGAATGGAGATAAATGCATTTTAAGCTATAATAAGGAAGAAAATCAGCTAAAGGAACCACATTTCTAGAAACAAATGTGTTCGGGCCCTCCTCCAAGCCGAATAATAGTCCATTTTGTGGTCATGCAAGCCCACAAAGTAAAAACACAGATTTTTATTAATTATTTGGTGTAACAAAAACATCTAAGTGACAAAATTGTACATTTATTCAAGTTTATTTTTGACCAAAAAGTTGCGCAATGCACCTTTAACATTATGTGTAAAGTCTGGAAAACAAAAGTTGTCTTCAATTCCACATAAAACTAAATCTATAGACATCACTGAAATGAACTATAAATTGTTCACTGTGATTCCCAACAGTAGTTCGACTATTAAGGACAGTTTATCTAAATGTGAGAACATATAAAAGATGTTTCTAAATAAAGTCAGTGTTGTAAATGTGTTGTTGGAAAGGTTCTGGTCTGATTGAAAGTCCAAGTCCAGTTCAAGTCTCCTGATTATAGTTTCAAGTTTTAAAAACAAATGACAGAATACTATATCTTGTATTTCACAAAAAACGAGGCGAGGAGGGACGTGTTCTAGTTTGTTAGTCTAAAATAACACTAGCCTATTTATTAATAGAGGTTATGGTGACATCACAGCATTCTATTGTGAGTGCTGAGTGGCAAGAATGCATTAGAGTCAATGGAGAGAAAGGACATTTTCTCTTGTAAGAGTTCAATAAACAGCTAAAACAGGAAAACTAAAGTACAGTTTGGTAACAAATTCAACCCACAACAAGTCTACTGAGCACTGGGTTTATAACTGACATGTAAAAAAAGAAAATCAAGTCAACAGTTGGAGCAAAACATGCAAAACAACAAGACTTTAGCTTCTCTCACATTTATCAGACATTGAAATCACACACAGTTGAACTTATTACCTTTTTCTTCTTAAAAAAGATGTTTTTGAGTCCATTTGTTGCAGTTAAAATGTCCTAAATCACCAACTGTTGTTAGCAGACAACTTTGTGGCAGAAAAAGCCGTTGCCACGACAACAAAGAAATACACTGAAGAAATGCCACTCATTCTAAAGTTGCTAAGCATTTTTGGAATAATAAGTCACCTGCATAACCTCTATTGAGGTGAGAACCAACAAGTTGTTTCTAACTCAAGTCCCAAGTCTTCAAAGACATAATAAAATGGATCCATTTCATTAACTCAAGTCTCAGCTGTTTGTAAAGTGCGTCTGACAGGTTCGATTACATTTTTAGCAAAACACAGTAAACATGATGATTCTGATTTCACTAAACATTTAAATTCGTTATCGTCTTTTGTCCAGTGAATATGTGGAGAGGAACCCCAAATTTACCTAGCAACACATTGTAAAAGTGGGCCAAAATCAATATAACAAACACAGGAGTGACAATGGGACAAATTATTATAACACAAACTTCAATTACTTCCTGTACTTTTCTACTTTTATTTGTCACTTTCTTTATAAATTGCCTCTTAACTGCTGTAAAACTAGAATCAAAATGTACCACAAAGACTGTCACACCAAACTAAGTCAAAATTAGAAAAATGTTAAATTTTTAATAATTTAAAATGTGTCTAATGGGCTTTAAACACGTTTTTCGTAACTACAACTATGAACGGGAAAGTTTTATCAGTAGAGAGTAGAATAAAAAAAAAAAAAAAAAACACATGTAAAAACTGATGGTAATCTGGTGCTCTGACAGGCGGATCCAGCAGGTGGCAGCATAGGCCCGCAGAGCGAGTGCGTCCTCCTTTTACGCACGTTACGCACGTTACGTAGCCGCCGAAGAACAAGCGTAACCTTATTCAAAGAGCTGTCAAAATCACAAATACTTTACTTTAGCCTCATTCGCGCTAATTTAACCGTCAGCGGCGCGTTTTAAACTTCACCCACAGCAGCCTAAAGTTCGGTCCGAGCAGAGCAGCCCGAGTGCGGAGGTCTTCGGAGGACTTTGGACTTTCACATCTAGTTCCAGCGGGTGTGTGTGTGACCGCTCCGCCGCCTGAGAGAAGAGACAGACCCGCGGGAGGGAACGAAAGAGAGAGCCGCGGCGGTAAATGATGGAGGCAGTGGGAGAACGTGCTCGGTGTGAATGTTGTTGTGTTGGCTGGTTTTAGAGCAGAAACAGACCAGACTAGACCAGACCAGACCTACCCCCCACACCGGAGGAGGAGGCACCATGGACCCCGGGTCACACAGGAGCAGCCCGGCGGTGGTGGTGGAGAAGACCCGGGCCAGCAGCAGCACAGACCAGCCGCTCCTGACCGCTGTGGACCCGGGCGTGAGTGTGAGTATGTCTAAAAACAGCAGCAGATCATAGCCGGGCTGGAGAAGTGTGCCAGTCTGAACTAGGACAGTTATAAACAGGTTGTAGAGCTGCTCAAGTTTACACTCAGGTAAGAGTTTATTTAGTATTACAAAAGTGTACTGTGAGAAATTAAATGTCATTAGGTTGCTGGTCTTGTAAAATGTGCTGCAGTGCTTCTGTTTACAGCAAACACTAACTACGCAACATCTCAAAATAGTTTGTACACGAGATACACGCTCCACTTTCAAGGACACATTGATTTTAAGGCTTGGACGAGTTAATCGATTAATTGCAACTAATTAGTCATGAATAATCGTTAACTTGTATTTATATGTAACATCCCAGGAGCCTTAGATTAAACAGAAAAAAGTCTTTCTGATGTTAAAACCTAGGATATAACATTTTATAATAAAGGAATAAACTTAGACTATTAATTATGGAACTACAATGAGAATTAAAACTGCTCTTTTTTACACAATAAACTGCCACTTTCTGCCCAAAATACAAACACTTTCTTTATGAAATATTTTGCTTTTAAACTAGTTTTGATTTGGCAAGATTATTCTTAAACTCATCAGAAAATGTCACATTTTGTCCCATTAATGTGATTGTTTTAGTATGGATGCTTTTAGTTTCGATACCAGTTTAAGAGTTGATGAGACTTTTGACAAACCTAAAATGTAATCTTAATTTAATCCCAGGATGTCCTGATGGATGCTAACTCACTTCAAATTTGCCAAAAATTCTAACTCACTTTTGCGTTCTAAACAAATACTCGATGACCAAAATACAGTGCCTTGCAAAAGTATTCACACCCCTTGAACTTTTTACATTTTCTCTTATTATGACCACAAAAATCAAACATATTTCACTGAAACTTTGTGTGAAAGACCAACACTAAGTTGCACACAATTGTGAAGTGGAAGGACAGTCATACATGATCTATTTTTTTTTTTTTTTTTACAAATAAAAAGCTGAAAAGTAGGGTGCAAAATTATCCAACCCCCTTTTCTTCTGAGTGCAGCACATTACTTTTAGAGGCTTTAGAAGGTTCCAATGTTGACCTAACAAATAAATAGAGTCCACCTGTGTGTAATCCACCCTCAGTATTAATGTAGCTGTTCTGTAAAAACCTCAGAGGTTTGTTTGAGAGTATTGGGGAGCGGTCAGCACCACGAAGACCAAAGAACACACCACACAGGTCAGGGATAAAGCTGTGAGAAGTAAAAAGCAGGATTAGGTTATAAAAAGATTTCCAAGGCTCTAAACATCTCACAGAGCACTGTTTACACCATCATCCATAAATGGAAGGAGTATGGCCACAACTACAAATCTACCAAGACCAGGCGTACACTTAAACTTACAGTTTGAACAAGGAGAGAACTGGTCAGAGATGTAGCCAAGAGGCCCATGGTGACTCTGGAGGAACTGCAAAGATCTACAGCTCAGGTTGAGAATCTGTCAAAGGTACAACTTTTAGTTCTGCACTACACAAATCTGGCCTTTATGGAAGAAAGCCATTGCTGAAAGAAAGCCATAAGAAATCATGTTTTCACTTTGCCAAAAGCCATGTGGGGACACAGTAACCATGTGGAGGAAGATGCTCTGGTCAGATGAGACCAAAATTGAACTTTTTGGCCAAAATGCAAAACGCTATGTGTGGCAGAAACCTAACACTGCTCATGACTCTGAATGCACCATCCACACAATCAAAAATACAAGTGGCAGCATTATATTCTGCACATGCTTTTCTTCAGCAGGGACAGGGAATATGGTCAGAGTTGATGGAAAGATGGATGGAGCCAAATACAGGGCAATATTGGAAGAAAACTTATTGGAGTCTGAAAACACTGAGACTGGGGCGGAGGTTTATCTTTCAACAGGACAACGACCCCAAACATAAAGCCAAGGCTACATTGGAATGGTTTAAAACAAAACATATTCATGTCTTAGAATGGCCCAGACAAAGCCCAGACCTAAATCCAATCGAGAATCTGTGGCAAGATCTGAAAACTGCTGTTCACAAACACACTCCATCTAATCTGACTGAGCTGGAGCTATTATGCAAAGAAGAATGGGCAAAAATGTCAGTCTCAAGATGTGGAAAGCTGGTAGAAACATACCCAAAGAGACTTGCAGCTGTAATTGAAGCAAAAGGCGGTTCCAGAAAATATTGACTCAGAGGGTGTGATAATTTTGCACGCCTACTTTTCAGCTTTTAATTTGTAAAAAAAAAAAAAATAGATCATGTATGACTGTCCTTCCACTTCACCATTGTGTGCAACTTAGTGTTGGTCTTTCACACAAAGTTTCAGTGAAATATGTTTGATTTTTGTGGTCATAATAAGAGAAAATGTAAAAATGTTTAAGGGGTGTGAATACTTTCGGAAGGCACTGTAAGTGGAGGTTAAAAGCGGGGATAATCAGTCACATAAATATAGTTGTGGTTGTTGTTGTTTGACTAATTTAACTTGTAGCGTGTTAGGGCTGGGCGATGTTGACAAAACAAATATCTCAATCACAATATTCGGGCGATACTTAGTTAGTCCAACATAAATGTGTTCAAACCTGTCTTCAGATTTGTGACATTATAAAAACAACAACCTTAAATGTTTTAATGAGCCGAAAACTGGTCGACTGACTCAGTGTTTATTGTAATTTTCACATTGTGACTTTCTTAGAATAAAAATTTGACAATACAACAAAAAACGTATAGCCTTTATTTCAAGACCAGATAAATTGAAACAGTGTGTATTTTTCTTATTAGATTTTACGCTAGTTCCTTTAGCAATCTCAGTTCAAACCAGTAACAATCTACTCAAAACTGGAAATACTCCTCGTTCCAAGCACATATTCACTTCTTTTCTAAATTAAGTTGTTATTTTTCTCCAGTTTATTTAAATCTCAAACAAATATTGGTCAGATGAATTCCAAGCGCAGGAATCTTTAATTATCATAGTTTTGCTGTTTAGTGAAGTGTTCTGAATGACTCATTGTACTAATTCTGAAGGACTATAAACTGGTTGCATCTACAGTAATAGAAAGTTATTTAACTTTTATTAGAAATGTGTTCTTTTGTGGAGTGTTTTTACTGCACGATATACTCAATATTCAACTTCTGCATGTAACAACATTCACGATACCTCAACTTTGATATATTGCACAGCTCTAATCACTCGACTTTAGTCCCATTTACTCAAATCAAAATAAAACTTGAATTTACTAGTAACACCGTTTTATTTCAGATTGTGATTTCTCTAGTCAAAGCAGCACATTTACACATTTATGTCTTGGAGTCATAAATCTATTTTTTTTTTGTTCAGTTCATGCTTATTTGAGAACCTATAAAGTCAAAGAAAAATAATGTCCTTGTACAGGTGCATATGCAAGGAAAAGCAATTCAATATACACTCAAGGAAAAAAGAAACGCAACACTCAGTTTTCAGAGTTTTGGGGGGGCAGAATAATTGTATTTTTGAGATCGCCTGTTTCATATGAACACTACATCCATTTCTAATCCTCAGGCCAACTCTTGTGGCGTTTACACATTTTCAGTCCAATAACACAACCAAACAATAGAGCAACCCCCAAACCAAAAGTGACAGGAGTTTCATCAGACTGTCAATAGTTCACTGACCCCGTTGGCCCTGGACAGAGGTTATTCAGCCTCATGGATCAGCAGTAGTGTCTGAGTTGATCCATTCTTCAGCTGCTGCTGAGTTTCTCCTATAGTCTCCTGTACACCTGATCTCAGCCATCTGCTCTGAAGCACTGGAACCTTTTTTCATCACTGAACACGACTTGGGACCACCTCTGCAAAGTCCAACGACGATGTGAGTGTACCATTGGACCAGAGCTCTTAGCACTGATCCAACATATGGTCCATGTGGTGTGTCCCAATGGTCTCTGCTGTGGACCTGGTGGAGGCTGAACCTGTCACGGAGATGTGCGGGGGGGGGGGTTGGTCTTGTGCAGCGGTCGTTACACGGGGGCCACCAGTACGAGGGCGGTCGTTAGAGGAACCAGACGACTAATGGTAGAGCGGTGACTCCAAACACCCTGGAGACACAAGACAACAGCGTCCATAGCTCCATCCCTCTCTGGTTGAGACAATCGTGTGTTTTTGGCTTCATTTGGTGCCTTTTATAGAGAAGACTGGAGCACAGTTAACCAGCGGTAAAAGTCAACTCTGAGTTTCAAACATAAACCACCCTGTAATGCACTCTTTATGGTTCTCACAATCAGTCAAGTCTGTCTTCAGCCCAATATGGACTGAAATTATGATGCTAACCTGATTTTACAAATATACTTGTTTTCTAAGGAATTTTTGAAAATTAAAATGTTTCTTTTTTTCTGGAGTGTAAAAAAAACTGCAGTGCACACTCAAATGGCAAATGTCCAAACTGTATTATTAACAAGATAACGTTTCATCAGATCTTTTTTTTTTCTTTCCTCTTGAACCACAGTGTACAAATGGAAGATTGTGAAATTTCACCATCTTGTAACCAAGAACTTAAAGCAACATCTATAGAGTTCTTGAAGCCCTCAGTAGGTCAGATTTATTCATCACTACAATAGCCCCACCTTTATTATTGTAGTTTCATCATTTTCTAAGTCTTTTAATGCACATTGTTCGTCCTTATAGTTACGTTTGTAAAGGTCTGGTTGAGGATTTGAGTTTTTTAACTTTAGATCATCATCATATTCAACTAATGTGCAGTAGGTTTCGATTCAGAGGAGCTATAAATGGACCTTTTCCTCTAAACTTGGTCCTTTTGATGTTGTCAGATGCGGACAAAGCTCCTGACAAAGACTGTGGGTTTGTAAAAGAAGTATTTTCGTTAAAGAAGGCATATACTACCATCTATCCACCATATTGTACACTGTGGTTCAAGAGAAAAGGCTACTGTTATCTGGTTAATAAAATACAATTTGGACCTCTGCCATTTGAGAGTGCAATGCTGTGTTTTCGATATTGAGAACCTATAAAGTCCAGTTAACAATTATTCAATTACAAAATTAGTTAAGAGTTAGTCAAGAATCAATTAACTGATAAACGTGTTGCAGCCTTAAAGCGAACCCTGGATGTAATCACATGTTTACCCTAAAACACTTCTAATATCATCACTTATTAAATACAGGACAAATACCTTGGAAGTATTTGTAGTTTTATTAAAATAGTGTTGTGAAGAAATGACCTGGAGGCGGCCATTTTGCTGCGGTTATGACATAAATAATGTTGTCAGGTAACAGGCAGTAGCAGGTGACTAAGCAACATGAAATCCTGGGTTAAACCTTGTCAGTTTGAACCGGAGCAAAGTCAAATACAGAACGATTATGTGGAATCTAGTGAAACTGAAGATAATCAAGAGGAAGAGAACTGGACACTGTCAGTGGTGTTTTTGTGGCAACTGTTCACAGATGAAACTGTGGGAGTAACCATGGAACACTATTTTATGTCATCAACCAAAATGGCGACTCCCAGTGGCTTGAAAACAACATAAACAACGACATTTTTATAAAAAATAGTAATCAGTTATATATTTGTTTGTAATTTATTTTAATAAACATGACCAATACTAGTGTTTTAGCCACATTTGTCTTTATATCCAGGGTTCCCTTTAAGGTGCATTCCAGGTTGTAGTCCTGTTCATCGCTTCTGTCATTTGATTTCAGTCTTTATTTAGTAAAAATGCCTTTAAGAAGTCTAGTCGACTAATTAAACACTAGCAGAATTGGTAAAGAATGTGCTTAATATTTGAGCTTTAATTATCAGACGAATGTGACCCATCCCCAGAAGAGGAGAAAGTTATATACTATCATCACCGTACATCATCAAGTGTGATATATTGCCAACAATAGTTTTATTTTATTTCATAGTTTTGCTTTTTGGATGTGGTGTGTCCAAAAATGTCTCGTGTCAGTTGTATCTCGTCAGACCTTACAAGACGCAGGTTTTTGACATATTTGAGACGCTCTTCTTTGACAAAAACGCTCTTAAAACAGTCTGAAGGTTGAGTCCTGAATCCAAACCTGTGTGACAGGTCGTGTCTGCTCCAGGTCCTGCCCCTCCCTCCCTCCTCTCTCTGTTTGGTGTTAGACTGTGTGCTTTTAGTGCAGGAGCTCTCACACTTTTCACAGGACACCCCAGTCACCAGACACAGGTGGGTCATTACCTGTTACAATATGAGAATACTACATTCTGTCTTCAATTCAGTGTAGAGTTGTGCAATAGATCGAATTGTTGTTTTGAAGATGTAGAAAAAGGGAATATCGAGTATTAACCCTTTGCTCCTCTGTCACATGATCAGGTGTGTGGGCCATGATGGAGGCAGAAGTGTGTGTCGCAGCTTTACAGGAGCAAAACTGACACATTCTCACACATTTAATTATTTTTGGTAAAGAAAGCTGCTGGATGCTTCTAGTGCACGTTCAGTCCATTTGTCTGTGGAAGTAGGACGTCTTTTAGACATGAATGCAGCTGGTCCAGACTCTTTCTCCTGCTGTGTTTGTAGATATAATCAAATGACTTTACTTATTTGTACATTCTGTGGTAAACAGGGTTTTGTCTCACACTGGAGCAGGTTTCAAAGGTTTTCAGTCACTTGGCTGTTGATGATGTGAGGCTGGTGTTAGACACACATGAAGCAGGTTGTTTCACATATTCAATGCATCTTTTTTTTCTCATTAGCATTGACTTACCTTGTTTAAAGTGTTCACTGTAAATCTGTAACCATTTAGATTGATTCCAGTTCTTTGATTTCTTGCTGCCGCCCAGTGACGTCTTCTGTCTTCTGTCTCCAGGCTTAGACTTACAAACCTCCTGCCTGTTAGTGCAGCGTATTCACAAGATACAGACATTTTACAAGTGAAATCAATAAAAGTACCAAAGTTTCTAGAGTTGTAATGCAGAGACAGAGCTTTTGCCTCCATCATGGAGAAGTGGGCGTTCCCTCCAACAGCCGGACCACACCTGCAGATGGTCAATTGTTAGTTGTAAAAAGGCAACAAAAAAGTTGTGGGGAAAAAAAGCAACAAATTAAGAAAATTACATTATAAATGTTCAACTAAAGTTAGACAGTGATTTTTAGTCAATTGATCACTCATTAGTCTCTTATGGTGCTGGGGCCACTTGTGACGTGGGACCGTCCCACTTACATAAAAGTAGAGATACAGTACTATAATATTTTAGGGCTAAAATTACCATCACAATTTTCTTGGAGCCAGATCATGATTTGGATTTCATCATGATTTTTGTAGATTGTTGATTTTCCTATTGTCTATGAGGTAAACACAATTTGTGTTTACTAAATCCAGCCGTCAAAACAAATCAAACAATCAAAATAAATAGTTAATGAAAGAATTGATTAATTAGAACATTGTGTGTTGCTGCAAAACAAGTGTTTTTCTGACATTATTAGTGACATGCTAAAAATTCAAGTTTCACTCATAAATTGATATATTTTTGGAAATCAAACCTGAAAAATTGCAAAATTTCAATCATTTTATGAACTAAAAGCACAGTCCAAAAGATACTTTTAAAAAAGAAGCCTAAACTGGCTATAAGGACTTGGACTTGGCAACTCGGAAATAGATAGATAGATAGATAGATAGATAGATAGATAGATAGATAGATAGATAGATAGATAGATAGATAGATAGATAGATAGATAGATAGATAGATAGATGTGACGATTTCATCAAAAAAGCAGCTTGTCACAGAGGTGAACTCACCATTCCATTTTTTTTACACATTACAATCGGTTGGCAGCACACGTTTGTCCTAAATCGACTAAGAATGTCTTGAGTCGACCACAGCCCAATTTTTCTGATCATTTAACTTCAACTAAAGCATTTAAAGACAGGCCGGGTGACTTGAAACTGTGTTAATTAGATCATGAGTTCATAACTGATTGAATTAAGTAACAATTGTTTTACTGCCTTCAAATAACATGCCAACGGAACAAGATTATGTTTTACCACGAAGGACAGGCATTTTCTCACGCTGCTGTTCTTGAAACGATCACATAATCATCTAACGTAATGTCATGTTTGTGTGTGTCTCCTCAGGCTGCAGACGGGATGTACAGCGTGACCTTCCACCACGACACGGTGCTGTCAGACGTACACATGCTCCTGCCCCGCACACGAGCTCTCATGACCCGCCTCTCCAGCACGGGACAGCCAGGTGTGTGTGTGTGTGCTCCTAATAGTACCACTAGTGACAACCTGACGTATTCATTAGGCCTTTTCCCACATGAAAGAACTAGTCCCAACACTCCTCCAGTCCCTGTTTATTCAGAGGAACTACCCTGTCCATGTTTGTGAAAGTGGCTCGAACTAGCTTTAGCATTAGCATCTGTACAGTCTAGAACAGGGGTGGGCAGTTATTATTTTCCGAGGGCCACATTCAGATCCAGACAAGTGCCGAAGGGCCGGAATACGATGATTGGTGTAACTAATTCTCATTCTTGCAACCACATTTCTGTAAAATATAGGCAAGTGAATCTATTGTTTGGTTCATTTATTATGTTTAATTCAACAAAAGTGCAGAAGACACATGTTTCGTAGATAAATATAAAAATAAAAAGAGTAATATTTAACCTAAGTACAAATATAAAACTTTTTTTAAGACTGAATGACAACTTAAAAAAATAAACTACTCGGTTAATGTTCTTTGATCACTTAGCACAAATGCTAATTAGTCTTAAATTGGACTCTACTGTTGGTTAATTTTTTCATAAACCATAAAATGGACAAAATACATCACATTATAACAAATACAAGAACTACTATTTTGTAGAATTCACTACTTTTAAGGTCTTAAACATTACATTTAGGGCTTTTCCATTAGTACCTGCTTGGCCCTACTCTACGCGCCTCTACCCGGCTTAGCCCCGCTCAGAGGGAGAGCATTTCCATTACAAGAGAGGCCGAGTGGGGCTGTTGTGAAGCTGGGCGGTACGGTTGCCAACACTGTCACTCCCCAAATGGGGACATGATGCAAGCTCATAGAAAACAACGGAGTGTTTCAATGCGCATCGGCTTTAATTAAAGATAATCAGACCGTTCACTCTCCAGCGTTTCATAAGCGTAATATAAAACAAATATCCACCGCCGCATTTATTGATCATTTATTTATGATCATGTCGAGCAGACCTCACTGTTGTGTCCAAGTGTTTGTTTGTTTTTTTTAAATGTGTCTATTTTTATTTCTATGCTTGAAATAGCTTTTTTGCTTGAATTCCTGAGAGCCCTGCACAAGAATTCCAATGTGTACGGACTTCTGTGTGTGCACAAATGGCAAATAAATTTCTTGAATCTTGAATCGCATTGGCCAGTAGAGTGAAGCTTTTCATGTCAACACGTTCACAGACTCACCTCTTCTTCACGTCCACCTGATACATCTGTCTAAAGTCCTGCTGTGGTCCAGATGTACAATCACAAAGTCAGATGTCCCATCTTCCTCCTCCGTCTCTCTGTCCTGAAGAAGCTGCATTATAATCTCCTGCTTCAAATATCACTGTTTTCTGTGTGAAGCAGGGGCAGGACCTGCACGTGCCTACGAACAAGCCGAGGGCTACGCACACACTCATAGAACTACAATTGTATGTATTTAGGGGATAGGGACAAGGGACAGTTTTTTAATGTCACTGTGCTGTTTTTTGCTACGGTAAGTACGAAATGTAGAAGCAGTTCTGTGTTATCGGCAGCTAGCTTAGCGGCGACTCACGTTAGCTTAAGGGCATGGCGTACTGCAACAAAAACAAACCAGCGGCGCTTGTGTGACGCAACATGCGACGTGCGTCTGACGTCAGGTTTAGTATCTGCTTGGCTCGCCTTGGCCCTGGGGTAATGCAGTTACTAAAAAAGTACCTGGTCAGAGGGATCAGCCCCAAATGGAAAAGCTCCGCACCAGGGCTAAGTCGCGCCGAGTAGAGTAGAGTAGAGTAGGGCCAAGCAGATACTAATGGAAAAGCCCTAATTCTGTCATTCTCAAAAAAGTGTCGAGGGCCTCATTAAAACAGGCAGAGGGCCACATCTGGCCCCAGGGCCACAGTTTGCTCAGGTCTGGTCTAGAACATAACAATAAGTCATTAACTGGTCTTTATAGTAGTTTTTTTTTTCCATTCCACGTAAAATGATGCTTTACAAAGGCTAAAAAACATCACTGACACTGACATTAAAGCACAATTATGCTTTGCTATTCTTATTCATAGTTACTATTTACAAATTTAAAAATGTGTTTTGGAAGCTGCTGCTTTTAAGTCATTTTTCTCAAGGATCAGGAAGTTTGTCTAAATGTAAAAGTGTATAAAACATGTTTCCACACAAAGTTAACATTGTTAATGTGCTCGTGTCACCAAAAGGTTCCTACAGTGGGAAAAGGCCTATAATGACAATAGGCCTTTTCCCACTGTAGGAACTTTTTTCAGTTTCTTTTCTCAAATCTTTTTCTGCATCCTAGTGTTCCTATCCAAGTTTCGGATCTTATCGCAAGAGTTACTCCAAGACCAGACTGAAAAGGGAGACAGTCCTGTGAGAGTGTGCCCAGAAGAACGGGACAGTCCTGTGAGAGTGTGCCCAGGGAAGCGGGACAGTCCTGTGGGAGTGTCCCCAGAGGAGGGGGACAGTCCTGTGAGAGTGTGCCCAGAAGAACGGGACAGTCCTGTGAGAGTGTGCCCAGGGAAGCGGGACAGTCCTGTGAGAGTGTGCCCAGGGAAGCGGGACAGTCCTGTGGGAGAGTCCACAGAGGAGGGGGACAGTGTGCGAGCTACCCCAGGGAGACGGCTAGTCCTGTGAGGCGGTCTTCAGAAGAGCAGGTCAGCACACGGGACCCAGAGGAGGACAGTCCTGTGAGGGAGGCCCCAGAAGAGGAGGGGGACAGTGTGCGAGCTAGCCCAGGGTCTTCAGAGGAGCAGGTCAGCAGACCAGACCCAGAAGAAGACCAGAGCCTGCAGCTGGACGAGGACGGGGACTTCCAGTTGATACGACGCAGGTACTCCTTTCTAAACACAGGATCATTATTTCTATTGTAGTAATCCATTATTCCATTGAGGATTTCTTTGGATAAATCATTTAGTCATTTCTGAAATTTGACCAATACTGTCAAAAGTCTTTTTGCCCTATATCTGACATAAAACCCAAATAATTGATCTAAATTGACACTAAAGTAGAGGAAATAAATCCTGATTTGTCAAAAATTCCTTGGGGGAGGACCCCCAAACCCTCGCTTTATATAAGTTTTGGATACTCATGTTAGTTTGTATTCATGTCAAGTTCCTTTTCAGGGACTGTAGATATATTAGGACACTCTTCAAATATCTGTATACTACTTCATTAAGCGACAGACACTTAAAGCCCTGAATTATACATGTTTTCCAGCATCTAATTAAAATAAACTATTAAACCTGATAATAAAAACTTTATAGATTCTAATCAACCATTCTGTGATGAATCAGAGCTTGTCTCTATCTGACAAATTAAAAAAAAAATCAAAAACAGTAAATAGATAAAATGAAAAGAACTACAGAGGGCTCTTAACCTGTCCAGTCAGATGGTTTATCTCACGATATTTGTGAATTCACAAACACGAGATAAACCATCTGGCCTTCCAGTCGCCCGATTGGTTTGAGAATCCGGAACAGCAGTGTTTCAGCCCAATCACACCACAGCAGCGTGGTTTTGAGGCCCAATCACATTGTAGCAGGGCGAGCTAACACGGGCTGTTAGCGCTCCGGTGCCGCCGAGTCTGATTCAAGCTAAACAAAGATGGCTGCTCCAGTGGATGTTCATGTTTCTGCTGCTTTTGATGTGGTTTCAGCAGAAATACAGAGTCATTTCTTTTTGAAAGAAGAGCAGTATGTGTGACACTTGTTCTGTCTCACGTAGACATTGGATACAACATTATGAGTTGTTGCTGTGATTGGCTAAGCACAAATAAGGTCGGCCGCTCACCCAATCAGCTCCAAGTATTTCACTAAACACTCCACCTTTTCCTGAACGCTTTCAGCGAGTCAAGTTCCAGATGGAGACTGTGGAAGAACTCAAATCAGAGTTCAACACAGATCCATCTGGAGTGAGCCAGGTTAGAGGGCTCTGTCTTGCCTTGCTAAGTTATTTGAGATCTGTAAGCCTCGCCTTAGTTAAATGAGCTTTAAACTGGTGTCATTCAGGCCCTAACTGCAAACACCACCTTTACTGCTCTGTATATGTACAAAACAACACTCCTTTTTAAAAATGATTTGTTTCTTGCCCTTTCCTTAAGCAAGTGCGTCCTGCTGAGATGGAGCAGTCCTGGAGGAGAGAGGTTGTGTAGTTCATGAACAGATCTGAGGCTCACTGTGTCTCCTGTTTAGTTTTCACCTCAGTCAGCAGACTCATCCAGGTCTTTGTTCTCTCAAAAAGGCGCTGCATAGGGTCAAGGTCAAGGTAATCTTTATTGTCCCCGTGGGGCAATTTGGTTTGGAGCAGCAGAGCACAAATACAACAAATACATTTATCATTCGCAACAGTATAGAACACAGACAAAGAAAATACACAACAATTAAAGCGACAGGTTCAGAATGCCAATGGCAGCAGGAACAAACGAGTTCTTGTATCTGTTTGTCTTACATTTAGGAGCACAGTATCTGCGACCTGACGGAAGCAGCTTGAACTCCACCCAAAGAGGGTGGCCAGAGTCAGAACAAATCTGTTGAGCTTTCTTAAGAATGTGTGCCCTATAGGTATCTTGAAGGTCTGTAAATGTAACCCCTGCACATGTACGCTTTCCACATGAGCGTACAATGCTCTGCAAGTGCTTCTTACTTTTAAGTGACAGTGCTCCAAACCAGCAAATAAAAGAAAAAGTAAGAACAGACTCAATAAAGCATGAATAAAACATTCTCATAAAAGTGCTATCAACATTCAAATTTTTCAATTTTCGATAAAAATACATGCGCTGATGGGCCTTAGTACACAGAGCGTCTACTTGGGCTTCAAATGTCAGTTTGTCATCAATAATGATACCTAAGTATTTGTATTGATGCACAACTTCGACAGACTGAGAGTTAAAAGAAGCTGGAGTGAGAACAGGAAGACATTTCCTGAAATCAACTCGCATCTCTTTGGTCTTGGAAACATTGATTTTTAGGAAAGAGGATTCACACCAAGCGCTAAAGTCTGACACGACTGGACCAATGTCTGTATCCAAACCATTTAAAAGCGAAACAATGACAGTGTCGTCAGCAAATTTTAAAATGTGCCGGTCGATATGTTGGCTTCTGCACTCATTTGTGTACAGTACGAACAAAAGCAGCGAGAGGACACAGCCCTGAGGCGAGCCTGTCGAGGAGAGGAGAACCTCAGACATGGAACTATTTACCCTCACTCACTGAGGTCTATTCTCAGGCCCGCACGCTTTAAGGAAAAGAGGTTTGAATTGTGACCGATTTGTATGACGAGTGTTGCTTTAAATGACAAAACTAAGATACAATATTTTTCCTGCAGAAAAACTCTGTAGATTTAGTTGTTTGTAAACTGCAGCTTCTGTAGATGACATCATGGGACGATATTAAAATTTGCACTCACGATTATTGTGACCAAAATAATTGCGATTAACGCTATTATCACGATAATTTACTAAACGTAAAAGTGCACCGATTCAAAATCACTGAAATACTTATTAGCGCACAATATGTATGTGTTTGAACAACTAGATATTGTATTTTGGTCTAAGTACAACCAATAATGATTCAAAGTGAACAAATGTTTACAATGTTGAGCAAACATCTAACTTTGTCTCAAAGTCATTAATTAACTTTAACACATGAAGCTTTTCTTTGTTTAACCATAATACAGCTTTTACTGGGTTCACAGCAGTCAGATTTTAGACACTCTTATGAAGCCTCAGACGCACGCCTGCTGCTTTTATTGCGATTAATTGCGATTAAGATTATCACAATTATGGAAAAACGCCACGATTATTTAATTGCGGCCCTTAATTATCGCGATTAGCGATAATATCGTAAATCGTCCCATCCCTAGTAGTGAACTTCAGTACTTTTGCCATCTGGGGTATTATGTTCTGTTTTTGTGGAACCTGTGTAGGTTCACATTCTACTATGTGATTTTATGTCATGGACAAGACAAGAGTTGTTTTTTCCCCTATTATTAATCCTTATTAGTTAAATGTAAATTATTACCATTTACTTTGTATTAAACTAAAAACTGTCTTTAAACCAGATTGATTTGAGATGCCAAACATCTGGGTGAAATATTACTGACCTGTTTGTAGCTTGACCTGTATGTTTCCAAAAGTGGTGATAACATGAAACTTCTCCCAGATATTGATAAGAGCATTTGGTGGTTAGACTGATGGATGACTGGACGCTGTTGTGTGTCACTGTGCAGACCCAGGAGGAGTTCCCCTGACTGTGGGCGAGACGAGGTGTGTCCTGTGCTCCTGAGTCAGACTGGCTCTCTGGACCTGGACCTGGACCTGGACCTGGACGACCCAGCGGAGGAGGACACAGACGTCATCAGGATCGGTGAGGCCGTCCCATTGTCCAAGAACTGGCCACTATGGGTCCTTTTCACAGCGCTAAGCTCCAGTTAGATAGTTCCTTCTCACTCCATTCATTCTTTATTGGGAATTTGCTACGATGCATTAAAATGAATCAATATTTAAAAAACTCAAATGAGATAATCACTGCTGCGAGTCACATACGAGAAAAAAACATTGTATTTATAACTAAAAACCAACAATGCGGTCTCAGATCTTCAGCCAATTCCAATCCATTTACTTTGGTTGCTGCTCTATATAAATCCTCATCATTTGGTTTGGACACTTATTTAATTATCAGGGCTGCACATTAATACACTCAAATAGCAAAGGAACCTTAGTTTTGGTTCTCAATATAAAAAAATATTGAAATCTGACTAAGAGCTCTGTAAAAAAAAAAAAAAAGTCTGTCAGTTCATATTTCAGTCTTTGTCAATGTTTTGGTCGTGTTCTAAACAGTCCGACTTTTAAAGCAGAAGAAGTCCCAGGACACTGCAGATACTTGCTGACACAGTACGATCAGTATGATGCTGGAGCAGACAAAGATTCATAAAGTGGAGCTGCTGAGAAAGCTCTACATCAGTGATTCTTAACCATTGGGCCGTGAGCAACTTCTTAGTAAAATACAATACATTTAATATGAGATTGAGCCCCAGGTTACATTGCACATGAAAGTTTTGACTCTATATCAGCTGTTTTAGTCTGAGCCTTGAGATCACAAAAGTTAGGAACCCCTGCTCTACACCAATTCACGACAATAAGAACAGTCTTTAGGCCAAACTCACTCAACTTCAACTACGAATGATTATTTACATCAAAATGAATGAAGCATTGAGGAAGCTACTTCCTTGTATGATAAATGTGGGCCGGCCTCAGGACTTCTCCTGGAGCAAAGTGAGAGACAAACGAGATTCAAAACTTCAGCGTCTTTTAAAAATGTCCAAACACATGAACACACTCAGAAGAAACGTGTAAGAACGCTGGACTTTGTGGTGGAGGGTGGCGCTGTGGCTCTGGTACTGGGGGGCACATGGTCCTGAGTCCCCTGGGGGGTTAGAACACAGAGGCTCTGGTCTACTAAAGGAGTCTTTTTAAGCATAACTGATGACTTTTTAGTTTAAAAAAATATTTTATATACAATAATTTGTAAAAACACATAACCTGCAATCAGGTAGGAATTATATTTTGTGACTGAACCATATCAGTAATCAAATTCTGAAACTGCAGAGTTTTTGTTCTTGCGATGCTCCTGATTTGTTCTTACAGACGAACCTCTTCCATTAAAAACAAATTTTGCAAATGCCAAAATCGTTCGTAAGAAGCCCTTAAGAACTCATTTTTTTGTAAGAACGTGTCATGAATGAGGCCCACTGTTCTCAAGAGAGAAGTTACCATACTTACAACTAATATTCCTCAAATCAAACCAGGCTTAGTTCAGTCTCTTTGTTTGAAATGTGAACACAAATCAAACAGAAATCCCAAATGGTCCACCTTATTCATTATTCTGCTGCTGTTTTTTTGCCTGAGCGTTCTTTCACTGTTGTGTCTCCTGACAGAACACACCATGGCCACGCTGCTGGAGGACGTGGGCAAACAGGTGAGACACTTCAAGAGTTCTGTATCTGTGCTGTGTGTTTGTGTTTGTGATGAAGACAGCCTCGTTTTCCTCCGTGTGCCCCAGGTCTTATGGATGGATGACTCCAACCAAAAGTGTCTTATCATAAATCTGATCCCAACAGTTCTTGAAAATCTAAAATGTACTGTATTGTAATTTATGCAAAAAACTGTCCATGTAAAAGACACATTAACCCAATGATCTGCTCCCAAATGTTCAACTAACCAACTCCATTTTTCTGCTTTTTAATTTAATTTACTCAAACTTTATCAACCAGTTAAACGACTAAATACAGCTTTACATTTGACTCATTTTGAGCCCTGGTCACACCGGACTGCATTTTTGTTTCAGATTTCACAAAAATGTACAAATATTGACGTTCTGCTTTAGGAAGTTCATGCCTGAGTGTGTGTATTTAATGTTTGAATGCTGATCTGAAAGAAATAGTTTGGCGTGATAGTCTTTGTGCTAAATATTTACCTTAGTTTTACAGTTTGCAGTTAAGTTACAAAATACTGTATGAAGACAAATAAAAGTGACTAGAAGTTTAAGTTGAAGTAAGAGTCGTAAATCAGAATCCCTCCACATATGTCGTCAAAAAAGACCTTTTACACACAACAGACACAACTAAAGTGTTATAAGATATCAGCTGTGTCCTTTATGTGGATTGTGACCCATAAGGCCCGTTTACATGACGGCTTTAATTCCGAATAAAGATAATTTAATTCTGAATTAAAATTAATTCCGCTTTAAAAATACCATGTAAACACTTAATTCCTAATGAAAAGTTTATTCGGATTTAAACTTAATTCCGAATAAAGTGGGTGGTTTATTCCGCTTTTAAATCCGAATAATTTTATTCCTTTCTCATGTAACCGTTTATTCGGAATAAAAATAATTCCGTTCGCACTGCGCATGCTCGTTACGTCGCCTCTCTGACCCAGTGACGCTGCAAGATGGCGGCACGGACTCGAAAACTTTTTTGTTTTACATATACGTGCGCTACAGGAGTTACAGACAATGAAAAAAGTGGGTGAAAGAAAACACGAAACACTAACCTTTTCACAGAGGCAGCGGAAAGTTTTGAACAAGGAGTGTACGTCATGTACGCGGAGAGAGACGCTGCTCTGATCCAAACAAGTGGAAACTGGAACTACTTTTCCTCCGCTCACAGAACATGACGTGGAGCTGATGATTCTCCGGTTGCTGCTTAAAGACTTTCATCAGAACGACTCCAAAAAAGTTAGTATCATTGCGTCCGTGGCGTTACATCAATCCCAGGAGATAAAAAAGCCACAAGCCGGTATCCCGTATCCATCGGATGTGTGTTTTCCGGTAGACGTAATTACGTAATGACATATGTGCGTTCCCTTTCCTCTCTCTTTCTAACCCAGACGTTAAGCGGAATAAGATAAAGCCGATTTAGCGTGTTTAACATGTAAACCTTTATTCGGAATTATTATTTCCATGTAAACCTGAAGGAAAATATTTTAATTCCGAATTAATTAATTCGGAATAATTAATTCGGAATTAGGAACATCATGTAAACGTGGCCATAGTTACAATATAGTTGCTAGGTAACCGTTGTTGAAATCATAGTAGACATTAAATTAGTAGACGCGCAATCAGCAGCTCTGCTCTGTTGCTACAACATGAACAGCGCGACGCCATATTCCTCCGGTAGAGGTGACCACGCAAATCAATTGAACTCAATGGCAGAAGTTGCACTTTTATGAATAAAACGAGCTTAAATAAGCTATTTCAGCAAAACCATGAACAAAACAAACTTATTTGCGTCTTATGAAGTTTCTTTAAACAATGTTAGATTATATTTCTCAAACTACTATATTCGTAGACTAGAAATGCTCCATCACTGATGTGACAGACGCCTCCACAGAGAAGTGAAGCTATAACTTTGTTTGGTGTTATTTATGTAATTGTCTGCTTTTCTCACTAGTAACATGTAAAAGAGGGCGTTTGGTGTCACTAGAGCCTTAAAAGATGCATAAGTTGTTAGCCGTTAGCAGTTTATACACACATTTTTATCTACAATAAAATACTAAAAGGTTTACTACAATACTAAAAATACTAAAACTCAACAATAATTTGTAACAAGGCTCTGATCTTTGCTAATGTGGTCGGTAGGTTTGTACCAGCTGACACGCTCTGGATCTTTCATAACTTGCGTTTTTTGCGGGCTAATGCTAACGGCTAATTCTAACGGCTAATGCTAACGGCTATAGGAAAATAACAGTAGAACGCTCCGGACTAGCTTAAATCTTACCGGACTAGCTCAATGCTAAGTGTTCCATAGCATCAGAGTCGGACTGCGCGTCTACTAATTATATGTCTATGGTTGAAATCCCTTTATTGACCCTATTTTGTTTGAAGTGCACATCCTGTTTAGCTGCAGTTAGCCTGTAGACTTCAGTTGATGGGTTTATTTTAACTGTCATTACATAGGTTTGAAATTGCCCCACAAGACAGACAAACAAATATGTAGGCTACTTTAACAGAGCTAAACAGGAAGTGCACATCCTAGAAAAGTGGGTGGGACAAAATAGGGTCAATAGGCAGGCAGACAGCTGTTCACTCTTGGCTCTTATCCAGCTACATCTAATTAACCAGTTCCTGATAATTACTTCACATGGAACAGATTGTTAGTAGTCAATATAATTTATCTTATCACATGTTACCAGTGGACTGTGACCCTGACACATGAGCTACACAAATCTCACTTTTTATTATTACACTCTTCTATGTATTATTTTATTCCGCGTATAGTCACACTTTTAAATGGAATCAAACTAAAACAGCTGATATAGAGTCATCTGCAGGGCTCTCAACTTTTGATTTTGGCTTGGAGTGAGATTTTTTCGTGAGGGTGCATATCATTCGCAGGTTCTGGGGTGGAGTGAGGCTCTGAAATCTACATGGAGAATTTGTAAAGCAGCGATCTAATTAGAAGTTTGTTTTTCAGTGGTTGATGGGCATCAGACGTATTTCAGCAGTGGGGAAACCATGTTGTAGATGGTGAAAAGAATGAGCGGGGGGTCTGGGGGTCCTCCCCCAGAGAGTTTTAAAAAACACACACATTTTGGTGCATTTTGAGACATTTTAGAGGCTTCAAGTGGCTGGAAAAAGTGAGACAAAAATTGTTGTATTGGATAACACATTCGATTACTCTGTTGAGCTTATTTTATAAAAATAAAAAATTAAAACACGTGTTCAAACAACCAAGTTAATAAAAGTTAAATGGCAATTAGGCCTTCTGTTCACGTGGCCCTGAGGAGTCGAGTCTGGGAGTTGCCCAGGAGATTTTGGTCAAAATATATGTAGTTTCCTGCAATCTGAAGTGTTTTTAACTAACATATCCTATTTTCTAGCAGGTTTACACTAGCACAAAGTCAGCTGTTTGTTAGAGAATTTCATCTCATAATTTCTACTTTTAGGCCTTCACATGTCTAAATCCTGTGTCAGTGGTTCACAGTGGAGTCCTAATACTTTTCTGTCCTGCTCAGTGAGAGACATGTCAGTGAGGGGGCTTCAGACTGCAGCTCCTGGTTTTGCAGATGTTCAAACTGCAGGTCCTGAGACTGCAGCCTCCAGCTCTACCTCTGCTGGCTTTAGATGAGCCTCTGTCTGTGAGCTGCTGCTACTTCACAGTGGACAATGCACATAGGCACCTCAAACAACAGTTCTGCTCAAAACTTTTGTGCAGACACTTCATGGATTTGTGTTTGTTATGTTGTTTTTCTATTAAGGATATGGATCAAGATTTTGGGTCTGCTGTGCATGCTCCATTACTATAGTTTAACTTTCTGGAGGTGAAAAGTCATCCACACATTTCAGTAAAATTAGAAAGTAAGACCACAGTTTGAGACATTCTAAATGGGGATAAATACATTTTATGGCATACTATGAAAAAAACTTTTTTTTTTTTTATCAAAATAAACATGCGTGGGCCCTCCTCCTCCAGGGCAAATAACAGTCCATTTTGTGGCTGTTCAAAGTAAAAACACTGTTTTTTTTTAATTATCTATTTGGTGTAACAAAGACATAAAAATGTCAGAAACATGAAAGCAATATAACATTGTATTATTAATTGGAAGTTTTTCATGTTAGCTGCGGAGCCCCCACACCCCCTTTAAAAGTCCTTAAATCCCTTTCAAACGGCCCTGCACTTCTGCACTCTGACAATATGACAAAATGTAAATATGTATGCAATTATTCATATTATTTTTTTTACTTTCTTTATAGGTGCTCAAAATGAATGGGTTATTACATTTAGACACAGACACTGTAAGCCCTTTATTAAAGGTATTTTTAATATAACATGGTTTTGATGTAACTCAGGGGGGTCTGGGATGAGAATTTAAAAAAAATTCTGTGCAATTTCCTGCTTTTTGGTGAGTTTTAGATGTGATATTTTTATTATGTGATGTAATTTTACTATTAAAAACGACACGAGTCAGTTTATTAACAATATAATTATTATCAAATTCTAATATCAATTTAAAATTTTTCATGTCAGATGAGCCCCCCCTTTAAAGGTCCTCATTTTTTTTTTAAACCGGCCCTGCTCCTCCCAGCGCAGACCATGGAGAGGCACAGACGCAGCAGTGACAGTGGAGCAGGAGCTGTAAAAGCTCTTTTAAACAACACAGCCTTCACAAGCGTGGATCAGGACACCTGAACACATGTTTAGTATCACTTTTACATCTCCTGTGTCTTGAGACAGTGAATTAAATGCTCCGTAACGTCCCGTCAAATTCCGCGCGCCCCGCCCCATTGAAATGAATGGAAATTTTCAGTTAAGGCGAAAACAATCATAACTCTGTGAATCTGAGGTCTATCTTGGTGAAATAAAAAGTGGCTGAGAGCTTGTGAGTAGTAGAGTGTCGCAGTGGACTTCAAAACACTCGCAGGGCTCAGGATTTCTATGTTTTAGCTTCATTGGGCGGGATCAGCCAGGTTACAGCAGCAGCTTTACGCACACGCGGCTCTCTCTCTCATGTCCGCGAGAGGGAAAGAGAGAGAGTGTGTGGTGTGTGGAGGCGCAAATGTTTCTGAATGAGCCAAAGAGCCGCACTCTGATTGGTCAAGAACCGCATGCGGCTGGCAACCCTCGGGTATACATTTGAGACTATTTAGCTTTGGTTAAAAAAAAAAAAAAATTGTGTCTGATTTTTTAGCGTGAGAAATGCCAGGTGTGGCGTGAGAGCGTGTGAAGGAGGTGAATTGCGTGTGTCACACGGTCATTGCGTGAGAGTTGAGAGCCCTGGTCATCTGTTATTATTCACTTGGTTCTCAAAGTGAGGTTCAAGGTCTTTGTCCCCTTTCGAAACATCTGTCACTTCTTCAATATATAGAAATTTTTATGAAATATATTTCTAAATAGAGATCGGCTGAAATCAGTGGGCCGATTTTCTTATTTGAATTTTTAGTGAGATGGTTTAACCAAAAAAACTTTTAACCTAAACTATTCTTCACCAGGTACATGTGAGTCTCTTTCACACAATGTAACAACGCTCCATTGTGTTTTGGCCAAAGAAACAATCATTTCAAAACGTCATGAAAGACATTCATATTGTTCATAGTAACAAACAAACACTTATTAAAGCTTGTGCTGCTCCAAAGTCATAGAACAAGAAGAATAAAATATATATGTTAATGATAGGTGTAACGATACGTATTTAGAACGATACGATATATTTATTGGTATGAAACCAAGAGCTAAGATTACAAAACCATTTGTGAAAGATCCAATTCAGAACAATACAGCTGTTTTAAAAGATTCAGTATCATAATTTAGACAGAAATAAAATAATGACCAAAATGTTGCTGTGCTGGCCTCGTAGAAACCCCTTTTTCTACTATCCAGGAGTTAAACACCTCCACACAATAAGTCACTGACGCCAGGGTGGGTTTAGACTGTCTTTATATGGCAGGTGTGAAACTGTAACAACAAATACAGTGTATAATGAGCAATCATGTAAAAAATACGAAAGCCCCACTGCTAATGCTAACTAAAACGTGCTTTAGCTACATATAACAACAGAAATTAGCATAGCAGAAATTAGCATGTAAATAGTTCCTTCAATTTAACCTGAACCACTTAGATACACGAATAATTCTGAATATTCTGAACCACTATGTAATGTCTGGCTTATGATACTCACAGGGAATGCCTTATTATGAACTTAATCAGCATGGCTGGTCTGCACTGTGCGGAGACTTTTCTCCTTCTGCCGCGAAACAGCAGCGCATGGCTTACACGGGGAACTTCCGGTCTGCTCTTAAAGGGGCAGCGCACTAAAATAAGCTAGTCTAAAATAAAGAGAATAAACGGTCAAAACACTCCCCGTCTGGTATCTTAAGGATACCACAAATAACAAACTTAAACATCACCAGATAACAAGAAAACCATCTCAGAGATAGGTCTATAGTAAGTCTTAACAGTCCCTTGGAAAGCAACCCTGACTTCCGCCTTTCTGATGACTCCATCTTCACTTGGAACAGTCTTTGTGATCACGCCCATCGGCCACTCATTTCTTCTTGTCTGTTTGTCCTTGAGAAGGACAACATCTCCTTGTTTGATGTCCATCCTTTTGTGGTGCCACTTTTGACGAGCCTGTAGGCTGTGGAGATACTCCTTGCGCCATCTGCTCCAGAAAGCGTCGGCAAGAAACTGAACACGCTTCCAGTGGCTTTTGAGCATTTCTTTGGGATCAACATTGTCACAAATGGGGGGCACAGCCTGTGTCTTTTGTGTCAAAAGCATAGCAGGAGAGAGGATGTGAGGATGCTCTGGATCTGCAGACACTGGCAACAACGGGCGTGCGTTTATAATGGCCGTGACTTCAGCAAGGAATGTGGTTAGGATTTCATGGGTGAGTTGAACACGACCAGCCTGCAGAAGCATGTTATCGAGTATTCGCCGTGACAAGCCAATCATCCTTTCCCATACACCCCCATATGGGATGAATGGGCGGGTTGAAAATCCAAGCACACTTCAGATCCTGCAGAAAGTGTCGTACTTTGTCCTCGTCAGGTGCATCTGTTGTCATCTCCTTGTAAGCACCGATGAAGTTAGTGCCGCAATCTGAGCGCAGCTGTTTTGCTGGACCACGCAGGGCAAAGAAGCGCCTCAGTGCATTAATGAAACTTGAAGTGCTCATCTCCTCCACTACCTCAATGTGTACGGCTCTGGTGCATAAACATGTGAACAGTATTGCCCAGCGTTTACTGTTTGCTTGTCCCCCTCTCGTTCGCCTTGCAGTTACTTCCCATGGGCCAAACATGTCCACGCCTACATAGGTAAAGGGGGGCTCAACCTTGAGTCGGTCTACGGGCAAGTCACTCATTATTTGCTCCTTAAACTTCCCTCTTAGTTTCTTGCATGTCACACATTTGCTTATGACTTTGCCAATGCATCTTCTCCCTCCTACAATCCACAAGCCGCTTTCTCGAACAGCGCCCTCTGTAAAATGCCTGCCCTGATGATTTACTTTTTCATGGTGGTGGCGCACAAGAAGGGTTGTGATGTAGTGACTGCCTGGCAAGATTATAGGATTAGTTTCTTTTACTCCCAGCCCTGCGCGGTTAATGCGGCCGCCTACTCTCAGCAGATTGTCATCTCCAATGATGGGGTTGAGCTTTATGAGCGGGCTACTTTTTGGGAGGTTCTGTTTTTCAGAGATGCGTCTGATTTCATCAGCATAAGTCTCAAACTGCACATTACTAATGATTAAAGTCTCTGCTTGTTCTAACAGCTCAGGAGTGATGGCCGTCTTACAGATGTGCCACCCTCTGCAGTTTGAGTCGGTTGTGGGTTGTGAGAAACACTGTGCGACGTGAATAAGGTTTGACATTGTTCTGCTTAGTGAGCGCCATGTGGAGAAACGCTCCCAGCGGTCTGAGCCCAGAATGCCCTCTGTGACATTAGTGCAAAGTGTCTTTACCTCTGGGCGCACCTCTGTGTCGTTGTCAGGGTCCAGCAGCTCGAAGTCAGGCTGATCTGGCTGGGCCTCTGGAGAGCGCTGAAGGAAAGCCGGACCTGAGAACCACGTTGTGTGTTGTAACTCTGCAGCTGGGACAGATCGCGAGCCATGGTCAGCAGGATTCTGGTCTGTAGTAACAAAGTGCCATTGCTCTGGAGTAGTTGACTCTCTAATACGACGCACTCTATTGTTCACATACACATAAAAGCGCCTGGACTGGTTGTTGATATAACCAAGGACCACCTTGCTATCTGTGAAGAAACTAGTTTTGTCTATCGGGTGGTCAATCTCTTCAACTATGACCTCTGCCATTTCGACCGCCATTACTGCGGCACAGAGTTCGAGCCTAGGTACTGTGAGCTCCGGCTGTGGAGCGAGTCGTGCCTTACCTAGGACAAAACCAACCTCTGTAGTGCCATCTTGAGCGGTGACCTTGAGGTAAGAGACTGCACATATCGCCTTCATAGATGCATCTGAAAAGATACAAAGTTCTACACATTTAGCTTGAGACAGTGACTTTTTGGTGTATGTGCGTGGGATTTGGACAGTGCTGAGGCATTGGAGGGACTGTTGCCATTCTGTCCACCGGCCTTTCAGGTCCTCCGGAAGGGGTGAGTCCCACTCTGTTGTCTGTAGCGATAGTTCCCTTAAAAGCAGCCGTCCTTGAATGATGACTGGGGGACAAAAACCCGAGCGGGTCAAACACACTGTTCACAGTTGAAAGAACCCTCTTCGTGTATATGGCTTTTCAGTGTGAGGAATGTGAAAAGTGAAATAGTCCTCCATTATATTCCACTTTACCCCTAGGCTGCGCTGATCTGGGAGTTCGTCCTTGAACAGGTCCAGACACTGGAGGTCTTTGGCTCGGTCTTGAGCTGGGAATGCATCCATCACTTCAGCCTTGTTTGAAGCGATTTTGAGAAGGCGGAGGTTTGCGTCTGCTAGCATTTCTTGTGTGCGTTTCAGAAGGTCGATGGCGTCGTGTTCAGTGGGGACAGACTTTAAAGCGTCATCCACGTAAAAGTCGCGTTCAATGAAGTGGCGAACGTCTGACCCGTATTTGGCTTCTCCTTGTTGTGCGGCCTCCTTAACCCATATGTGGCTACAGCGGGTGAGGGGCTGTTGCCAAAAACATGCACACACATTCTGTAATCGACAAGTTCTTTCTGTGGATCATTATCTTTGTGCCAGACAAATCTGAGAACATCTCTGCAGTCCTCACGCACCAGGAAGCAATAAAACATCTGTTGGATGTCTGCTGTGACTGCAACTGGGTGTTTTCTGAACCTAACGAGCACACCTAAAAGACTATTATTCAGATTTGGCCCTGAAAGCAACACAGTGTTGAGCGACATACCTTGGAACTGCGCGCTGGAGTCAAATACCACTCGAATTTGTGACAGCTTTTGTGGATGGTATACTCCAAAGTAGGGCAGGTACCAATACTCTTTGTCCTTTTGTACTGGAGGTGCAATCTCTGCGTGACCATTGTCCAACATTTTCTGCATAAAGTCTATCAGGTGAGCTTTCATTTCGGGGTTTTTGTTTAGAGTTCGTTCGAGTGACTTGAGGCGACTGATTGCATAGTTGCGATTGTTAGGCAGCTGTGCTCTGGGTTGGCGGAATGGGAGCGGAGCCACCCAGCTTTGTGTTTCGTCCTGAAAGCACTCATTGTCCATTAATTTGAGGAACAGCAGATCTTCCATTGAAGGTGCTAGCTTATTGTCATTCTTGGTCTGGCAGAACACATTGTTTCCCATTGTTTCTTTTTGTGCGTTGCTTTTCATGTTTGAGCTGCTGACTGTCACTTGTCCATTTGAGAGACTGGTGTCTGACTTGACAGTAAAGTGATTTTCGCATGGGGGAAAATGAGTTGGCCTCCCATCTGTCAGAATGTGCGTCTTAAGAGTGGTGACTTGTGAGGGCTTATGGGTGCTGCCTAGGCACACATCTCCAACTATCACCCAGCCTAAGTCCAGTCTTTGTGCATATGGTGCATCATGTGGGCCGTTGATCTGACTACGCACCTTGTGGACTCTCAGAATGTCCCTTCCAAGTAACAGTAAAATGTCAGCACCGTTATCTAAAGGTGGTATTTTGTGAGCTATGCCTTCAAGGTGGCGGTGTGCTTGAGCAGCAGATGGGGTGGGAATTTCCTCTCTTTTGTTTGGAATCATGTTGCATTCAATTAACATGGGCAGGGGTACAGCAAGAGAGCCGTCGCTGGCCTCTATCACATATCCAAATGCTCTTCTGCCATATGTGAGACCTATACCACTACATGTCTGGAGGGTGTATGGAGCTGCGTTTCCATTTACCTTGAATATGTCGAAAAACTCAGAGCGTGCTAGCGATACGTTACTCTGGTCGTCCAGCATGGCATACATTCTCTGGCGTTTGCTGGGGTCACTGGCAGGGTAAACATTGACCAGGCATATTTTTGAACATGACTTTCCAGAGAAACCTTCCCCACATACCTCAGTGCAACTTGAAACAACTGCTGTCGATTGTCCTTCCTGACTCTCCCCGCCGTGATCTGCTGGAGGCGGAGTTTTGGGAGCGCGTGGCGTATCTGAATGTAAAGCTGTTGGGTGCTTATCACTGTCACATTCAGAACATTTAACTTGTGCATCACAGTCACGAGCCACATGCTTGCTAGATGCGCAGCACTTGAAACAGACATTGTGTTGCTTTAGTATTGCCTTTCGTTCTTGGAGTGGCTTTCCTCTGAAGGCTTTGCACTGTATTAAGGCATGTGGTTTGTTGTGTACAGGGCAGCGTTTATCTGGTCCCTCAGTGGGTGGAGCAGTAACATTTGTTTTATGCACTGAAACAGTTCTGCGATTTTCAATGTGAGTCTCTCCAAACTTGTCCCTTTTACCTCCGGAGGAGCCTGGTGACAAGATGTTGAAGCTTGGATCGTTGCGTGCCTTTGCTTGTGTCTGAATGAACTGTAGAAAGAACGTGAATGGAGGAAATGTCACCTGGTACCGCTGCTTGTATTGTGAGCCTTCCATCATCCATTTATCTTGTAGTCCATATGGCAACTTATCAACTATAGGAGCAATGCCTCGTGCAGTGTCAAGATAGGAGAGTCCATGCAGATAACCTTCTGCTTTTGCTGAGTTAATCTCTTGTAACAAATCACTGAGTTCTCGTAGTTTTTGATTGTCTCTGGGCCCTATTCTGGGAAACTGATCAAGTTTGGCAAAAGAGCGCCCTCTATGGCCTCTGGTGACCCATAGATTTCTTCTAGCCTCTCCAGATAAGTCCTAGTGCTACAGCTGGTTTGGCTATGTTTACAGCTTTAATGCGTTGTGCATGTTTGGTTGATTCTGGACCGAGCGATTTAACCAGGAGGTCGATTTGTTCAGATGCCCTAAGCTCAAGAGTCTCAATAGAATTAATGAAAGACGACCTCCAGGACAATAATTTTCTGGCTTGTCGTCAAACTTGCTAAGTTCGGATGTTAACAACTGACTCCTCACTAAATATTTAGCCAGTTCATTAGTGTCACTAGAGTGATTTTGAGCAGGAGGGTAATACTGAAAACGTCCAGCAGAGGTCGTTGTATACCACGATATGGCCTGTCGTTTTGCTGGTGGTTTACAGTGTTTGGTCGTTCTCCCTGCCTCTCAGGTGAATAATGTCTTTGATCAGGGGGTCTTAGTGAGTGGTAGTCTTTTGGTGCTGTGAGCAGCCGTTTTGTGGCACATCACATGACTTGGGTTGACTTTGACTCATGTCTTTTTCTATTTTAATGTCTTTTATTTGATTTGAATCACTGTGCACCTGGTGTTTATTAACATAGTCTGCAGTTCGCTCAAAGGAACTTTGTGCCTCTTTAGGTAAGCTCAGGTGTTCATCACTTGTGTCCAAACCTGCAGCAGCGGACTCCAAGACTGCCGCTTCAACAGCTGCGGCTTCAGCTTCACCTTCCTTTACTAAAACATCAAGCTTTGCTTCTATTTTGGCCTTTTCCAATTTGATTTCAACTTCTCTCTTTGCAAATTCAACTCTTTTTTGGGCAGCTTCTGCTTTAGCACGGGCAGCAGCAGCTGCTAATATTACACTTGAAGCAGACGAGCGGCTGGATTTCTTAGAAGATCTGTCTTCTTCCATCTTTTGAGCTGGTGGGATGTGCCTTTATGCTGACTTGGAGACACTGCGTCTGTCGGCTGGCCTGGGTGCAGCGTGGAACAGTGCAGCGGGTCTGAAGTTTGGTGTAGGGTGTCCCTTTTCACTGTGCTGGCCTCGTAGAAACCCCTTTTTCTACTATCCAGGAGTTAAACACCTCCACACAATAAGTCACTGACGCCAGGGTGGGTTTAGACTGTCTTTATATGGCAGGTGTGAAACTGTAACAACAAATACAGTGTATAATGAGCAATCATGTAAAAAATACGAAAGCCCCACTGCTAATGCTAACTAAAACGTGCTTTAGCTACATATAACAACAGAAATTAGCATAGCAGAAATTAGCATGTAAATAGTTCCTTCAATTTAACCTGAACACTTAGATACACGAATAATTCTGAATATTCTGAACCACTATGTAATGTCTGGCTTATGATACTCACAGGGAATGCCTTATTATGAACTTAATCAGCATGGCTGGTCTGCACTGTGCGGAGACTTTTCTCCTTCTGCCGCGAAACAGCAGCGCATGGCTTACACGGGGAACTTCCGGTCTGCTCTTAAAGGGGCAGCGCACTAAAATAAGCTAGTCTAAAATAAAGAGAATAAACGGTCAAAACAGTTGCATTAAATCAAAAGCTCGAGTCTTTTCACACCGTTGGCTCAGTGAGCGATTCGGTTTTGCCTTCGCTACGTCGACCCTCGCGGGGGACTTTGCTTGTTTTGTGGTTTCGGCTCTCTCGCGGGTACGTTAGTTTGGAATGCAGTACTGTCTGTCTCCTCCGCTGTGCTGTGTAGCTGCAGCAGCGGTGCCGTCCGAGAATAAACTCTGTGTGCTGCGTCATCATCAAGAAGTAGCACAGAAACCAGGATATTAAACACGCATTTAGTTAAACATGAAAAATAAAGTAAGATTGTCTGTATGGTTTGTTTCACCATTTATCTAGATAAAACCGATTCTTTGTGCTTAGATTCAAAGCGATTCAGAGTTGCATGGATGTGTGGCCTGGATTGAGGCCAACTAGTAGAACGCCGATCAATGTAGCGGATCGTAAGAGCTATGTGTCGATACTTTGAATATGTAGGTGAATCGTTACACCCGAGTTAATGATCAAATCCAAACGCCAGACTTCAGAATAGAGAGATAAAAGAAGTCTTATGTTTCAGACTCAGCGGATCAGTGTGAGAGCAGCTGCACCAGAGGAAAAGAACAAACTACTGCTTCAGCAGAGATCAGACAAAACTGAGGCCAATAGCCGATATAAAAAAAATATAAGTATCGATCAGGCCCTAATGATGACACAGTGAGTTTGTGGCAGTTAGTTTTTATGTTTGTTTAAAGTTAATTATGAAGACACAATAAGTAACTTGTAATAAAAACTTGATCAAACAGCTCAGAGCAGAGAAACACTGAGGTGACTCACATTAGTGTTAAACTGAATGTGTTTTATGACACACTTATTTATCTGATATGATTAAGGGCTCATAAAATAAATAAAATACACATAACTAGTGATGGGCAAAGCGAAACACTCCCAACAGTGACCTCTAGTGGCCAAGTGTCATTATAAGATTGACTTTTGTGTGTGTGATGTGGACGACTTTCTGTTTGTAAAATAAACATTTTAATAAAGCTATAGAATATTATTTGTTGACAATAATTGTTTAATTCCAAATAAAATAAGTTCACATAAGATGTTTAGCTATAATTTGGTGCAGATAATCTTGGTTTTATAAACATGTTTCTCTATATTTGCCCTTCAAATCAAAACTATTAACTCTGTGTTTCTGTGTACATGTTACTGATGCATTGATTTAAAAACATGAGCCTTTCATAAGTGTATAGTATAGGTTATGTTATTACTGCTAACCAGTGGCGGGTCGTGCATTTCTTGCCTAGGCCTTCAGTGGTGCTCCTTTTAAATATATTCACTTGTCAATAACCAGCTGATGGCTATTAAACTATTCTATTACACAGGCACGTGATAAAGAGCAAAGCATCATTACTTCTATAGTCAGAATAAACGTATTTACACACACACACCATATTTACTCACCAATAGTCTGAATTACTTGTACACCAAAAACCCGAATGGTCCTGAATCTGGAGCTGGTGGTAGTGGGCGCGCGGATCTTGCGCTGGAGCCCGTCTCGTCCCCAGGGCACCGGCGCCGCTTCCAGTGGCCTCGTAGATTTCCTCATATCGGCTCCTCTCTCGCGCAGCTATGTTTCCCTCCACACTTGCTCGTTTAGCTGTAAATCCACTCTGGGTTCGCTAAAGGTTTTGGAAAGCACCTTGTAAGTGTCGCGCAGCACAAATCCCTTTCCCGCTTGTGACAGTAGCTTGGAGAGATGCTAGGTTCGGAGTTGCCCGGTCTTTCTGAACAATGTCCAGCTTTTCTTGAAAAGTCCGTCTTGACAAAGGCTTTACCAATAAATTTGCAACCAAACCGATCTCTTCTCTCCCTTTAGCCATTGTGACAAAACTGCTCAAAACAACATTAAGCACAGACAGACAATCAAATGCCGTAGTTATCGTGACGTTGCCTTGGCGGCGTCAACGTAAAATCTGATTGGTTAAAGCAACAGCTTGATACGCGCTTATGTTAAGAGACGGAGCCTTCAAAACTGATTGTGAAGGCCTCGGGCAGATTTCACTGACCCTGACAACAACTGATGCTGAAATATGATTGGTTAGAACAATATATTATGAAACACGCCTGAAAGCTGCGAAACGATGGGAAATGCTACGAAGAAGTCGATTAATAATTATTGATTTATTACTATTATGCATGCGTGCACTAAATATTAGTTATATCAGTTTGTTATTTAGATATTTTTAGGCCAGCAGTGGGAATAAAAAGTTCTACTTCTTCTCACTCCTTTTTCAACATGTAAACTGATATTTGTGTAGCTTATATACAACGTTTCTATTTTGAATTGTGCTTAAGCAGTATCATAAGCAACTGGTGACTTAAGTTTACATGTCTCTTTTTTGCATGTTTTGAAATAAACAAATCAATCGAGTAAGTTAAGTAGATAACTACACATTTTATTCAAATTTTGTTAATGGACACAAAAAGTAATTAGCCTCATTAAAGTCTTATTTAGAAGGATTCTATAAACTGTAGCTATGTTTAAAAAAAAGCACTGAAATTATGTCAGAAATTACATACTTTCATATCTTACATCTTATATTTTAATTTTGAAAGAAAAGAAATTCGTGATGGTTCCCGATCATTTGCTTTGACACAGTCCTACTCTTGTTTGGCTATTACAGAAAAAGCACGAGCTAAATAGAGTATTCCTGTTGAGAGTTAATTCCTGTTGTAATTACATTGTAACTGAATCAAGTTTTAAACATTTTCATTTGTTATGTAACTTTGTTATGTAACTAATAAATCTGTGAAATTAATATATTTAGGACTTAAGTTAATGAAAACAAATATGTAATTGATGTGTGAAAAAGCTGTGTGAATAGGTCATGGAAATGTTGGCAGTTGTTTTTGAAAAGTCTTGGAAAAGTCATGGAAATCATAAAACACAATCTGTACGAACCCTGTAGACGTTCATTTAAAGAGAAACTAAACTCAGAATCAACTTTTTTTCACTGTCAGACTGTGTATATGGGGTCAAAAATGAATTATCTACTGTTTTTTGGACATTTTTGTGCAAACTCGCTCATTTTGCAGTTATGTGTGTAAAAACCGCGGCTGTACTGCCACGATGGGCAAACGCTGTCAGTGCATTTTCAGTACCCTCTGACGTCACAGTGACTTGACGCGCAGACGAGCCGCCCAGAGGGAATAAATAAACTCCTCCCCCTGACACCGCTGCTGCGGAGGAGTGTTGAAGAGCGATCACTCGCTGCGTATTGATATCAGCCGTCATTATATGGTGCAATGTGCAGCTGCTCGTACAACATGCACTGGTTCGAATCCCATGTCAGTGAAGTGTTTTTCATATTCATTTTGTAGAAAATACCCACATAATGAGCTCATGTGCCTATGTAGACTAAAGCAAAGGTTTAATACATATGTTTTGTAAAGTTAAAAATATCTTGACGTGCAAGTAAGCAAAGACNTTGAGAAGGCGGAGGTTTGCGTCTGCTAGCATTTCTTGTGTGCGTTTCAGAAGGTCGATGGCGTCGTGTTCAGTGGGGACAGACTTTAAAGCGTCATCCACGTAAAAGTCGCGTTCAATGAAGTGGCGAACGTCTGACCCGTATTTGGCTTCTCCTTGTTGTGCGGCCCTCCTTAACCCATATGTGGCTACAGCGGGTGAGGGGCTGTTGCCAAAAACATGCACACACATTCTGTAATCGACAAGTTCTTTCTGTGGATCATTATCTTTGTGCCAGACAAATCTGAGAACATCTCTGCAGTCCTCACGCACCAGGAAGCAATAAAACATCTGTTGGATGTCTGCTGTGACTGCAACTGGGTGTTTCTGAACCTAACGAGCACACCTAAAAGACTATTATTCAGATTTGGCCCTGAAAGCAACACAGTGTTGAGCGACATACCTTGGAACTGCGCGCTGGAGTCAAATACCACTCGAATTTGTGACAGCTTTGTGGATGGTATACTCCAAGTAGGGCAGGTACCAATACTCTTTGTCCTTTTGTACTGGAGGTGCAATCTCTGCGTGACCATTGTCCAACATTTTCTGCATAAAGTCTATCAGGTGAGCTTTCATTTCGGGGTTTTTGTTTAGAGTTCGTTCGAGTGACTTGAGGCGACTGATTGCATAGTTGCGATTGTTAGGCAGCTGTGCTCTGGGTTGGCGGAATGGGAGCGGAGCCACCCAGCTTTGTGTTTCGTCCTGAAAGCACTCATTGTCCATTAATTTGAGGAACAGCAGATCTTCCATTGAAGGGGCTAGCTTATTGTCATTCTTGGTCTGGCAGAACACATTGTTTCCCATTGTTTCTTTTTGTGCGTTGCTTTTCATGTTTGAGCTGCTGACTGTCACTTGTCCATTGAGAGACTGGTGTCTGACTTGACAGTAAAGTGATTTTCGCATGGGGGAAAATGAGTTGGCCTCCCATCTGTCAGAATGTGCGTCTTAAGAGTGGTGACTTGTGAGGGCTTATGGTGCTGCCTAGGCACACATCTCCAACTATCACCCAGCCTAAGTCCAGTCTTTGTGCATATGGTGCATCATGTGGGCCGTTGATCTGACTACGCACCTTGTGGACTCTCAGAATGTCCCTTCCAAGTACAGTAAAATGTCAGCACCGTTATCTAAAGGTGGTATTTTGTGAGCTATGCCTTCAAGGTGGCGGTGTGCTTGAGCAGCAGATGGGGTGGGAATTTCCTCTCTTTTGTTTGGAATCATGTTGCATTCAATTAACATGGGCAGGGGTACAGCAAGAGAGCCGTCGCTGGCCTCTATCACATATCCAAATGCTCTTCTGCCATATGTGAGACCTATACCACTACATGTCTGGAGGGTGTATGGAGCTGCGTTTCCATTTACCTTGAATATGTCGAAAAACTCAGAGCGTGCTAGCGATACGTTACTCTGGTCGTCCAGCATGGCATACATTCTCTGGCGTTTGCTGGGGTCACTGGCAGGGTAAACATTGACCAGGCATATTTTTGAACATGACTTTCCAGAGAAACCTTCCCCACATACCTCAGTGCAACTTGAAACAACTGCTGTCGATTGTCCTTCCTGACTCTCCCCGCCGTGATCTGCTGGAGGCGGAGTTTTGGGAGCGCGTGGCATATCTGAATGTAAAGCTGTTGGGTGCTTATCACTGTCACATTCAGAACATTTAACTTGTGCATCACAGTCACGAGCCACATGCTTGCTAGATGCGCAGCACTTGAAACAGACATTGTGTTGCTTTAGTATTGCCTTTCGTTCTTGGAGTGGCTTTCCTCTAAAGGCTTTGCACTGTATTAAGGCATGTGGTTTGTTGTGTACAGGGCAGCGTTTATCTGGTCCCTCAGTGGGTGGAGCAGTAACATTTGTTTTATGCACTGAAACAGTTCTGCGATTTTCAATGTGAGTCTCTCCAAACTTGTCCCTTTTACCTCCGGAGGAGCCTGGTGACAAGATGTTGAAGCTTGGATCGTTGCGTGCCTTTGCTTGTGTCTGAATGAACTGTAGAAAGAACGTGAATGGAGGAAATGTCACCTGGTACCGCTGCTTGTATTGTGAGCCTTCCATCATCCATTTATCTTGTAGTCCATATGGCAACTTATCAACTATAGGAGCAATGCCTCGTGCAGTGTCAAGATAGGAGAGTCCATGCAGATAACCTTCTGCTTTTGCTGAGTTAATCTCTTGTAACAAATCACTGAGTTCTCGTAGTTTTTGATTGTCTCTGGGCCCTATTCTGGGAAACTGATCAAGTTTGGCAAAAAGAGCGCCCTCTATGGCCTCTGGTGACCCATAGATTTCTTCTAGCCTCTCCCAGATAAGTCCTAGTGCTACAGCTGGTTTGGCTATGTTTACAGCTTTAATGCGTTGTGCATGTTTGGTTGATTCTGGACCGAGCGATTTAACCAGGAGGTCGATTTGTTCAGATGCCCTAAGCTCAAGAGTCTCAATAGAATTAATGAAAGACGACCTCCAGGACAAATAATTTTCTGGCTTGTCGTCAAACTTGCTAAGTTCGGATGTTAACAACTGACTCCTCACTAAATATTTAGCCAGTTCATTAGTGTCACTAGAGTGATTTTGAGCAGGAGGGTAATACTGAAAACGTCCAGCAGAGGGCGTTGTATACCCACGATATGGCCTGTCGTTTTGCTGGTGGTTTACAGTGTTTGGTCGTTCTCCCTGCCTCTCAGGTGAATAATGTCTTTGATCAGGGGGTCTTAGTGAGTGGTAGTCTTTTGGTGCTGTGAGCAGCCCGTTTTGTGGCACATCACATGACTTGGGTTGACTTTGACTCATGTCTTTTTCTATTTTAATGTCTTTTATTTGATTTGAATCACTGTGCACCTGGTGTTTATTAACATAGTCTGCAGTTCGCTCAAAGGAACTTTGTGCCTCTTTAGGTAAGCTCAGGTGTTCATCACTTGTGTCCAAACCTGCAGCAGCGGACTCCAAGACTGCCGCTTCAACAGCTGCGGCTTCAGCTTCACCTTCCTTTACTAAAACATCAAGCTTTGCTTCTATTTTGGCCTTTTCCAATTTGATTTCAACTTCTCTCTTTGCAAATTCAACTCTTTTTTGGGCAGCTTCTGCTTTAGCACGGGCAGCAGCAGCTGCTAATATTACACTTGAAGCAGACGAGCGGCTGGATTTCTTAGAAGATCTGTCTTCTTCCATCTTTTGAGCTGGTGGGATGTGCCTTTATGCTGACTTGGAGACACTGCGTCTGTCGGCTGGCCTGGGTGCAGCGTGGAACAGTGCAGCGGGTCTGAAGTTTGGTGTAGGGTGTCCCTTTTCACTGTGCTGGCCTCGTAGAAACCCCTTTTTCTACTATCCAGGAGTTAAACACCTCCACACAATAAGTCACTGACGCCAGGGTGGGTTTAGACTGTCTTTATATGGCAGGTGTGAAACTGTAACAACAAATACAGTGTATAATGAGCAATCATGTAAAAAATACGAAAGCCCCACTGCTAATGCTAACTAAAACGTGCTTTAGCTACATATAACAACAGAAATTAGCATAGCAGAAATTAGCATGTAAATAGTTCCTTCAATTTAACCTGAACCACTTAGATACACGAATAATTCTGAATATTCTGAACCACTATGTAATGTCTGGCTTATGATACTCACAGGGAATGCCTTATTATGAACTTAATCAGCATGGCTGGTCTGCACTGTGCGGAGACTTTTCTCCTTCTGCCGCGAAACAGCAGCGCATGGCTTACACGGGGAACTTCCGGTCTGCTCTTAAAGGGGCAGCGCACTAAAATAAGCTAGTCTAAAATAAAGAGAATAAACGGTCAAAACAGTTGCATTAATCAAAAGCTCGAGTCTTTTCACACCGTTGGCTCAGTGAGCGATTCGGTTTTGCCTTCGCTACGTCGACCCTCGCGGGGGACTTTGCTTGTTTTGTGGTTTCGGCTCTCTCGCGGGTACGTTAGTTTGGAATGCAGTACTGTCTGTCTCCTCCGCTGTGCTGTGTAGCTGCAGCAGCGGTGCCGTCCGAGAATAAACTCTGTGTGCTGCGTCATCATCAAGAAGTAGCACAGAAAACCAGGATATTAAACACGCATTTAGTTAAACATGAAAATAAAGTAAGATTGTCTGTATGGTTTGTTTCACCATTTATCTAGATAAAACCGATTCTTTGTGCTTAGATTCAAAGCGATTCAGAGTTGCATGGATGTGTGGCCTGGATTGAGGCCAACTAGTAGAACGCCGATCAATGTAGCGGATCGTAAGAGCTATGTGTCGATACTTTGAATATGTAGGTGAATCGTTACACCCCGAGTTAATGATCAAATCCAAACGCCAGACTTCAGAATAGAGAGATAAAAGAAGTCTTATGTTTCAGACTCAGCGGATCAGTGTGAGAGCAGCTGCACCAGAGGAAAAGAACAAACTACTGCTTCAGCAGAGATCAGACAAAACTGAGGCCAATAGCCGATATAAAAAAAATATAAGTATCGATCAGGCCCTAATGATGACACAGTGAGTTTGTGGCAGTTAGTTTTTATGTTTGTTTAAAGTTAATTATGAAGACACAATAAGTAACTTGTAATAAAAACTTGATCAAACAGCTCAGAGCAGAGAAACACTGAGGTGACTCACATTAGTGTTAAACTGAATGTGTTTTATGACACACTTATTTATCTGATATGATTAAGGGCTCATAAAATAAATAAAATACACATAACTAGTGATGGGCAAAGCGAAACACTCCCAACAGTGACCTCTAGTGGCCAAGTGTCATTATAAGATTGACTTTTGTGTGTGTGATGTGGACGACTTTCTGTTTGTAAAATAAACATTTTAATAAAGCTATAGAATATTATTTGTTGACAATAATTGTTTAATTCCAAATAAAATAAGTTCACATAAGATGTTTAGCTATAATTTGGTGCAGATAATCTTGGTTTTATAAACATGTTTCTCTATATTTGCCCTTCAAATCAAAACTATTAACTCTGTGTTTCTGTGTACATGTTACTGATGCATTGATTTAAAAACATGAGCCTTTCATAAGTGTATAGTATAGGTTATGTTATTACTGCTAACCAGTGGCGGGTCGTGCATTTCTTGCCTAGGCCTTCAGTGGTGCTCCTTTTAAATATATTCACTTGTCAATAACCAGCTGATGGCTATTAAACTATTCTATTACACAGGCACGTGATAAAGAGCAAAGCATCATTACTTCTATAGTCAGAATAAACGTATTTACACACACACACCCATATTTACTCACCAATAGTCTGAATTACTTGTACACCAAAAACCCGAATGGTCCTGAATCTGGAGCTGGTGGTAGTGGGCGCGCGGATCTTGCGCTGGAGCCCGTCTCGTCCCCAGGGCACCGGCGCCGCTTCCAGTGGCCTCGTAGATTTCCTCATATCGGCTCCTCTCTCGCGCAGCTATGTTTCCCTCCACACTTGCTCGTTTAGCTGTAAATCCACTCTGGGTTCGCTAAAGGTTTTGGAAAGCACCTTGTAAGTGTCGCGCAGCACAAATCCCTTTCCCGCTTGTGACAGTAGCTTGGAGAGATGCTAGGTTCGGAGTTGCCCGGTCTTTCTGAACAATGTCCAGCTTTTCTTGAAAAGTCCGTCTTGACAAAGGCTTTACCAATAAATTTGCAACCAAACCGATCTCTTCTCTCCCTTTAGCCATTGTGACAAAACTGCTCAAAACAACATTAAGCACAGACAGACAATCAAATGCCGTAGTTATCGTGACGTTGCCTTGGCGGCGTCAACGTAAAATCTGATTGGTTAAAGCAACAGCTTGATACGCGCTTATGTTAAGAGACGGAGCCTTCAAAACTGATTGTGAAGGCCTCGGGCAGATTTCACTGACCCTGACAACAACTGATGCTGAAATATGATTGGTTAGAACAATATATTATGAAACACGCCTGAAAGCTGCGAAACGATGGGAAATGCTACGAAGAAGTCGATTAATAATTATTGATTTATTACTATTATGCATGCGTGCACTAAATATTAGTTATATCAGTTTGTTATTTAGATATTTTTAGGCCAGCAGTGGGAATAAAAAAGTTCTACTTCTTCTCACTCCTTTTTCAACATGTAAACTGATATTTGTGTAGCTTATATACAACGTTTCTATTTTGAATTGTGCTTAAGCAGTATCATAAGCAACTGGTGACTTAAGTTTACATGTCTCTTTTTTGCATGTTTTGAAATAAACAAATCAATCGAGTAAGTTAAGTAGATAACTACACATTTTATTCAAATTTTGTTAATGGACACAAAAAGTAATTAGCCTCATTAAAGTCTTATTTAGAAGGATTCTATAAACTGTAGCTATGTTTAAAAAAAAGCACTGAAATTATGTCAGAAATTACATACTTTCATATCTTACATCTTATATTTTAATTTTGAAAGAAAAGAAATTCGTGATGGTTCCCGATCATTTGCTTTGACACAGTCCTACTCTTGTTTGGCTATTACAGAAAAAGCACGAGCTAAATAGAGTATTCCTGTTGAGAGTTAATTCCTGTTGTAATTACATTGTAACTGAATCAAGTTTTAAACATTTTCATTTGTTATGTAACTTTGTTATGTAACTAATAAATCTGTGAAATTAATATATTTAGGACTTAAGTTAATGAAAACAAATATGTAATTGATGTGTGAAAAAGCTGTGTGAATAGGTCATGGAAATGTTGGCAGTTGTTTTTGAAAAGTCTTGGAAAAGTCATGGAAATCATAAAACACAATCTGTACGAACCCTGTAGACGTTCATTTAAAGAGAAACTAAACTCAGAATCAACTTTTTTTCACTGTCAGACTGTGTATATGGGGTCAAAAATGAATTATCTACTGTTTTTTGGACATTTTTGTGCAAACTCGCTCATTTTGCAGTTATGTGTGTAAAAACCGCGGCTGTACTGCCACGATGGGCAAACGCTGTCAGTGCATTTTCAGTACCCTCTGACGTCACAGTGACTTGACGCGCAGACGAGCCGCCCAGAGGGAATAAATAAACTCCTCCCCCTGACACCGCTGCTGCGGAGGAGTGTTGAAGAGCGATCACTCGCTGCGTATTGATATCAGCCGTCATTATATGGTGCAATGTGCAGCTGCTCGTACAAACATGCACTGGTTCGAATCCCATGTCAGTGAAGTGTTTTTCATATTCATTTTGTAGAAAATACCCACATAATGAGCTCATGTGCCTATGTAGACTAAAGCAAAGGTTTAATACATATGTTTTGTAAAGTTAAAAATATCTTGACGTGCAAGTAAGCAAAGACTAGTACAGCTTCCCTCAGATAGACTGTCAGTGGTCAGGACCCGGACTGCTCCGTCACATCATTTGCCAAGCTCACTGTTCATATTTGGTGCTGTCAATCAAAGTCTGTTCACACCCACTGGGCGTCTCTTAAAAGGCCTCCGGGCATCTCCCACTTTTGCGAGCCTGTTTGAGGTGCAGTTGTGGGCGGAGTTAGTCTCTGAACGTGTGTTTAGCCTCACTTTAAACCTTTTGCAGTGGGTTGGCAAGGCTTGTCCTGCTCCGTGGTTCATTCAAAACACTGTCAATCAAACTCCTGTTCCAATCACAAGCCCCCTAGTGAAACACTCGCCAAACTTCTGCGGTTCATGAAACACCTAGGTCACGTGACTGGGGTTTGGAATCAAGTTTCAAAGCACTGTTTAGTTTCAGAACTGTTTTGAAACGCCCGTTTCATTTGGCCCATCACTACACATAACACACTTGGGCCTGGGCGATATTGACAAAAATATAAATTTTTTTTACATATCTCATTTCCGATATTCAGATTATACTGTTTGAAACCAAGAATCCAACGTTGTTAAATGCAGTTGGAAGTGTAATGATCAGAACGTTGGGCTTGACTGGGCTGACTAGAGACATTCTTGGTCGACTGAAGACGTGTGCTACCAACGGATTAGTCGACTAAAAGTGTCTCTGATCTGATCTAATATCTCAACCAAACAAAAAAATAAAACTGCTACATGAGATTTTCCTCTAAACATTCAGAATAAGTCAGCGGTGTGCTTTTTAACTAATAAAAAGTTTGGTCAACTAAGACAGTGGTTCTCAAAGTGGGGGTCGCAAAATGATTTCAAGATGTAATTTTACAATTCTGACTTGGTTTTTAATCTGTTTTTATAACTTTAACATCAGGTTGGACTGGAAACTGGTCATTGAAGGCAATAATTCTACAAAAATAAATGCATTTTAGCACAATTTTTAAAGACAGCCACTTTAGAACTTTGCACTTTGAGTGCCTTGTAAGGTGGAAAAGCACTATATAAATAAAGACCATTTACCATTTATTCTGCTGTGGGGTTGCGAGTCGGTTACATTAATATTTTGTGGGTCTCGGTCTGAAAAGTTTGGGAACCACTGAACTAAGAGACCAACGAGTGATCAGCCCTGCACTCACCGTCTAACTTTATTTGAACATTTACATTTGAACATGACAATAATCACAATATGATCTAAAGTTCTACACTCAAGGAAAAAAGAAACGCAACACTCAGTTTTCTGAGTTTTTGGGGGGCAGAATAATTTTCTTATTGAGATCCATCTGTTTCATATGAACCCTACATCCATTTCTAATCCTCAGACCAACTCTTGTGACGTTTACACATTTTCAGTCCAATAACAAACCAAACAATAGAGCAACCCCAAACCAAAAGTGACAGAGTTTCATCAGACTGTCAATAGTTTGTCGCCTCATGGATCGGCAGTAGTGTCTGAGTTGATCCTGTGGAATTGCCACCCATTCTTCCCCCAGTGCCGCCCTCAGCTGCTGCTGAGTTATAGTGTCCTGTACACCCGATCTTGGCCATCTGCTCTGAAGCACTGGGACCTTTTTTCGTCACTGAACACGACTTGGGACCACCTCTGCAAAGTCTAACGACGATGTGAGTGCACCATTTGACCCGAGCTCATCGATGTGGGGGGGTAACCACTGATCCAACATATGGCCAATATGGTCGAATACAGGTCAGCATGGAGGCGATTACGGATGGTTCTGGCCGACACTGGCCTGTGGTGTGTCCCAATGGTCTCGACTGAGGACCTGGTGGCGGCTGAACCTGTTACGGAGATGTGCAGGGCGGTTGGCGCGGTCTTGTGCAGTGGTCATTACACGGGGGCCACCAGTACGAGGGCGGTCGTTAGAGGAACCAGTGACCTGGTATCGCTCCACAAGACGACTAATGGTAGAGCGGTGACTCCAAACACCCTGGAGACACAAGACAACACCGTCCAGCTTGGAGCAGCCAATAGCTCGATCGATCTCTGGTTGCGACAATCGTGGCATCGTGAAGAAGTGTGTTTTGGCTTCATTCTAGTGCCTTTTATAGAGAAGACTTGAGCACAGTTAACCAACGGTAAAAGTCAACTCTGAGTTTCAAACATAAACGACCCTGTAATGCACTCTTTATGGTTCTCACAATCAGTCAAGCCGAACCAAGAAATGTGTTCACCTGTCTTCAGCTTACTGTGGACTGAAACCATGGTGTTAGCCTGTTTTTTCAATTGTACTCGTTTTCTAAGGAATTTTGAAAATTAAAATGTTGCGTTTCTTTTTTCCTTGAGTGTATATGTTGCACAGCTCTAAACACAGTTATTCTGTTAACTCATTTAAAGCTCTTCTATATAAACAATTCTGAAATGAATTTTCAGATTCAACAATCTTGAGTCCTGAAATTCAGTTTTGCAGTGTTTTTGTCGACAGATAGTCAATCGAAAACAAATAGAAAGAGTACTTAATCTCATAAATGCACCAGTTACCCGATGAAAACAGACTGAGGACTACATCTGCGTTTGCCCGGTTCTGCTCTAGTGAACATAACGTGTGTGTGTGTGTGTGTGTGTGTGCAGGTGTGGCGCGGGGCCTTGTTGCTCGCAGACTTTGTCCTGTCTGACCCCGGGCTCTTCAGAGGGACCACGGTGCTGGAGCTGGGAGCAGGAACAGGTCTGACCAGCATCGTCACTGCCTCTGCCGCCAGGAGAGTCTACTGCACCGGTACTGCTGCTCCACTGTGTCCTACTGCTGACCCCCGACCTCTAACTGTGTGCTGTGTGCAGATGTGGGCCAGGACTACTGAGCATGTGCAGGAGGAACGTGTCTCTGAACGAACACGTGACCCGGCGCAGCGGTAAGAGTTCAACCCAGTTCACTCTCTGCATTTGCATTACAGATCTTTGTGCTGGGCTTGTCTGTTCTACTGCAGCTGGAGGATTTTTCCCTTTAGTGGTTGGGTTGGTGGAGGAAAAAGCAAGAGTCCTAGTCACTAGTTTATTAGTTGAAGGTGCACTGTGTAACTTTTTGACCATAAAATAGACTTCATTAAAGCCTGTTTGTGAACGCACTAAAAAAAGTTTAAGGTTAAACTGCTATGAAAAATCCTCTAAGGAAAATATAATGTTTTTAAATGAAGAAAAAGCCACTCATTGATGTATTATATTACCTAGATACAGTATTGCTGCTTGAAGCCGTTGTAAATCAGCCACCGTCGCTCCGTTGTTTTTGCATAGACACAAACTGCTCGTGTTCGGCAGAAATAGCATCTACAGCTTTAAGAACGATCAGATTTTGTGGCAGTTTTGATCTGTTTTCACATCATCAACTTTTTTCTGGTTTTAAAAGTTTTAGTTTTGTATAAAACGTTTTTTAAACGTTAGCTTTGACTGCCGCTGCTCACACTGTAACTCCCGCTCTGATTGTCCGAGCGTCAGAACGTCCCACAAAGAATCCTGGGAGAAACACAACTGTTCATGTTCCACAGCCTGTAGGGCACCTAGCACAAGGCTAAAGCTAACGGCCAGGATGTATAGTTTGAACTTAGTATTTACTGAATCTTGTAGTTGACTTTTCACCTCCAGAAATGTCCAGAGTGTGACTTAAAGTTCAAATACAGAGGCACAAATGTTAGATAAATGTATCTCATAAAGTATACTTAAGTAAAAGTATTGAAGTATTTGTTGAAAAATGTACTTTATGAGTAAAAAGTAGAAATACAGTGGTCATGTTGTAATTGGTGAATGGAATGAACAGTTTAATTTTTGTAATCATTTTGTTTAATGTATAATATTTGGTCAAAGTGGGATCTTTAAGCTTTTCACCAGGACAATCAAACCTCCAGAAAAGTACTTTTACTGTCCAGTACCTTAAAGAAGACATGTTATGTAAAATCCACTTTCTCACATATAACCATGTTGTAACAGTCTTCTCTCAACATGAGCTTACCCTAAGTTGTATGTAAACTGATTCCTGCATGTTTGAGTCATCTTGTATCGTTCTGTTTTCACCTACCCGTTTATTAAATGTAAGTGTTTGCCATGAAGAGGCGGAGCTTATCAGTTGCACAAGTAGGTCTATTTTGTGTTTTACAATGAACAAAATGTAAAATAAATACACAAAATCACAATAGGTCTCCTTTAAAAGAAAGAGAGAAATCTGCTCTCAAATGTAGTGAAGTTTTGTAATGTACAGACACTTAACCACTGATAATACTGTATCCAACATAGTGATCTGGACGAGTGTGACAGCACTAGTCTCTGAGGTCTGTGTGAATCTTGTCTTTTCTCTGTGTACATGTACTCAGTGTGTTGTGTTTTGTGCAGGAGCAGAGGTGATGGTGAGGAAGTTAGACTGGCTTCAGCAGGAGCTCTGCACAGGTACGGCACACTAGTCACTCCTGAACCCTGGTTCTCTTCCAAATCACAGGTACGGCACACTACAGTCACTCCTGAACCCTGGTTCTCTTCCAAATCACAGGTACGGCACACTACAGGCAGAGTCGTCCCTGCAGCTAAAACACATACTTTCATTTGACTGTCAGACATGTGAGATGAGTGCCCTCTGTTGGTGTTTGGTATAACTTACTTCGTTCGTAGTGTCCGATATGTGAAAAATACAAACACCACACTCCAGAATGACATGAAGTTATCATCCTCATTTGTGATCATGTTCCAAATGTATCTGTATCTGTAGATCTAACACACTCCACTGTGCATAGTGGTGTTCTTGACTCCACGTCGTGCATTAGATCTGTACAATGCTCTGCCCAAATCTCCTCCTAGTGCAGGTTTGTAAAGTGAAAATAGTCCGTTATTCTGCTCCATTTGGCTGTGATTGGTTTCTGTGCTGCACTGTGATTGGTTTAGCTGAACGTGGTCATCTTTAACCGTACAGCAGGGGTCACTGAAAATTACAAATATAGCGAGAATCCTTTGGTGTATCCTCATCATGTCAAAAGTGTTTGTTCTAAATGCCGTTCCCGTGTCACACTGCCTGTGACTACAGCACCATGTTTGACTAAATTCAGTCAGAATCCTGCTCCAGAAAATGGGTTTTGGCTCATTTTATTTCTTCCTCTCCATCTGGGCTGACTGGGTTGAAGCCAAACATGCTGCCTTCATCCTTTTTTATTTTTCAGGCTTACAGAAACTACTATGCTATAATTAAAAAGACATGATTCAGTTAAATAAAAATCAAAAGGGGGATCCCCATAGAGGATAGATTCAGGGGCCCCAGTCCCAGATGCCCCCCTTAGCTCCACCCCTGTAAAACTGAGCTTTTAGGAGACTGACTCAGGACTGTCCTGTGTGGTTAGAGCAGAGAAAACTCCGCTGCTGCTGTTGTATATGTTACAGAATTCTATAGAATGCCTGGATTATCAACTTTGCCTGTAACATATACACTTTTGTCAGGTCAGTGTCAGTTTATGTCACATTCATTCAAAAATAAAATAAGGGCCACGTTCAACATTTCCGCGGTGCACCGTTTTTCGCGATTTTCGCCGTTGTTCTTTGCACACGTTTTGTTTCACTGTACATTTCTGACCTTTTCTCCGTAGATATAAGATGGACCGCACGCAGCTTCCCGAGGGAGAGAGAGAGAGAGAGAGCCTCTCCAGATGCGCATGCAGCACATCTGGAGAGGCGCACCACACGTCAGTCACCCTTTGAGCTCAGCATCGGAGCATCGGCCGGCTCCGATCCTCACTCTGCGCCCTTAGCATTTGCCTATACTGCCTATACAACGAGCCGGCTCTTTACAAAATAAAGTGCATAAAATAATGTGTATGAGAACATAAATCACTGGCCACGCCTCCTAAACTCATAGAGGGACACATCAGGCTGAAAATCAAACCAAAACTCATGTAGAAGGCTTTTGGCGGGGGAACAGGGTGAACACAGAGAAACAGACAGACAATCAGAAGATGTTCATTTGATTCGACTCCAGAATCAAACCCATGATCTCCCTATTGGAAAACCAGAGCTCTAACTACTCTGCTACTGTGCACTGCTTTTTTATTAATATAAGATAAAAATGTGTGTGTGACAGATCCAGAGGAGGAGTTCAGCTGGAGCGAGGACGAGGTGGCCGACCTGTACGACCACACCACCGTCATCATTGCTGCAGACGGTCAGTGTTCATGAACCTGCTCTGTTCTTTCATCTCCTCCTGCCAATCACCGTTATTACAGAGACCAGTCTGACCAAACGTTCTTCTGAGTCATGAAAATATAAAGAAAAGTACAAGAGTGTCATGAATGGACAGTGTTCGCTATCCTGTAGCTCCATCTCCATCTTGTAGCTCCATCTTTCCATCTTGTAGCTCCATCCTGTAGCTCCATCTTGTAGCTTCATCCTGTTGCTCCATCTTGTAGCTTCATCCTGTTGCTCCATCTTGTAGCTGCATACTGTAGCTCCACCCTGTAGCTCCATCTTGTAGCTCCACCCTGTAGCTCCATCTTGTAGCTCCATCTTGTAGCTCCATCTTGTAGCTCCACCTCCATCCTGTAGCTCCATCTTGTAGCTCCATCCTGTATCTCCATCCTGTAGCTCCATCTTGTAGCTCCATCCTGTAGCTCCATCCTGTAGCTCCATCTTGTAGCTCCATACTGTAGCTCCATCTTGTAGCTCCATCTTGTAGCTCCATCTTGTAGCTCCATCCTGTTGCTCCATCTTGTAGCTCCATCCTGTTGCTCCATCTTGTAGCTCCATCCTGTTGCTCCATCTTGTAGCTCCATCCTGTAGCTCCATCCTGTAGCTCCATCTTGTAGCTCCATCTTGTTGCTCCATCTTGTATCTCCATCCTGTAGCTCCATCTTGTAGCTCCATCTTGTAGCTTCATCCTGTAGCTCCATCTTGTAGTTCCATCTTGTAGCTCCATCTTGTAGCTCCATCTTGTAGCTTCATCCTGTTGCTCCATCTTGTAGCTCCATCTTGTAGCTCCATCTTGTAGCTCCATCTTGTAGCTTCATCCTGTAGCTCCATCTTGTAGCTTCATCCTGTTGCTCCATCTTGTAGCTCCATCTTGTAGCTCCATCTTGTAGCTCCATCCTGTAGCTCCATCCTGTAGCTCCATCTTGTAGCTTCATCCTGTAGCTCCATCTTGTAGCTTCATCCTGTTGCTCCATCTTGTAGCTCCATTTTGTAGCTCCATCCTGTTGCTCCATCTTGTAGCTCCATCCTGTAGCTCCATCTTGTAGCTCCATCCTGTAGCTCCATCTTGTAGCTCCATCTTGTAGCTCCATCTTGTAGCTCCATCCTGTAGTTCCATCTTGTAGCTCCATCCTGTAGCTCCATCTTGTAGCTCCATCTTGTAGCTCCATCTTGTAGCTCCATCTTGTATCTCCACCCTGTAGCTCCATCCTGTAGCTCCATCTTGTAGCTCCATCTTGTTGCTCCATCTTGTAGCTCCATCTTGTAGCTCCATCTTGTTGCTCCATCTTGTAGCTCCATCTTGTAGCTCCATCCTGTAGCTCCATCTTGTAGCTTCATCCTGTAGCTCCATCTTGTAGCTTCATCCTGTAGCTCCATCTTGTAGCTCCATCCTGTAGCTCCATCTTGTAGCTCCATCCTGTAGCTCCATCCTGTAGCTCCATCTTGTATCTCCACCCTGTAGCTCCATCTTGTAGCTCCATCTTGTAGCTCCATCCTGTAGCTCCATCTTGTATCTCCATCTTGTAGCTCCATCTTGTAGCTCCATCCTGTAGCTTCATCCTGTAGCTCCATCTCCAGCCACGTAGCTTCCTAAAAGATTTAGATAAATGTGATAATTTTCGATCCTTGTGAGCTCTTGTTGCTTGAGGACCGTGTTGTTCTTCTTCTCCTCTGACAGTGGTGTACGACGACGACCTGACAGACGCCTTCTTCAGGACCATGTACCAGCTCTGCTCCAGCTTCAACCACTCCTGTGACATCTACATTTCTGTGGAGAGGAGGTACTGCTCATCTCACACTCACTGGGATGTCTAATGTCAGGATCCTCAAACATTTATGCAAGGACAGTGTACACACATTGACCAAAGGGAATATGCATTGTACCAGGAATAGGACGGCAACAAAGGATTATTTTAGTCATCGATTAGTGGCAGTTTATCTTTTCGATTAATCAATTAGTTGTTTGGAATGCCAGTCTCTTGATTTTTGCAAATTTTAAGACCAGATAACATCAGTTAAAGGTAAGGTAGCTGATTTTCACACTGCAAACACCATTTAGGTTTTAAATCTGACAACGTCCTCTTATAGATCCTTTGACACATGGTTAATGTCCACATGTATTTGTTTTGGTTGCAATTACAGTCAGTAAATGTCTTTTTAAAAATGACAAAGTGAAACTGGAGAAGATCAACCAAGCTCAACCAAAACAATCTAAAAAAGTGAACAAACCAGCAGAGGAACAACCCAATAGACTGCTGGGTCAGTACTGTAAACGGTTCTCTCACTCTGCAGCGTTAGTTTGTGTTTTTAGCTATTTAAACTGTCTCTTTAGCATTAGACCAACTGAACTCTCTGCTGATGTGTGATGTCGGGGTGACATCTTCAAATTTAAAACACAAAACACATCATACAAAAAGAATAACTAACAATTACAATCAATTACATTTAGGCCTATAGAAATATCTTCCCAAGTGTACATTGTGCATGAAAGAAAGCGTCATATATAACAAAAAATGCATCATCAACACCAAAATACATCATGATCATTACAATGACAACGTTAAACATGCATGCATGCTTGTAAGCTGAACAGGTCTGAATAATAACGTGTGTGCTGTGTTTGTCAGGCTGAACTTTACCCTGCGCCACATGGAGGTCTGCTGTGAAGCCTACCAACACTTCCACCACTGTCTGCTGCAGCTCCAGGACCTCCAGGGACCTCCCAGCTTCAGCGCTCAGAGGATGGACCTCAGCTTCCCTCAGAGCCTCGTGTATGAGCGCGTGGAGCAGCTGGTAAAGACACCAACACCACACTGATTCTACTGTAGTCTGGTTTTATTAAGAGAATGAACCCCATCTCGTTTTTAAGAAAAGAATAAAGCAGCAGAAACAGCAGCAATGAAAAACACTAAAGTGTACAATACATAGGACAAAACAAGTTTGACACACACACATTCACATTAACACACACACAGGGCTCTCAGAGGTCACTCACCCTCCCCTAGAGTAGTGATTATACAGTTAGGTTTCCTATCACAATGACAAGACAAAAACAACATCATGTCATTGTTGACAAACATTGTGATGATTTAGAAGCAATTACAGGTATGCTCTGTGTGTTCTAAATTAGCATTTTTTCAAGCAACAAGAAGAAGAGAAGATCAAGCAACAAATGGAAGCTGGAAGAAGATTCTGGTCCGAAGGGGCTCTTATATCAAAAAGGTAGTTAGGGGAAGTGAAAAAACTGATTGGTGTGACGAAGAGAGTAGGAGGAGCTAAACAAAGTTAGATATTGTGTTGAGTAAACAGGGTAGTCAAGGTAAATACATTTACAAATAAATTGTAACCATGGAGAATGCCTTCAGTCTGATAAGGAATGACACTGTGATGTGTCCTGTAGGGCACAAGCTGGTTGAAGACAGGAGGACGGAGTGTTTTGGTAAACAAGATCAGCATAGTCTAAGATTGAGAAACAGTCCTGTTATGAGCAGGTTTACAGTACAATAAGAGCACTATTTTGTAAGACATGTGAAGTTTTTTCTCACGACTAGGGCTGACAATGTATTGAATATAAAAATGTTAACCTTATTTTGATGTACTGTATATTTAAAAATATATATACTTGTTGTTTCTATGTATGTTGTTAGCTTGCCTGTTGCAGAATCCTTAGTCACTAGCACCACCTTCTGTTCAAAAGTATTACCACAACAGACTCCAAGCTTTTGTCCAAAATCCAGCTCTAGATCCAGCCGTGGTGCAACAATACCCAAATATGATACTTGAGTATAAGTACAGATACAGGAGCAGAAATGTGCTTAAATACAAGTCAAAACACCACATACTAAACAAAACTGTTCACATGTGTCCTTTTAGAGTCAAAAGTACATGTTTTTTTTGTACAAACGTTTGAGTGACATGTGCTGATTTTTGAGTTTTGTTAATATTAAGCCGTTCTAAGATGTTTTAAATAATTTTTGTGTTTTTTATTGAACAAAATCTGTATGTTTCTTGCTCACTCCATAGAACAATACAAGAGGTTTCATTAGGGTATTGGTCTGGAAAAATAACTTTACATCAGGCTGAATAACTGTGTGTCCCTGTGTGTGTCCAGGAGCTGTGGAAGGTGTCTGCGTCGCCCTGACCCTGACCCCAGCTGACCTCTGTGTCCCGGGATGTGTGGGATTGTGAGCGTGGAGCTGTGAGAGGAGAATACTAATGCACCAGGGCCTCCAGAGTGAGCCCCAGAGTGAGCCCCAGAGTGGCCCAGCTGTCTGTGTGCCAAGTATGAAGGAGCGGGCCGACGTATGGACTCACTGCCAGCTCTGCTCTTCAAGCACTTTTACTCAAAGTCCTTTAGTCTACACTGAGTCAGTTGATCTACTTTAATATCTGCTGTGACCCGTTTCTTTACTACTCGACTTTCTCGGCTACTTGGCCTGGGCGGAGTTTGGGCTGACCTGCGATCAGGTACTTTTTAGTTCTTCTCCTCCAGGCCTAAGCCAAAGGAGATACTGAAGTGAGCAGTGTTTAGGCCCGCAGGCTGGTCTGGCCACATGTACTCTCTAATGCAGGTTTCACATTCTAGAGTTGACCCTGTGCATTGAAGCTGTTTTATTTTTAAATGGTCAGACTTTAGCATTAGCATTGACAGACAACCTTTTTAAACACACTTTGGTGAAATATTTCCTCATTTGTAAAGTATTAACATGAAAACCACCAACAACTCACTGTTCACTGCCTAATCTTCAAGTATTTTCTCATTTTAGACTGAGGCAGTGAAACCCCATAGAAATGAACTAAACAGGAAATGAGGATGTCAACAGGAAGTTAGAATGTTTGAAAATAGGCCAACTGACTTTTGTGCACAGGGCCAATTCAGGGCAGTTGGGGACAAGAGGCCGTTTTTTTATTATAACGTTGTATTTTGCCATGAAATATTTCATAAAATGTTTAATTTATTTATAAAGTGGTGGTTTCCGTAGTGACCATTAGGTTTTATATTACAAATCAACTCAGTTTAAACAATGTTCATTGTAGCTGCCCCCAATCGGCCTTTTACCTTATTCTGCCCGCCCACTTTCTTGGCAGTGCACTTCCTGTTTAGCTGCATTTAGCCCAGACAAATTGTGGCCTGGGGGTGCAGATGTGGCCTTCGGACTGTTTAATCAGGCCCCTAACATGTTTTTTAGAATAAGTGATAATATTATAATAATCTAATCAGACTTAGATGTCTGATCAGATATTTATTTCCATAAATGATCCAAATAGGATAAATGGTCCAATTAAAAACTGGGTTTGCAATAATGATCATTTACACTGGTCTGGTTCTAATGTGGCTCTTGGAGAAAAAGAGCTGCCCAGTCCTGGTTTAGTCTGCAGAGTTCAGTCACTGGGTTTATATTTAAATTGTCATTATATGTATTAGAGTTTGCACTATAAGACACAAACACGTCAGCAACTTAACATGGCTACACTGGAAGAGCACTGTCAACCCTAACCCTAAAAACAAAAACAAGCCAAATTATTGTAGGTTTAGAATTATTATCAGTGACTTTTAATGCAGCTTAAAGTTGTTGAACTGTTGAGCGGTATCTTTTAAGTATATGGTTTTAAAATGGAAAAAATACTGATGTGCAAGGTGCTGTCTGCAGGGAGGGCCAAAGGTCAGGAGAAACCAACACAGTCTCACCAGAAAGAATACATTTACCACAACACAAAACCAGCGTATTATGAGCACCATTTCAGGCCTTCTTTGCGTTCTTATGGTAAATCAATGACATGAGATTTGACAGTGTAACAAAAACACGAGTTTTGGTTGAAGCCAGGTGGGGACATTTTCAAGTTAGAAAAATGGGTCAAATCAAGACCCTGGCTTGGGGCAGAATAAGATCAGGATAAGGATGTTGTTAATATTCATAAATAAGAACACATCTTAACAACCACCATAGAAATGAACTGGGACTGCATCGTGTGTTGATATATGCAAAAAAGCCGTTCTATTATACTGTATATATAGTTATATTCAGCTTCTTCTGCCCCGCCTCCTTTTACTGGCAGCGTCTTTTCTCTTTTAGCTCTGTTAGGCCCGTGCACATAGGAAGTGATGAGCGGCAAATTTCACTTCAAATCCCCCTCACGTGTATGTATGTGTGAGCGGAGGAGCGTCTCATGTGCAGCCAATCAGAGCAGAGAAATGTCAGCTCTGTGAAGCGCTGTCGTGCTCGCTCCAGATGGGTCATTCTCTGAAAGTGGGACTATAAAGTGTGACATCCAGGCTGAAAATTCAAACTGCAGCAATTGTTTTATTTTTAGTTTAATTTCCCTCTTTGAGAAGTGTACTGACAGGATCTAGAATGGTCAAGAAAGATGCACAACTAGTTTTTCCAATATAGCCATTTCAATTTCAATTGCTCTCAATCCAGCATAATGTAACATGGACACCAACTGGACCACATTTTTAGCTGAGAGTTGATATATACTAAATAAATATGATATATATTATATTATAAGTAAAGGAACTATGAAAAGGAACACATTTAATCCAAGAAATTATTGAATTTGAGGATCAAGTACACCAACAAGCTAAATATTTGAGTTGTAATACCAACCAATTTCATGTCTCATTCAATCACAAATCCACCAAAAACCTCACGGTGATAAAAACACGGAGAAAGCTGAATATAACATGGGCTCCACGTCTAAATCGATAATTTCAAAATGATTTACGTTACCTTAGCTTTCATTCCAAAATAACAAATCCATATTAATGCCAAGGTAACATTTTTTCCGTGTGTAACAATACGGACACAAACTTTTCAACGTGAGTTTTGACTTTTCACTGCAAAGTGGAGACGCGTGTTGTTGTTTGGTCACAATTTACGGTAAACCGCCGTAATTCGTGCCATTTCAGATGACGTAAAATCCACAGTCGCCGTGCTGGATTGAAATGAAACTAACGATGTAACAGCGTATTTTAAGACACGAAAATAATGTTTGTTTTTCATAGATATTTTTATTCTCCGAATGTTGATTTTTGAGCTATTCTCTCTGAATACACACATTAGTGGCGTTTATCCGCTGCAATGTTCCTGAGCAGTGAAAAGTCTTCACTTGCTGATAAAACTGATCAGGTCCGTGTGTAATTTATATAGACACCAACAGTTACATTCGGATCCCCAGGAATTCAGCTAAAACTGAATACAAAAAGTAGAAAAACCAAATGCAAACATATTTCCAACATTATTCTTCATTTGATTGTGTTTCAATGCAGTATTTGATCGAGTTTACATGAGGACATTACATCATGTTTATTGCTGGATAAAAATGTCACACTTTTTGTCCATTATTTAAGCTATTTTTTTTTAAAACAGGTTGTAAAAAAAAGTTCCATCTGATCTTGGGCTGCAATTTTTTAATCTTTCAGAGGCACATTAGTAGTGTATATTACATAAAAAAATTAAAACAAAATTATTATTATTTACTTAATGAAAACCTGTCAAATAACCAATGGTCAAAACGGTCCCACTTTCAGAGAATGACCCAGATGGATTTCTTTCAACCGGGAGCGGCGCAAATGGAGAGATAAATATATTTCACGGCAGCTCTCACCGCCCATGTCCTCGTTGGTTTACGTCTCCCCGCTCCACTGGGCAAAACTACACGGGCCTTTAAAGTAACTAACAAGTGAGGCCAGACATAGAACACAACAACACTGAGCAAAACCCAGAACACAAGGTCACGTCATGAAGAGAAAGAAGAGCGGCAGTTTGGAGTTTGTAAGGACAGATTATTTAAGTGTGGGAGAGTGATAGTTGTTAAATATAATGCACTGTGAAGGATTTGTTCCAAAGTTTCTGTGAACAACCCCCAGACCCCCCCCCACCACACTGTTTCAAACACTCAGTTCTTTTTAATGAGTTTATTTATCTCTCCTTTTAGTTTAGATAAAAGAACACTAAGCTATCGCCATGGAGACAGACGACTCTACAACACATCAGATGAAGTTTAATGCCAGGCTGTGCGACATTCCGTTTGCTTTTAC
>JBBPFD010000692.1:0-177337 GCA_038363315.1 Mugilogobius chulae | reverse complement strand
GCTGTTATAATATAATACAATATAATCATATGTGGTGAGGTTTTGGAGGAGCCTGGTTAAATCAAGACAACGCTGCTGCAAGCACGGAATGCTCTCATTTAAAATCATTTCACAGGCAAAGTATGGTTTGGAGACACAAGACAACATGCAACGCGATTTCAATATGATTTTTATTTTTTTTCTCTTTCTCAGCGTGCGTCCAGACGTCTGTGGCGTCTCCTCGACCTCGCGCGCCGCCGTGCGCACTGTGCCGTGCTTTCCTCACTAGCTGGATGCGCTGTGCGGTGGTCACTCACAATGAGGGCCTGAACAGATGTTTTTTAGAGTGGACACAGTCCCGAACCTCGCATTACTCCTGTGAGTGCCCGTACCTCCTGCGCCACGGAAGAAAGACCCTCGCGTTCTGGTTTTTGAGTTCTTCCAGTAGCGCGTATATCCACTGCGTCACTGATTTGGCCCGTTCCTGGAGCTTGAGCTGATTTTCACAGGTATCTAAACAAATAATACGCTTAAAAATAAGCTTATAATTAATAAATGTATTTATAATGTGTATCCTGCTGGTTATGCAATAGGGTGAATATTGGTAAAGAGGGACAATAGGTTATGTTTGAGGCTTTGTATATTAAAATATGTGCACTTCTACAACTTATATTTAACTCTTTAATGATCTTTGGCATGTGCAGAATTAAAAATATTTTTTTCATGTAATATTTGATGATATAAATGGTCTCAGTGAAAGAGTGTGATCCTGCAATGTCTGTGATAAATTGTGTTATGGTTATAACTTCGGAAAGCTTAAAGATAGAAAGTTATTATTATTATTATTATTATTATTATTATTATTATTATTATTATTATTATTATTATTATTATTATTATTATTATTATTATTATTATTATTATTATTATTATTTATTTATACCGGGAGGCTGCAATGAGACAAGACTCTCCTTTTCATTGGCGCCCTGTTTAAAATAAAAATACAATCATTAAAACATTTTATACAATACATATTAAATTAAATTAAATTAAATTAAAACAAGTAGCCTACAAATATGATTAGAAATCTCTGCCACCAAATGACTAAAACTACAGTTGTGAGTTGGCCTGTTGGCCTTTCCAACGGCATTTATTTTATCCGTGATATCTTGCCAGATGGCATTGCGGCTATTGTGATGGTTTTATTCCTCTGCATGGGTCAGCTCCTCGTGACGAGAGTTTGCTTCTTCCACGAGGACCTTAGTTCCTCGGGGTCGAAATTTTTTTTCGTTTGCGAGCCTCTTCCTCCATGTGGAAACTGAAGCACGCAAAAGGGTCATTTACATAGGCCCGCCTTCACCGGTTTGCTCCCGCACTACTGACGCAGTTTCTCTTTGTTGATCGCGTGCAACACGCCCACTTCAGGGACGCGCAAAATTCTGAAACTGCGGCCGCAAATTAGTACGTGCACTGAAAAAAGTAAAGCATTGGTTAAACCTATAATTTATACCGGTAATCATTTACATCTACATTTCTTTTGTTGTTCAAAGTGATATGTATTAAATTGGTCGTACCAAAAGAGTTTAATTTGTAACAGTTAATATATTATAAATTGTTTAGAAGAAAAATATTCATTAGTTCAATGTTTACCATTTTAATTGGTTCAATTAAAAAATACTAAATTGTATTATATCTAGTTACAGATTAATACAATTTAATAGTTTACATTACATTAATGTATATTTAATAGATTACTGAGGTTCATTGATTTAACTTACATTTTATATAGTAATCATTTACATCTAAACATTTTAATTGTTTCCATTTATAATCTATTAATCAGTCCTAAAAAAGAAAATGTTATCTCAATGTTCCAAGTTCTTTGAGCACATTAAAACAATTATTGTTCCTTACAATACATTTCAACTTTCAATATTGTCCTACATTTAAAAATTACATAACACATTGATTATCTTACAGTTTATTAACAGTGAATGCACAAACTTGACACTATACATAGTCTCTGCTTAAAACAAACTATTTCATACAGGGCTTCTGCAGTTGTGGTCAATGTGGTAATAATAATTTTACAAAATGTATTTTTTTGGCATAGTGAGATTCATAAATTACCAAAGACAGAATTACAGGTGGTGAAAAAGCTCAAAAATTGCCTAAAGAAGTAGACTTCTAGTGCAGCTAAATGAAGTGACGCGAGTCAAAACAGAAGTGCTATCGTACTGATTTTGTTTGGGAAATGACAATGATTAAATTGTCCACTGTTTTTTCAAATTTTTAATTTAACCGGTTAGGTAATTGTGAGAACTTTTGTGTCTTTGCACTACTTGTGGTTAATAAAAAACACAAATTTAAGCTATCATCCAATTTTCACTGACGAGTGAATGAGCCGTCTTGTTTAGTTAAGATCACATTCTGTAACTTAGTTTTTAACTAAATATTATAAGTATTGGGCTTTTGAGGAAAAAACCCAAAAACATCTAACTTCTTTGGGCAAATTATTTAAATTCTGAAAACTTAAAAAAAAAAAAAAAAAAAAGCTTCTTTTAATGAAATGTTACAAAAACTAAAGCACTATTGCCATTAATTACCACAGAGACACAAAGAAGTTCTATAACAATTTAAAAACAAATTTTAACAAATTACATTTGGTCTCAACAGCTGTAATTTCAAACAAATGTTGCAGCTTAGCAAACTTAAGCTGCAACATTTGTGCAGTCCCAGAAGTCATTTCTGAATGAACTCAAAAGTCCATTTGCACTTTTAGAATACCTCATATTTGGGGTGTAGATCAGTCAAAAAAAGCAGGGTGAACCCTCTAACTGGAGTCCAGGTATGACCACTCCTCCTACCACAGTCCAGTCTATCTGTTGTGTTGCAATGGCTGCATGGTCGCTTCGATGTCCTCATTTTGTGCTACCTGCAAAACACAGACACATTCAAATTAAATCGTGTGGCATGAGTTCAGACAACAGCATAACTTTGTACATCAACATTGCTAAGTGTACTAAAAAGTTAGTATTTATTTATTTTTATTCAACACGGATCAAATTAATAAAAATGCTACTATAGTTAAAATTGTATTGAATTAAAACTGACATGTATAGTAACCCCTGGATGAAAGAGGATTATGTAGATCAGTTTGCAGGACATAACAGATGTCAGTGGCTCAGGCTCGTCCAGATTGATTAGTAAAGTTAAAAAGGAGTAAGGAAAGGAAGTTGCCAAATAAAGAGTTACCATATTAAACTGACAAATCTCTCATTCAGACTCTTAAATTAACAAGTTTTCAGGCTTGAAATTCCAATTTACAAGATCCTCTCAAAATATGGGAAATATCATACCTGAACCACAGCAACACAGTTGGTCAGTCGTCTCTCTGAATGTTTGTGGCTGCAGCAGAATCAGTGCATCTTGGACTCCATCATCTGTGACATTGAAATAATAGGTATAATATAATCTATATAAACTCAAACACTGAGGCACTCAAAACAATTATACATATATATATTATTATTATTTCTTTTGAGTGTGGTACACATAACACACTTTAGGAATGTTTTATCTAGAGGTCTACGTCTTACCTTTTTTGCCTTTGGTGCCAGTTCATCCTGCGTTTGAGTTCTGGACGTTGTGATTAAACTGTGGACAAGAAAAAGACACTGTGACATGTGCAATAGACTAGTCACTTCCTTTCCAAACTACATCTAAGCTTTTGCTCACATGCAAAATAGTTCAGGTTAATTAAGGAGCAAAAACCTCACACACAAATTGATAAATTTGATACATTGCATATACAGTATTTACGAGAAATGTGAACTGAGTGCAATAACACATAGATTTTCATCAGTTTATCCTTGCAATGCACATGGATTGAAAAATGAGGCCCAAAGTGTAGAATACCTTTATAGTAAATGCATGTTTCACTTACATGGTTAAACTTTGGGACAGAAGCTTGTGTTGAGGTGGTTCATCTGGAGCTCAGGGCTGTGGACACTTCAGTCTCATGAAGATTCTGCTGATGGATAACAGATCTGTCAGTGTTTCAGAAGAAACTCATCTCAGGCAACAGCAAGGAAAAAGTGCTTGCCTATGTATTGTGGCTAGATGACACATTTATTGTGTGAGTGTGTGTTACCAGTTTGTAATGGCACAGTTTTAAAACCATTGGGAAAGTACTTAGTAGGTACTGTACAATAATATGTGCTATATAATAAACTGCAGTGTAAATAGATATACAGTATAACAATGCACTTACTTACACATGAGAAATAATATCCCACGATGTCATCAGGTCTAAAACTTCATTTCTTAAAAAAGACTGTGGACCGTCAGTCAGCTGGAGATTCTTCTGTGAGAAAAAATAGAGATGTTAGTCAAACAGCCTGCAGGAAATACTGAGAAACCAGCTTTGCTATAGTAAAGGTGAGTAGAGTAGCCAAACCTAAAGTTACTTCCATATACTGGAAGTGAATGTAATTGGAAAGGCAAAATGTAAAAACAAAAATTAAAAAGCTGAATACCGGTAATACACATGAATGTATTTGTAAAACAAATTTGAGTTAATAAATTATGTCTATTGTGCAAGAAAAAAGAAAACAAATCAGTTCAAATTGTCAACATGGAAGCATATCTCAATTGAAAATAGAAATAGGAATGTAATAAATGCAATTTGAGAAATAAAGCATAATCTGATCCAAAATCTATTGCTGGGTTACTGGCAGGCGATAGAGTAACTGAGTATTACCAAACTCTGACTAGTAAAAGTAAAGTTTTGTACACTGTAATAAATAATAGGGCAGTTCATCTTAAACATTTTTGTACAAATTCTGCCTTAAATTTGTAAGTTCTGATGATTTTTGCTGGTGACTACGCCACAACAAAAACTAAACTTTTATTTGTATTTAGAATTAAACCACAGATTTAATGTTTTGTACATGCAGTACGATAGGTTTGAGGAGGCTGGCTGTAAACTATTACAGCTAAAAATTTGAAATATTTTAAAGATTTTTTAATTTGGAATATTGATTTAAATACTTAAGTTAGAATTTGTTTAGAATTATTTAAGTATGGTATGCCACCTGTAATTTCTTATTGCTACAGTTCAGTTATTATTGGCTATTGCAATATTAATAGCTTAATTGCTTAACATATTAAGCAATATATTGCAGTAACAGTAAAGGTAATTCATGAATTCAGTTTTTGGCACTTCTGTATGTGTGTACAGGCTCAGCTGTATACACATACAGAACTTTAACATTTAACATATCAAAACTACAAAAACGAATAACGAAGCAAAGGAAAATGCGCGCGTGGTCAAGTAATTGTAATTGACCAAATTTATCACCGCTGCGCCTTCATTTACCCCCAAAAAGAGGACGCGATGGAGCCTTCGTTTACACCCGGAGAGATAATTTACGGAGCCTGAAGAGCTCAGCACCGCGGAGTGGTTCGTGTTGAAAGTCTGTCCCACGCACAGGTAAACTCACACTCGCGCTGACTGTCGCTTCTGTGGGCAGGAAGACGTCCGTGTGTGATCCCGCGCTGTGCACACAATTCACATTTATTCCCGATTAAACTGATCAGAAACTGTAAAACCAAGGCTGAATAAAGTCACGTTTAACCAGAACCACGCAGGTCTAAACCAGGACTTGACGAGAATTAGAGCGGGTCTGACGCATTATCAAACCACGACCAAACCTGATCCATGCCGCCTCCCGGGAGGACTTTCTCGAGTTTCCCCCGCGGGCTCTCCCGTGAAGCTTTTTTCACGCAAAATATGTGTTTAAAGCAGAGAACTGTCACTAGAACATTGCTATTAGGCATACATTGCGTTAAAAATAGGTCTAGATTTCGATTAAACAACAATCCGTTTGAAAGCAACCGTTGGCCGGAGGAGGGACCTCTTCTCCGGCTACAGCCGGAGGAGGGACCTCTTCTCCGGCTACGGCCGGAGGAGCACCCGATGCATGCCAAAGGTCCAGAGCTTTAGCAGAGAAAATTTAAATTGACTGCAGATTTAGCAATAATACCCACTATTTCTCGCCTCAAATGGTCTCAAAGTTTAGATTTGACTCTTATAAACAAAAATATAGTAACTTTAAACTTACCCCGTAATGGCGGCGCCGCCGCATCTGGCGCGGCGCAAGGCCGCCGGAGAGAGCCCGTCAAGCGTCTACGGCCGGCAGAGGCTCCCGGTGGAGACCCAGCCTCCGGACCTTTAGCAGAAAAAAAGTTAAAATGACCGCGGATATAGTAATAATACCCACAATTTCTCGCCTCAAATGGTCTCAAAGTCTAGATTTGACTCTTATAAACAAAAATATAGCTAGTAACTTTTAACTTAAGACCGCCGATAATGCTAACAGGCTAATGCTAACGCGCCTCTTTTTAAACATATATTTTGAACCTAAAGTGATATATTACAGCTCTGTGTCAGTTCTGGATATTTTGACAAAAATACAAAGACTATAATAAAGCTTAAATATCCCCTCTCAATACTTGCTGACTAGTTATTTGTTGCTGTAAAGCATTGTTAGCTACGTTAGCATTTTTTAAAGAGACCTCCAACATAATGCTACAGCTACAAATCCGTCATGAGAAACTAAACTAAGCACAATGCTGGTCAATTCAATCACTTCTGCTAACTAATAACCTGTTGGTTTTTTGAAAAAATGTCCACACTTTTTCCTAAATGCTGAGCATCTTGTGAGATTTTTAAATCTAATCTTACACAAAAGTTATACAAATAACTGACAATCGTTCAGTTCAAACAAGCACTTCAGTATAAATTAAAGATAGAATGTGAAATACCTTTTTGAAAAGCCTTTCTCCAGCAGCACACTGACTGCACACAGCCGAGGTCTTGGTCACATCTCAGTTTGAATGAAGCACATGGTGCACAGTGCTCTTCTGTTGTGTTTATGGCAGAGTCAAGTGGAGTTGGTGTCAGTGCTGCCCCCTGTGGTGGAGGGTTGACTCAGCACTGCGCATGCGCAAGATATGTTCAATGTACAAATTATGAATTGATTCAATTAAACTTTTCTAAACTACTGTTTATTTACATCAGTCAAATCAGAAGTACATACAATAAATAAATACAAACACAAGGTTAAATCTGTACAATTTGAATTGTACACGCCAATTAAAAATTGTTTAATTAACCCAATGTAGCAAAACACATTGAATGAACAACAGCAATGTTTTACTTTTTTCAGTGTGCTATTATCCACCTTAGTAAATCAGGGCCTAAGAGTAGATTAAAAACCCTATGTTTTCCAAAAATATCTTTGCAATAATAATGATCATTTACAACACCAATGAATGCAGTCAGGCCCTTCACCAATTTTCCCTTTTCCCCAATTTTTCCCTTGGGGAACAATAACTGTCCACTCATCGTCCCTCCAGATTCATTTATCTAGCATTAAACCTCATCCAATATGCACCATGCTGATAGGAAATGTGTACTGCCCACATGTAACTGTACTGAAAAAGCACGAACTGTTTTTGTTTGTAACATATCTGTGTGGTTCAGGATCTCCCACAGGCAGTCAGGAGGACGGCTGAGTTCTTGGACAAACCTCTGGAGGAAGAGGCGATCGACCGAATCACAGACAGATGTTTGTTCAAGAACATGAAGAAACACAACACGTACAAAGACGGAATTCTTGACCACACCTCATTTTACAGGAAAGGTAAATCTGACATTATTAAGACAACAAAAATATATCTTAATAAAGATGATGATTATGATGACGATGATGAAGGTGATGATGGTGATGATGACGAAGGTGATGTTGGTGATGATGATGGTGGTGGTGATGGTGGTGATGATGAGGGTGGTGGTGATGATGGTGGTAATGATAGTGGTGATGATGATGATGATGATGATGATGGTGGTGGTGGTGGTGATGATGATGGTGATGATGGTGGTAATGTTAATGATGAGGATAGTGATGATGATGATGATGATGATGGTGATCATGATGATGGTGATAACAATGATGAAGATGGTGATAATGATGATGGTGGTGATGATGATGATGGTGATGATAATGATGATGATGATGGTGATGATGATGGTGGTGGTGATGATGATGATGATGATGATGATGGTGGTGGTGATGATGATGATGGTGATGATGAAAATGATGGTGATAATGATGATGATGGTGGTGGTGGCAATGATGATGATGATACTAATGATTATGACGATAAAGATTAGGGGCATGATGATGACGATGATTGTGATGGTGATGATAATGGAGGTAATGATAATGATGATGAAGGTGATGTTGATGATGAGGGTGGTAATGATGATGATGGTGATGAGGTGGCAACGGTGATGATGAGGGTGGTAATGACGATGGTGATGATAATGATGATTTTGGTAAGGGTGGTAATAATGGTGATGATGAATGTAATGATGACGTGATGAGGGTGGTGGTGGTGGTGATGGTGGTGATGATAATGAGGATGGGGATGGTGATGATGATGAAGATGGTGGTGATGATGATAATGGTGATGATGATGGTGATGAGGATAGTGGTGATGATGATGATGATAATGGTGATCACGATGATGGTGATGATGATAATGATGATGGCGATGATGATGATGGTGATGATAATGATGATGTGATAATGATGATGGTGGTGGTGATGATGATGATGATGATGGTGGTGATGATGATGATGGTGGTGATGATGATGGTGATGATGAAGATGGTGGTGGTGATGATGATGATGGTGGTGATGATGATGGTGATGATGAAGATGATGATGGTGATAATGATGATGATGATGGTGGTGGTGGCAGTGATGATGATAATAATGATTATGATGATAAAGATGAGGGTGGTAATGATATTGATGGTGATGATGATAAAGATGAGGGTCACGATGATGATGATTATGATGGTGATGATGAGGGTGGTAATGATGATGATGGTGATGAGGGTGGCAACGGTGATGATGAGGGTGGTAATGACAATGGTGATGATAATGATGATTTTGGTAAGGGTGGTAATAATGGTGATGATGAATGTAATGATGACGATGATGAGGGTGGTGGTGGTGGTGGTGATGATAATGATGGTGGTGATGATAATGAGGATGGGGATAGTGATGATGATGGTGATAATGATGATGAAGATGGTGGTGATGATGATGGTAATGAGGATGGTGTTGATGATGATAATGGTGATGATGATGGTAATGTTAATGATGGTGGTCAGGATAGTGATGATGATGATGATGGTGATCACGATGATGGTGATGATAATGGTGATGATGATGACGATGATGATGATGGTGATAATAATGATGGTGGTGGTGATGATGATGGTGATGATGATGATGGTGGTGATGATGATGATGATGATGGTGGTGATGGTGGTGGTGATGATGATGGTGATGATGATGATGGTGGTGATGATGATGATGATGATGGTGGTGATGGTGGTGGTGATGATGATGATGGTGATGAAGTTGATGATGGTGATGATGATGGTGGTGGCAATGATGATGATAATGATTATGATGATAAAGATGAGGGTGGTAATGATATTGATGGTGATGATGATAAAGATGAGGGTCATGATGATGACGATGATTATGATGGTGGTGATGATGAAGGAGGTAATGATAATGATGATGAAGTTGATGATGAGGGTGGTAATGATGATGGTGATGAGGGTGGCAATGATGATGATGAGGGTGGTAATGATGATGATGGTGATGATGTGATGAGGGTGGCGATGATGAGGGTGGCAATGATGATGATGAGGGTGGTGGTGATGATGATGGTGATGATAATGATGGTGGTGATGATAATGAGGATGGGGATGGTGATAATGATGATGGTGATGATGATGGTGATGATGATGATGGTGATGAGGATAGTGTTGATGATGATAATGGTGATGATGGTGGTAATGATGATGGTGATGATTAAGATGATGATGGTGATAATGATGATGATGGTGGTGATAATGATGATGGTGATGATGAAGATGGTGATGATGAGGGTGATGATGATGGTGATAATGATGAGGGTGATGATGAAGATGATGGTGATGACTCAAACACAATGCAAGCATTAGAAAAGATCTACACAAGCAAATTCTAGTTTTATGTTTGCCTTCATCGTCTTTGTAGCGGCAGATTTTTTGAAGGGAAAAAGTAAGTGTAAGATCACTGTTAATCCAAGCAACCTTCTGCCCTCTGTCTGTTCATCAGTGGTGGGCTGTAGTGCTGCTGTAGTCTTCAAAAAGCATCAGTTCTGTACATGCATATAGTTTATTTGTGTAACAGGCTTTTATATATATATATATATATATATATATATATATATTTTTTTGTGATTTTTGTTTTGTTTTGTACTGTAAATGATATACTCAATATTCACATTTAAAATAACTCAAGGTCTACTTTTCAATTTGTGTTTCAGGAATTGCTGGAGACTGGAAAAACCATCTGTCAGAGGAAGAGGCTCAGCTCTTTGACGCTGTGTTTAAAGAGAAGATGAAAGATGTCGATTTTGAATTTACCTGGGATTAAGATACATATTCTGACTTATGCTGGACTGACAAATGCAGTGTCCAGGACGGTAATAAATAAACAAATAAACAATAAGCCTGTTTTGTTTTTTTACTTATTTTATAAGTAGATTGTGTTCACATAACAGCCATTATTCTGCAGGATGTTGTTATTTAATACAGTGACAAGACAGAGAGAACAGCCTTTTAAAAAGCTCTGCTTGTGTTCAAGTCTCTCTATGGCCTAGATTCAAATTCAATCTCTGAGATGTTAGTGCCTTTTGCACCATCTCACACTCTGAGAACCTCTGCTGGTGCCAGAAAAATGTGACACAAAATGAAAATGTGAATCTAAACTGGGATTTTTTTTTAGTAGGCCCGAGCCGAGAGACGAAGTTCCAGCGAGGGACTTATTAAAATTGTACTTTGGGGGAGGAAAACGAAATAGTAAACGACGACGCATGTGCCCGGGAGTGGTGTCAAAAATTAGAACTCAGTGAGCTCTAATTTTGCGTGAAGACCGCGCAAAAAAAAAGAAAGATGACTCAGTAGCGCCCCCTCGAAAATCAGATAACATTGGGCCAATGGGAGCCCGACGCCGAAAAAAGTCGCAGTAAAAATCTAAAACCCGGCCCAAAAAATAGTTCATGTCCGAGCATGAAAAAAATCATATTTTGGCCCGCCCCCCAGCGTACAGGAAGTCGGCCATCTTGGATCAAACCTGTCACTGGCCAAAGCGCATTATCTCGTACTTTTGACCAATATGGCCACAGTTTTGGTCGAAAACACATCAAACTTGGCCAAAACACAGTATACTCATGTGAAATGAAATCAATGGTTTGAAATTTGAATATCATGTTTGGTGTGGTCACGGTGATTTTTAAACAAAATTGTAAAAATTTGGAAATTTGTAAAAAATCGTTCTTTTGCTAGATTTTTTTATGGGAAAATCGAAATAAAGCGTTTGTCCACATTTTGAAACTGAACGCAACGATATGCATATTAAGAGGATATCTCACAAAATGGCCCAATAGCGCCCCTTGAAATCTTATTTTCAAAAATTTGTACAAGACAAACCGTTTGGCGTAGACTGAGAAAATTCACAGAGGGCTCATTTGTGATGGGGCACAATGTGAGAAAGTTCCATGACTCTAGCGCTTGGAGTTTGGGAGAAAAATATTGGGGGGAAAAAAAGTTGCCGTTATTATTATTTTTATTTTTATTTATTTTTTTTCTCCTTTACGTCACCCCTTCTTTGACCCCTGAACGTTAATGAAAGTCAATTTTATTTGACCCAAAATTAAAGGTCTTCGTTTTTTCGAAGTCTACAAAAATTAATGTCGCAAAATGACTCGCTAGCGCCCCCTCAAAATTCAAAATACATTACGGCAATGACAGACCTTTTTCATCGCAGGTTCAAATCAGGTTCTGGGCGGAACCTGATTTTTTGCATATTTTTTATCTCACGATTTATTTTTTTCCACCTTGAATTTGCAGTTAAAATGCTTGAAAATTGGGGACTATCATCGACTGACCCTTGTGCTTTCAGATAATTCATTGGATATCTGGGTGTGGCCATGCCGCACATCAAAACTGACATTTTCCAATGTGTTCAAACTTGCGTATCTCTACCACGTAATATCCTATTTTCCGGCATTAATATACGTTTTGTTCAAAATGAAAATCTACACGCAACAATATGTCATTTGTATAGCTAAAATGTACACTTGCTCTATAGCGCCCCCTTGAATATTTGCATGGGAACCAAAAATTTACTTTATCGTAGACTCATGAAATTTGGCACAAAAATCCTTCTTACCATCCTGAACAAAAAACCCAATAGGACCTTCTTCTAAACTAATGTAAAATATTTCTTATGACAGTTTACCTTTTTCCAATTCCAAAAAAATAAATATTAGGGCATCAAGCAAAGACACACGTTCCATAGCTAAATCAAGCAAATAAAAGAAATTTAAAAAGTAAACACTTCTCAAAAATGTTCCAGGGGCCAGATGCGGCCCTCTGACTGCTTTGATCTGGCCCCGGAACATTTTTGAGAAGTGTTAACTTTTTCAATTTTGCCCAGGTCTGATCTAGAGTTTGCCAAAAAGACAAAATATAATCAAAATTCAACCATGTTTTTACTCACACACACCTTCCTTGTTGAAGTCAGTGAATCTTCTGCTGACACCTGCATCTCCAGAACGACACTGTCCACAGCTCCTTCCCCATCTGAAAACAAAACAATACGTTCATGTTACGCCAAAGGAATATGCTGCTTTCATGTCCTCTCAGAAACTGGAAAGTTACGATCGCTGTTTGAGTCGGAGTTTCAGCTCGGAAGTTTGGGCAGAAGTGTTGTGCCCCAAAGTTTACATGAGGCTGACAGGACTATTTGAGATTAGAGCAGAGCAGTGACAAAAACTGACAGGAATTTTGTTTAACATCATTGATTAAAGCCGATACAGTCATCAGCGCGTCATATTGGAATAATAGCTGGAAATACTATGTTAAGCCAAAAGGAAGCTAAACTTTTTACCTCTGTATTCTATGTGTATGTGTATTTTTAGAACTAATTCAAGTCGAGTCACAACCATGTTTAAATGGAGTTTGTTGATGTGGCGTTATGTCAGAAAAGTAAACAGAAAGTTAAAGAAAGATGTTAAAGCACACCAGGCGGCGCTAGCATTGTTAGCATTTAACTCGCAGATACTGTTAGCATTGTTAAATATATTTACATAGTTGGACCATCGGATCACTTTTTTCATCTAAATATCTTCGTATCTATATTTGAAACAATATATTTCTTTGAGTATTTGCTGTTGTAGTTGTTGAGCAGTGAACCTTTCCCACAGAGTCTGTTAGTGGGCATGGCCTCATAGATACAGTCTAACCCAACTGTTTCTCTTCAAAAGTTGGATGATATTGACAAAAATGAATATTGCGTAATTTTAGCTTTTATTTCAAGAACAGAAGCTTTTTCTTTTTTTCTTCATACTTTTAAGTTACGGTGTATTTTCGTGTTTAAAACTAGGGATGCACCAATCTGATACTGGGATCGAATATTGGTGTCGATCAAGGACATTTTGCTGGATCAAATATCGGTTTCATGATACTGGGTCAACCGATACCAATGTTTTGCCTTTAATTGGACATAAAGAGACTAATTAACTGGCTGATGTTTATCCAGAACATCTCATAATATTTGACATTTATTCAGATTATGTTATTAAGTTGTGACTTGCATGGTAAATAACAACTACATAACACTATTACGGTTTTAAGGTGTGATTTGCACTATATGAAAAGAAAAATAAGGTATTTCAGTCCTTACACTGGCATCAGTTGATATCGGGTATCGGCAGATACTTAATGATATAAGATGGTCATTTTTGCCCAATAATTATTTATCAGACACATATTTGTCAAATTTATTTTTCTTATTTGTGAAGCACTTTGAGTTACTTCATCATTCATAATATTATCTAAATATTGATATATTGCACAGCTCTACCCAGGAGCTTGTTAGTTTATTTTTATCAGATGGGTGGACAAAAATGAATCAGTTAACAAACGAGTGAGGGTTCACAGATGGACCTTCTTCCTCATAGGAGGTTTAATCTTTTCCTGGTGCACCAGACTATTGTAATCACATTGTTTTTCTGCAGTAAAAACTCCTGCTGTGGAAGGACATATGGCAGGCTGATCTCACTGGCCCCAAAGGACAACAAGCCCCCATCCCAGGCGGCCATATTACTGTCATTTTGGTCATGTGAATAAATCAATATAACGCATCTAATCAGAGAGAGAGAGAGAGTGAAAGAGAGAGGAGAGAGGGGGAGGAGAGAGAAAGAGAGGAAGAGAGAGAGAGCACTTAAGCATCTCTGAGGAGCTTCTTCTCTAAGTGGTTCTTTTAAAAGCGCTGCTCATCATCGAGGCGTGTGCGTACGGTTCATGAGTCAATGCACACTTTACAAGAAACGGTTAAAAAGGAAGCCGCAGCAGCAGTAGTAGCAGTACTTACGAAAGAATCATGTTTATCTGGACGTAGCAAACCAAATAATAATCCAGCAGGAAGTTGAATTATATTGATTGTGAAGCGATATGTGGTGGAGAAGTGCATTAGAGTTAATTGAGTTGTTTATATTTTGGCGCAATTAGGGTTGAGCAGTATGATGGAGTAATATTAATAAAACAGGAAACCCTTTTTGAATCAACAGAGCGGAAATGAATGGAGACAAATTACAATTTCTACTGCAAGTTCTCAAAAACACAACTAAAAGAGGAAAAAGCAGCTACAGTCTGATAATAAGCATGAACAATGACAAATACTGTTACTTTTTAAGCTTGTATGTGACGTGCAAAGAGAAATTCAGGTAAACAGTGGCAGAAAAGCAGACCAACAACAGCGACACTTCTTTTTCTTAAACATTTATCAGTGACACAGACTTTACAATCACACTCATTACCTTTGAATGCTTAAATAAGATGCTTTTAGTCCGTTTGATGAGTGAATTATTGTTGTGCGACTGTAAAAATGTCCTAAAACACCAACTCCCTTGACCAAACATGCTAGCTAAAGTCTGCACTGTTGCCGTGACAAAAAAAAAAAGCTATTTCATAACATTTCTGCCAAACGAATGATTGTAAAAGGAAAATTAGGCCATAAAAAAGATAATAAACACATTTTATCATACTTTTGTCTAATTACACTAAAAGAATGTCTTGATCTGTAGACAGGTTTTAAATTAAATTCATCTCGGTAAGCTTAAAATGTAATTAAGTCCAGATTCCAGCATTTAAAGCTGGGTAACTACCTTTTTTTTGTTTTAAATTAATTTTTTTCCCCAAAAAAGTATATGATAAACACAGCACTCTGTGGAAAAACTAGTCCTAACAGTCTGAAGTGAATAATAAGAATTTTAGTTCTAATCAGGAGCTGAATGCTGCTCTCTGATTGGCTGAGCTTGGGGCGGTCACTCCAGTTTCTTTTTGTGGTTTGTAAAAAGAAGTTTATAAGCCATAATTGCAACCAAAATGAATACATACTGATATTAACCATGTGACGAAGAATTTATGAGAGAAGTTGTTTGATTTAAAACATAAACGTGTTTGCAGTGTGAAAATCAGTTACCTTTAAAGCAAATCTACTTGCAACACAACATTTTTCTTTTTTCCATTTTTAGTTCTAATCAGGAGCGTTCGTCTGCTCTGCTTTTGGCACGTTGTCCGTCCCGCTGCGCTCCACAGCCGACCGTAGAGCCACGGATCACACAGACTCCAGAGCCGACACGAAACACATCTGGACTCTAGGGAAGTCACAACACGTTCCTCAAACACATCTCTGAACTACACGAATGACGTTCCAGCGTGAACAAACTTATCATCGTAACTACGAGCTCAAAGAGTCAAATCCTCACCTGGAGAAACGTCCGAGCGTCAGGTCAGCTTCCCCTGCATGATCCAAACTGTCTAAAGTTTTCTAAAAGAGCTTCTGTGCTGTTGCCTGTGAATGCTACAATCCCTAAACGGTGTGTTTGAGAGAAAAGCACGCTACGGAGTTCAGAGATGTGTTTGAGGAGCGTGTTGTGACTTTAGTCCAGATGTGTTTCGTGTCGGCTCTGGAGTCCGTGTGATCCGTAGCTCTGCGGTCGGCTGTGGAGCTCAGCGGGACGGGCAGCGTGCAAAAAGCAGAGCAGGTGAACGGGCACAGCACCGTCCCTCTTTATGGCCAGTGCAGACAGGACGCGATGAGAGGCAAATGCCGCTTGAAATCCCATTTATGTGTATGTGTCTGTCAGTGGAGGAGCGCCCTGACATTTACGCTCATCCTGTCTTCACGAGCCTTTAAGCTTCACAAAAACGACTCACGCTGTTGTACCTCGCAGTGAATCATGTGTTCAGCGCATTATTACCTGTACAAAAGACACTAAACATCAGAACCAGGCAGGTTATCAACTGAAATTACTGGTAAAAAATGAAGATCACTACTTTGCGGGTTTCGCCTTTCACGGGTTATTTTTGGAACCTAACCACCGCGATAAATGAGGGACCACTGTATTCATGAATAACAATACATCTTCACATCCATCATTGAAATGAACTGACTGCAACACAAAAAAGATCGTGCTAATCATACGCTATTGACATGTCCTGTTATGTTGTGGTATACTGTATATACGCTTTGTTGGTGAAACAGAGCAGCTGTGGGACAGATACCAAGTTTGAAAACCAAGACAAGCTTAGTCTATATTTGGACTACTTCAGAGGTGAATCTCATCTTGAATAACCAAACTAAGACTAAATCAGATCTAAACCAGGACTATAATGTTTTCACCATTTATTTATATATTTTTTATATATATTAAAACATAGTTCCAAGCAAAGCATGCAGCTGATGCGACACATAGAGAGTATAGCTAATGCCAGTTTTAAACTCCTGTCCCTGGTTGGGCTTTTCCACATATAAAATGTAATATGTTACTATTTACAGTCGTGCAGTTTCATATTCAACATGTACACACTCAACACTCACATACGTACACACTACAATACAGTATTTACAGATGGGCACAGCTTTGATTCATTTTTAGCCAAGCCTTCAACTTCAGCTCTGATAAGCACTTGAGTTCAGTGGGAAGTGAGTTCCACAGATTACCATATTTAAAAGAGAAAGCAGACTGTCTCAAAGTAGTTCTGCGGTGTGGGATTGCACAGTTTTTACTTGCTGTGCTTCTAGTTACTCTTTTTGTAAATTGTATTACAAAATCTGGGTCAAATGACAGAACTTACTGAAGTTACTGAATAAAAGGTAACACAGTAGAACCTCACTGCCTGTCAAGTCAAATGGTCCATTGGTTCATGGTGGGCCAAAACATACTAGGGAAAGTTTTCAAACTTTTCTGACCAGGACCCCCAAGATCATAAGGTAGTACCCAACTCGGGACCTCTGCAGCAAAATAAATAAATGTCTGTAAGAATTTCAAAATGGAAAACTATTCAAATGTGTTTATTTGAGTAGGTTGTAGCTTTATATGACTGAAATTCAGTCAAACTGTTTATAAACAGATGAAATATCAAGCAATAATTGTAAAATTACATCTTCAAATCATCTTGTGATGCCCAAATTTTGTTTTGCAATCCACTGAGGAATTCTGACTAATACTTTGGAAACCACTGCTCTAGAGGAAGAACAAACGTCACTGATTTTATGCAGTTTTTAAAGGTACACTGTGCAACTTTTGGGCAACAAGTAAAGTAAAAGAAAGCATGTTTTTTTTTTCTTTAGATATCGTTTTGACACTAAGTAAATAATAAAAATGTGTAATTACTATAAGTAGGCTTGTATGGCCACAAATGACCTATTATTTGGTCAAAAAGAGAGCTTTATTCTGTTCATTTAAATAGAAAAGCATCTCCTTTAGCTATAAAACTTACTTATCTTCAATACAAATTAAGCTTTCTATTTGCGTTGAATTGAGAAGTTGACTTTTCACCACCAGAAAGTTACACGGTGCACCTTTAAAATAAACAAAAGTCACTAAAATGAATAGGTTGAGGAAGTAAGAGTGATGACAACAGCCCCATTTGTGTTATAAAGTCTTTCTAGCCCAATTAATAACAATCGCTAAGTATGAAAATAACCATTATTTGTCTTTTTTTTTTTTGTTTCCTTAATTGTAGCAGCCTAAATACTGTAGTCTATGCCCATCATATAGCCTATATCATAATAATTTTCATTCTTTATTTAACAAACCTAACCTTTGTATGAGAACAGCATCCATTTAGTTATTTCACATTTCCTCCTGGAGCAGTCAAACCAAGCAAATACAAATCCAGACTGTCCTCATAATGCTACAACCTTTGCTTTATTGAAGTAGCTATCTTTATATGTCCAAAGGTAGAGATTAAATCATTAAATATGTGTGGTGCAGAAGAGTCTGTGTATAGGTTAGCCAGGCTAGCAGCACCTCACTGTAATTGGCTGCCGTCATTTTGGGACTATTAGATTACTGCATGTTGGGCTAATTTAAGAAAATCCCCAACGTGACACTAAACATGACGGCTTTACGTGCGTTTTCTGTTAATTCCAATGCGTCTTATATCCTTGGTTAGGCGTTGTTTGTGCGTGATTTTAGTCAGAGCGTGCAAAACGTCATGGCCCATATGTTTTACGCACGTTTGGACCATGTATGCATGCAGCTATAACGGGATTTCCTTCATCTCAGCAGCTAAATCTAAACTATGTGTGCGTAATTAGCGATACATTTCAGCAGCAGAGGATAAGGATAAAGCAGCAATGCATAGGCGTCGGGTATAGGCCTATTATTATCCAAAAAAAGAGATCTCACCTTCGCAGAAACCCCCCTTCTCCCTCTTTCTCTCTCTCTCCAAAGATGCGTGCCCCGTCTCCTGCAGCAGCGTCGGCCTCAGAAATGGTGGATCGTAATGTATCTGCGAGGTTAAATTGGATTAGTTCTTCTCACAAAATAAAGCGAGAAAAATAAGCGAACTGCGGCAGGTTTCGGACGCTCCTCCCGCAGTAGAGGAGAAGTGTGCACACCACTCCTCAATCACAGCGGCGGAACGTTCAGCAGCAGCAGCTCCTCCGCCCAGCACATCACAAATGAATGGACAGGAAGACCACATGAATACATTTTATTATTTATGAGCAGCAATGGGTGTGGGCGATAAATAGGCTACTGTTCTGCTGCTGTTGCAAGCCGTAACAATTTTAATTTTAATCTAAATTTATTCTCAATTTTTTATTATTATTATTATTATTATTATTATTATTATTATTATTATTATTATTATTATTATTATTATTATTATTATTATTATTATTATTATTATTATTACTATTATTATTATTATTTTATTTATTTTTTTTTCAGATTTTTATTGAACAAAAGTCACACATTTCTGGATTTCCGCTGCTTATAATATGACTATATTATAAAATTCATAAATTATACAGTGTTGAATAAAATATATTCGACCCCATAGCAATCAACAATTTAAAAACACAAAATATATATTTGTAAATAAGAAGTTGAAATCCGCAATAGACGAAACTTTAAAGCGAACCCTGGATATAATCACATGTTTACCCTAAAACACTTATAATATCATCACTTATATAAATACAGGACAAATACCTTGGAAGTATTTGTAGTTTTATTAAAATAGTGTTATGAAGAAATGACATGGAGGCTGCCATTTTGCTGCGGTTATGACATAAAATAGTGTTGTCAAGGTAACAGGCAGTAGCAGGTAACTAAGCAACATGAATTCCTGGGTTAGACCTTGTCAGTTTGAGCCGGAGCAAAGCCAAATACAGAATGATTATGTGGAATCTAGTAAAACTGAAGATAATCAAGAGGAAGAGGAAAGAACTGGACACTGTCAGTGGCGTTTTTGTGGCAACTGTTCACAGATGAAATTGTGAGAGTAACCATGGAAACACTATTTTATATCATCAACCAAAATGGCGGCGACCAGTGGCTTGAAAACAACATAAACAATGACAATTTTATAAAAAATAGTAAGGAGTTATATATTTGTTTGTAATTTATTTTTATAAGCATGACCAGTACTAGCATTTTAGCCATATTTGTCTTCATATCCAGGGTTCCCTTTAATGACTTTTAACTGTTTTAGCTTTAAATAAGCTTTAATAAACCGCGTTAAATGCTCTAGTAAAAAATAAAACGAATGAATATTGAAAGCGTACCTCTTTAACGCTAATTATTTTACCAATTTAGCATGTAGCACACTTTTTAATCAAGCCGAACGGGGGAGCTTTAACCAAGTGCATCAACGTTTATTTTATTCACGTATAAACGTTGACAGGTCACGTGTTATATCGAATCCGTTAAGATTTATCTAGCTCCGCCCGTCTATTTTACGTTAGCTATCAAAACGAACGTCTCAACTGCCATGAAAAAAGTTTAACTGACAGGAGCATTGGCCAATCGCTGAACGGTGCGACTGAGCTGGACCAATCAGCGCGTCCCATGTCATGCGTTCAGTGTTTTGTTGCTGTCCCGTCGTTTTGCTCCGAAGTCAGTCATGGCTGCTTCCTTGTGGTCCCCAAAGGCGTTCGCTCCTTTGCTAATACTACCCATTTTTGCATCGGGTTTTTTAAATTTAGAAGAGCTCAATGAGATGAAATACGGGATACAAATCCTTCCCGATCCGGTCATCTTGGGACAGGTGCGTAAAGGCTAAATGCAGCTGGAGATTAGCTTGTGCTGCTAATAATAATCACTTATGTTACGTATTTTGTGAAGCTACGAGCCTTGTAAAGTTTTGTCAAAGATATTTTTATTTTTTCGTGGCAATGCAAAGAAATCTTGTAGTTTAATCAGGTTTTATCTCTTGCAATGACGGAATCAATCTGACAGCTGCTGTGCAAACAATACTTCTACATCCTCAATTTAATATTTTCTAAAATTCTTATTATACTTTTAGATTGAAGTATTTGGCTGCTTGTAGACCTGTCAGGCATTGCACTTATTTGCATAAAATGAAGCCTATTTGTTTACAGTCAGTCATGTCAGGCGTCACAAGAATAGTTTTGGTTCTCTAAATGTGGACTAAGAACTAAATTTTATAGATATTCAGCATTAACATAGATTCCCTAAAGCTGTAATTCTATCTATGAAAAATATTGGACTTCTAAGTAACACCAGATCTAGGTCTAAATTCTGCTACAGTATTTTTAAGGACTAAACTAAAGAAGAACTAAAAAAAATGTGGATAAACTAGACTTGGCAAACAGTAAGATGAGAAGAGCCTGAGGACAACCAAAAACAGCTTGCATTCTATTGTTTGCAAAAGACTGTGCTGACACAAATGGTTCTTTCTTCATTTTAAGTAGCTAAGTTTTATATATTTTAGTTTTACTTGCTCCTTGTCCAGACTCCAGACATGAAATACTTTTTAAGTTAACGTTGCATCAATATTTTTACCCAGTAGTGTTTATTTTTTCACAAATTGCGCACAAATGAGCTAATATGAGTTGACAGACCGGCACGCACTGGGCTTAACATGAACTTTCTTACTTACTGACCAATTATATTGAATTTATTTCAAGTACTACAGTAGAGTCAGAATACAAACATTTCTGAACTATATGACCCAAAAAAATACATTTTGATATATTTTTTCATAACCCAACCCTCTAAGCCTAAAGTCTGCTGATTAGAAAGTAGAAATGCAAATTTACTTTGAATAAATACATTTTGGTGATGAATTTGTTGAGTAAAACTAAATAAAGCTAAATTCTATACATTAAAGTGCCCATGACAGGTTGAACTACTCATTTCACAAAGACGTAGTTAAGTTCATTATATTTAAGGTTTTACTCAATATTTTAAAATTTTATTCCAGTTTGGCCATTTTTTAGCTTTAAAAATTACTTCCTGTTCATCAATGATGACATCACACTGTAGTTGCCTAGCAACCATTTAATAAATTAGGCCAAAACTTTTCAATGTAACATTTTTTTTTACTTGAGCCATAATAATACACTAGAACTCACTTTTTGTTAAATGTGTGTTTACAGAGCCATAAAAATCTGGGTTTTTTTGTGAGAAAATTGAAAATGTTTTTGTCTCCCCAGTGTGATGTCATCAGTTTAGAACTCTGCTCTACTTCTTGGTATTTTCAACATATTTTCACATTTTTTTCAACAAACTTGTTATTGATTAATTTAAAACTATCATTTATTTTTACAACAGGTATTAATCTACCAAACTAAGTCAAAATTTGAAAAATGTTTAAACTTGTCATACGCACTTTAAACACATTTATTATAGTATTAAGTAAAGTTAAGCCAGTGACTTTGAACAAGTTATTCACTTGTTTATAGATTGTTTTTTAGATTATTGTAACTTGCTATACTGTGGGCTGGACCAATCCATTCTACAGCGCTTATAACAGGTCCAAAATGCTGCTGCTCGTTTATTAACGAGGAATAGAAAGCGAGAGCACATTACCTCTGTACTTGCCTCTCTTCATTGATTCATGTTTCTTTCAAGATTATTTTTAAAATTCTGATATTTGTTTTCAAATGCTTGAATGGCTTGGCTCCTGAATACTTGTCTGAGCTGTTGTCTTGCTAAGTCCAGCCAGAAGTAAGAGGTCAGAAAGCAGTTTGTTACTAAATGTCCCAAAATCGCACCTGAAAACTCGTGGTGACACGGCTTTTGCTGTGACTGTTCCCAAACTATGGCACATTTTACCTTTCCACATCCGAGCTTCTCCGTCTCTGGAGACTTTTAAATCTGCTCTTAAGACACATTTCTTTGGTCTGGCTTTTAGTTCTAGTTAACTGTTATTAAGGTGTAGTCTCATTCATCAGGAGTGATCCATAGTAGAAGTCTTCAAAGTAGTCATCTGGAAACTGTATTCGAATTCTATTGTATTGATTTGTTTTTTGATCTATTTGTATGTAGGGATTAATAATTTTTACCATTTTATTGTGCATGTGAAGCACTTGGGCAGCTTGTGTTGTTGTAAATATGCAGCCCGATCTCACAAGAAAGCGTACATTTACCACGACATAACGCAACATGTAAATTGCGTATGATTAGCACGAGTTTAAGGCTCTTTTGCGTAATTATAGTACGCGTCACAGTCCCCGTTCATTTTAATGGTGGTTGTTAAGACGTGTTCTTATTTATGAAAATTAACAAAATCCTGATTCTAATCTTAACCTACCCCAAGCCCCAGACCTAATCTTACCCATTTTAGTAACTTTATGCCTGAACTTACCCGTTTCACCTGAAGAAAACGTCCCCACGTGGCTTCAACTAAAACTCGTGGCATTTTTACGCTTTTTCATATCGTGCCATATGTACGACGTAACATAAGTACGCAAAACAGGACTGATATCGTGCTAAAAATACGCTATTTTTGTGTCGTGCTATATGTACGCCTTCTTGTGAGACTGTGTTGAAATATGCTATACAAATAAAGTTGACATTAGACTGTTACAACAGATTTAAATTGATCTTATCATTCTCTTTGTCACGTTTCTCTGTAACTGTAACTGCTTTTCATCAATTTCATGAGGTCTTTATGCACAGAATTACAATACTTCGATATTTACCCTATGGCCAAATTCCTATCTTATCCAGGACTATATACAGTATATGATATATCGCCAAGCCCTACCCAGTACCAATTTCAGTATGATACGCTATAGAAGCATTTTCTCAAGCAATAGAATGAACATTTCTGCAAAATATACTTTATTATTTCTTTAATATTACATAAGTTCTTCTGACATAGGACTTAGGACTGCAGATGGAAAGTAGCTTTGTGCTCAATCTGGTGCAGCACATCTTTTATGTAACTGTCCTTCAAATAAATAAACTAAACTAACAACATGGACCAACAACAACCAGACTAAACTATTCAGGAAAGTTCTGTTCTCTTCATTATACAAGGCTAGTTTTAGTATCAATTGAAAGTTAGCCAGGTATCAGTTCTATGACAATCCTTGTGGTATATTAATTACTGTGCTTAATCATGTTGTTGTTGTTTTTTTCCCGTAGACAAAGACGAGGAGGTGATGATGGTGTCGAATAAGTTCAAGCAGATGTACGAGTGTCGACTTCCCGCTCAGGCCGTTCGCTTCCACCAGACCCAGCCTCAGAGCCGGAGACACAGAGCTACACTGGGCCCGACATCCCGGAGCTCCTGAGCCAATGCAGGACGCACCCTGTCTGATCAAGGTGAGTGCTCAGACAACTGTGGTCAAATACTGGGTATATTCTAAAAACATCAATACAGGTGCGTAGAGCTTGACTATGTTTTTTTTTTTAAATCTAGCTGTGCTAATTTATTAGTTAGGCCAATTTTGAGTCAGCTTTGAAAATCACTCATTTAATAATTTCTGTCTGTATATGTGCTTTGTGTAGTAAGAAAAATAAGATGACATCTTTTATATTCCTGGGCTTGCAAAGAGTGTCTCCTTTCCATCTGCATCTTAAACGACATCACAACAGACTGTTCACTGAAATTGTTTATTTACAGATGCACATGAAACAAAGCGTGTTGGTTATTTGTCATTTCAAACTTCACTTACATTTAAATAGCCTCACTCATTGAGTGGTTCTTAGCTCATTATGATTTTTTCCATGTATTTTTATCCTTGTAAGCAGCCATGTTTATTTTGATGGATAAACTCATTCCTGATTGGCCAATTGATCTGTCAACATGCCCACTGAAACTCATATGATAAAATTATGCCCAGACAATAATTAAAGTGTATCTTATGGATTTTTCAGACACATTTTTACAAGCCATTTATAAAATATATGAATGGACTCGTCAATTAATCAAAATGTCATGATCGAAATTAAAGGAGACCTATTATGTAAATCTACTTTTCTGAGTATTTAACTATGTTACAACAGTGTTCTCTCTCATTATTTTACTCAAAGTTGTATTTGGATTGATTCTTTCATGTTTTAGTAAACTTGAGCTGGTGCTCCAGTGCTCAGAAAATCCCTGTCTTCACCTACCACCTATCCTCGCCCACTTGTCTGTGTTTACTTGCAATTACTCAAAAATTAGGATTGCGAGTGAAACATGTAAGGTCATATTTGTCACTTTCCAACAACAAAAAATGTTAATTTTTAAATCTGCGGTTTATTAAATGTTACAACGAGGAACTTATCAGTTCTGCAGTTTTGAACAGGAAGTCAATGGCCCTGTCTCTGTTCTAACTCTTTTTAGCTAATTTTGTGTTTTGCAATGAGCAAATTTAAATTATTGATGTACTTATTTCATAGTTTCTTCCTAGATATACAGAAAATCACAATAGGTCTCCTTTAAATGTCCATTTGTATATTGTTTTTTATTGAGAGGTTCACAGACAGTTCTGTATCAAGAGAAATATTTAGTTTTGGAGCAAAAGTCAGATTTTGGGCAAAGAAAAGGGATTTTGCATGAAATTGTTAGTAAAAGACAATTTCATGTTGTTACTGAAAAAATATACTATGTATAATCAAATTAAAAATTAAGACTGATCAGTTTACAGGAATTAATATGTTTTTTTTTCTTTATTGTCCAGGTCTAGCATAAAAGACTATGATATCTTTGTCAGTGGGATGTTTTTACAACAAACCTATCATGAAACAGAGTAATCACAATTTGTGTCAATCAACAAAATGTTCCAGATTTGTAGATTGCAGGTTAATGATACTAGAAGTATTGGCTACTTCTAATTGTGCCCCTATAACAGTACATAGTTTTAAATAAGTTTGGAAAATGGAAAACATGCTTGTCATTTTTTATTTTTTTATATTTGCCTGTGCAGACGAAGACTGGTGGACGTATGAGTTCTGTAACGGCAAACACATCAGACAGTATCATCTTGAAGGTAAACAGACTCAAGGATCAAACATGTTTTTATTTAGTCATGTTTATTTATAACTACTGTCTTTTTTACGCCTCTAGACACAGAAATCAAAGGGATGTTCTGTTCCTCGGTCACTACGAGTCAGATTTTGACTGGAGCAACGAAACGCAAAGGTGATAATTCTTTTAATGCTCATTTACAACCGGAACACTTAATTATCTTTGATCGTATTGTGTTTAAGTGAGTGTATTTATTCTGTGTGCGTGTTTTGTTTCCACAGGCCTCGAAGCAGCACAGGCTGAAGCGTACCACAGTCAAACTTACGTGAACGGCTCCAAGTGCGACCTGAACGGAAGTCCAGAGAGGCAGAAGTCAGAGTAAGAGATTTAAACATACATTTGTAATCCTGCATAGTTTGCCTCCTTTTAGTTTGGCATTTTGTGATAATTTATAAACTGGGATTTGACCGATCCATTAAATTTATATTAGTTTAGTAATTACACATAAAAAGGGAATATTCACAGGCTGAAGTTGACCCAAGACGTATCATAATGTTGAAGTTTGGTTCACAGGTTGTTCAGTTGTTGTTGAACATAAATAATCGAACTATGACAGATATAATCTACGACATTGATCTGATAAGTTCCATCGAGTAAGCGATGTTTAGAAATAAAAAAAGTAATTAAAGTCTGCATCAAAACTAAAAAAGCTGAATCAGGACATCTATTAAAAAAAAATTAAATTGTTTACAGCCTCCCCATTGTCTAAACCTTCCAATAGTCAGTTTATTCTTATAAAATCATCGATAAAGAAACTAGGGCATTGTTTTTTTGTCATTACAAGAACTACTACTGTTACCAATGCACTTGGACGCTTGCTTACAGACCATATTTAATACAGATTAAGATTAGCTGACCTTATGACATAAACACAATTTAAAACGTGGTTATATTCAACACTAAGAGCTGGTTTACACCATACAGTGAGGGCAATAAGTATTTGACCTGTATGTTGTGCAGTGAGGTCAAATACTGATTTCAAAGTGGGACATTTTCCAAGTTCTCCCACTTAGAAATCATGAGGGGGTCTTAATTTCCATCGTAGGCGCATTTCCACTGTGAGAGACAGAATCTTAAAAGGATCCGGAAATCTCATGATTTTTTGTGCTTTACGTGTCAATAAGTATTTGGTCACTTATCAGCCAGATGTCTGACCCTCAAAGACCTGTTATTCAATTTTAAATAGTCCAACACACTTTGCTTAAGAATTACTTAAAGCTGTCGAAGCTCTTCCTGCTGAATATAAGCAAGACTGTGTTTGCTTTGTGTTCTATAAAAAAAAGTGCTTTCTTGTCTGTAGAAGGATTTTTCCGCTGCAGTACCAATAGACTAGCCATGCTGGCGTCACCTAGTGCTTCCAGTCAATATCATTTCACTCCAGCTACTAGGTTAGGTTTCACAGTGCGGTCGTCCAATCAGCGAGCAGGAGCGGAGTGGTGTGTCGGCTAGAACCAACCGTAGTTGAGATAACAGACTGTATATGTATATGATTTAGTACCTTTTAATTTGCAAGTTTACCACAGAGAAACGGCAACAATCACTGACACACGTTTAGGCTCTACGTACTTTTGGACATAAAATGACCTAAAAGTAGTGATTGGTTAAGTCAAAAAGCCCCGCCTCCTGTGAAGCGAACAAACCCCAATGATGCGATGTCAGACAGTTTCCACAAGTGAAATAAAACCGCTGATGCATCATTCTACCGATGGACTGCCTGGAGCAGCTTCCTATAAGCTAGCAATACTTTATACAAGTTTTTTATTAGATCCATGGCACTACATGTTTGTTTCAGTTCACTTCCTCAGATCTCACTGCAGGCAGGTGGATTCTTGAATATCCAGGTTATGATGCATTAATTAGTTTGTTGGAGACATGCCATTGAAAGTGTTACTTACATCACATAGCTGCTTTGAACATCAACAAAAATGTACAAAAATCACAAAATCAAGTCAACTAGTTGGAGTTTAATAATGTTTTTATTAATTTTTTTTGTGTATGAAGATAGTGTGGTCTTAGTGGTCTTCAAGATGGAGAACTGAGGATTTTAGCTTGTTCCTTTTCCCTTTGTGCTGCTGCTCGACTGTGTTTGAAATCTCTGTATATTTCCACAGACATAAATAAAGGCAAGAGGGGTTAAGTGTGTCTTGCTCAACGACACAGCATAGTAACACTGAATGAAAGACGATTAAAATGCTTAATGCACTGTTGACGGGATAAAACAAAGACTGAAATGAAAGCGAGCCATAAAGAGTATTGGGCTAGTGGAAAAGTCTGTTTGCTGTTTAATGTGCGGTCCAAGTTATATCACATATGTGGTCTCTTGACTGTCATACACACTTTAATTTAATTATACCCACAGCTGAACTATAATTAACCACACCTTTCCCCTGCCGTGCGCTCTGTGGTTGCAGTTTGTTTGCGAGGAGGCAGTGGGGACTACATCTCCCGCGTGGACGAGCCTCAGTCGTGTCGTTACGTGCTCACGGTCCACACGGGACGCACCTGCCAGCACCCGTTCCTCAGGCCTCCCTCCACCGCCAAACCCCAGAGCATCGTGTGCCAGCCCGCCCTCAGCGCTCAGCAGTACATGGACTACGTCAAGGCTCAAGTCTGTGAGTCCAGCAGCCACAGCAGCAGTGTTGTTGGTTTTTTTGTGGTGATCTTTGTTTGTGCCGTGTCAGGGATGTGTCAGTATTACAGAGAAGTCAACATTAGAATTAGCTCTATTTCTATAATGTACATAATTGGCGCTCTCTTAAAGTTGGGGTAACTAACTTTTTTTTAGTTCTTTTAGTTCTCATCAGGAGCCGAATGCAGCGCTCTGATTGGCTGAGCTTGAGTGGTCCTCTCCAGTTTCATTTTGTTGTTTGTAAATGTGTTTTTTAAGCCATAATTACAACCAAAATTAATTAATGTTGATATTAACCATGTGACGAACAGTTTAGAAGAGGAAGTTGTTAGATTTAAAACCTAAATCATGTTTGCAGTGTAAAAATCAGCTACCTCATCTCATCAGCCAAATCCACGACAAAACAATCCAAAATTAAAGTACTTGCTCAGTCAAATCCAATCAAATATGGATGACTTTGTTTGTCGTAGGGCGGAGCACAATAAGGCGTTTTCGCACATGAAAGTACCAAGAACTAAGTTTCCATATTCCTATAGCCACTGTTTAGTCAGAGGAAATATCCTGTCCCCATGTTTGTGTCCACACAGCAAATTGGTGAAAGTGGGGCTAAATAGCTTTAACATTAGCATCTGTATAATCTGGAACACTTAATTACGTCATTAAGTTGCCTTACACTTAATATGATGTACAAAAGCTAAAAAAATTAATAAAGAAATTACTGAAATTAACAAAGAAACACAGTTATTCCTATTCCCATATTAGTTACTATTTACAGATGTAAAATTTATTTTTTGAGCTACAGATTTTAAGCAATTTTTCTCAAGGACAAGTGTAAGAGTTTATAAAACATGTTTCCAAACTTTTCCAAGTTAGTGTTGTGAATGTGTTTGTGTCACCAAAAAGTTCCTGGTCTGACTGAAAGTACCTGCCCAGAGCAGGAGCTAAAAAGTCTAAAGTGCCACATAGTTCCTGCTCTGCGTAACACACTTAAAATGGGGATGGAATTAAAAAGGGTCCTAGGAACAGAAAAAAGTTCCTACAGTAGGAAAAGGCTTATAAGCTCAGGTCAGGGCGGTACGGTTCTATGCTGTTTCCACAGTGCAAAGCGACCCTTTTCGCTGGGTCCGTAGTAAGCCCCTTTTGGGCCACTTTCACCCTGGACCCTGGAGCAGATCTCATTGCAGTCCCTCTTTTAGGCTCGATGATTGGACAAGAGAAAACACAAGCTCAGGTTAAAACCAGACTAAAAGAGCAGATAGAAACATTAAATAATGTTCCTCAACAAACGCCGGTGCCAGAGCCAGTGTAAGTGCAAATAAAAGGGTCAACAGTTCTTTCTATTTGACTTTAATAATGGTTCTTGAATGAAAGTGAAATGTTCTTAGTATTGATTCTGATTTTGTTTTCCTCAGCGGACACGAAGCGTAAAGTGGAGCAGATTTCTGAGGAGCTGAAGAGTCTAGATGAGATTTTAGGAAATGAGGATGAAGAGACAGAGGTCGCAGCGAACGCACCTCCAGAGTCACCAGAGAGCAATGAGTCACTGTTACAAGAAGGTAAATAATATACACAACAGATCTCAGCTAATTAACGATGTCTTTTTAACGACTCTGGCTATTCAAATTGCAACTGTGGTTTAGTGCATTTAACACTCGAGCTGCACTGACCAAATACAAGCTGCACAGTTAAAGTTTGAAAATCAGTAATAATTTGAGATCAACGTCATTGTCTTGAGTTGCGATGAAGTTACATCCGACATAATTCTGAATATCTATAGCGGAGGTAAAACTCAAAATGAGCTGTGGCCGAATCAATCATAGTCAAAGGTGGTCGTGGGCCGCATTTTAAAATATAAGTCTACTTGTGATATATTCAAACATAACAATTAGGTTGTATAAAGCTTAACATTCATGTCCACATTACATCACATCTGTGCCACAGACTGTTCTTTTAAGAAATTGTATGCAATTTGCTACTTGCTATCTACTTCTATTTGCCATGAACTCAAATTTGCAGTTTTTTTCAGCTTTACATCGCCCTCAAAGCCTTGTTGTCCCTCCTCGTTAGCGTCCAGACTTAGCGGTGCTTGTACTTCTGCATCCATCCATCTCTTACCTCCATCAGAAAACTTTAATGTCATTATTATTTTTACAAAAAAGTTTCCAACGTGCCTGTCGTTGTTGATGTGCGTCACGTGCATACAATGTGCTTTAACAATTGGTCACTGAATTCAGGCTAAGTTGTTCCCCAGCGGTAGTTGGCCTCCCTGGTTGTTGCTCCTTCTTACATGGGAACATGTCAGAAAGGGACCAGGGGCTAAAAAGGTTAAAGGAACAACAAAAAGTTTTTACCATGCGAAAACACCTTATATGTCCTTTTTCATTCATTCATTTTCTACCGCTTAATCCGTTAGGGGTCGCGGGTGACTGGAGCCTATCCCAGTGACTTTGGGCCTTAGGCGGGGAACACCCTCGACAGTGGCCAACTCGTCGCAGGGTAGACAGACAACCATTCACGCTCTCATTCACTCACACTGCCCAATTAACCTAAACATGCATGTTTTTGGAGGTGGGAGGAAACCGGAGTACCCGGAGAAAACCCACGGTGACACGGGGAGAACATGCAAACTCCACCCAGAGAGATCATGAGATGTTGATATGGTCCGACCCGGGAGTCGAACCCACGACCTCCTTATTGGGAACCAGAGCTCTAACCACTTGGCTACCGTGCACCCCACTTATATGTCCTATTGACACAAAATAAAAACTGGCTTTTTTCTTTTCCTTTTGGCTGCAATTTGGCGTCCACTCCACCAGGTGACGCCCTAGGCAACGATCAAGTTTGCCTGTGCTCAAAGCTGCCTCAGAATTTTGAATAGGAGTGTGCTATGCCAGAATGTGTTTAAAAAAAGAAATTAATAAAGTATAAACGTTCTGCTCCAAAACGCAGGTTTTACTGAAATTCATAGCACTTTTTTAACGAGCACTAATATACTGTATATATATTTTGTTTTAAAACAGATACAACTATTACAAATGAAGAAGAGGAAGATTCAGAATTTTGGGATGGAGTCCAAAAGAAAAAAATGGCTCCAAAACCACAGGTAAAAGAAGAATGCAATTACGGCTACACTTTTAACAACTTAAATAACAAACATTGAGTAATATATTTCATGAACATTTGTGTTTGTTTTGACAGGAAACTGAGAATAACCAGATTACAGAAAACGAAGTTATAGAAGATGAAGAAGAAGGTACTGAATCTTTGGAATACAGTATAACTTATTCTAATTGTACCAATAACTAACTTAATGTGTGTATCACCAAATTTTTACTTTGGATCATTTACGTAATCATTTATAATCAGGAAATCACATTTACATAAAAAAAAAAAAACTAAATTGGGATGAGATTTGTACTAAAATCTAGAATATAATAGCTTTAACTGTGACATAAGTCGTCCTACTCACTTTAATAAAACATGTTTTTCTTGCAGTGGAACAGTTTAACTTTAAAATCATCACAGATCCTGCAGATCTCATGAAATTCGTCCAACATCTAAAGAAAGTAACAGAAAGGTTGGTTGTTTTCTACTGGTTATCTACTCTTTATACCTCTTCTCTTCTCTTCTCTTCTCTTCTCTTCTCTTCTCTTCTCTTCTCTTCTCTACTCTTCTCTTCTCTTCTCTTCTCTTCTCTACTCTTCTCTACTCTTCTCTTCTCTTCTTTCTCTCTACTCTTCTCTTCTCTTCTCTTCTCTTCTCTTCTCTTCTCTTCTCTTCTCTTCTCTTCTTCCTCTCCTCTCCTCTCCTCTCCTCTCCTCTCCTCTCCTCTCCTCTCCTCTCCTCTCCTCTCCTCTCCTCTCCTCTCCTCTCCTCTCCTCTCCTCTCCTCTTCTCTAACTCTATAATCAGAGTGACCGGTTTGACTTGTGTTTGGATGTTTTGTTTTTCAGAAAGCACAGAAACTAGAGAAACAAAAAAGCGCTGCAGCGGAGGAAGAGAAAGATGAAGATGAGAAAATCCTGGAGGAGTTTGAGGAGGAGATGGGCGACCTGTCGGTGCCCGCAGATAAATAGAAGGAATAAAAGACGAAATGCAGAAAGAATTTGACAACATCATAGACGAGGTGAGGGATTTCCAGAGCCAAAACGTACGATAATATTTATTTCAAGAGTGTAAGTGATGAAGGGTCATTATTACAATATATGTGAGACTGTCATATGAAGTGTGTTTCCCACTTAAGAAATTGAGTTTGAAGTGCACATACAGACAGCAAAGGAACAGTGCAGAAGTTTAATGTAATATCAGTGCATACATTAAAAAAATATTGAAGAGGAATGCTAGTCGTCCAAGTTGTGACTTTTTCTTGCTGGACGTCACTAAAGAAAAATAACCGTGTTTGTAGTTTTTCTGGTAGAAGGTGCGACACTGACATGGCTGATATGTAAATATTTAGGAGGTAACAATATTTTTAGAGGAGGTTCTCTAGTCTCTGTGTGTGCACAGTTGTCAGTCAAAACTATCAAATCATCAAATTTGTTATTTTCAATGAACCACAGGGCAAAAATGGAGAGAAACAAACAATTAAACCAAATATACGTATATGTTTGTCACAAAATATTTAATATCCTCAATCAAAACTAGTGCTGTCAAGCGATTGAAAAAATTGAGAGATTAATTAATTATGATCTGTAATTAATTAATCTAATTAATCTATTTTTAATCTCACCTAAAAATGTTGAGAAAAACACTGAACACTGTTTTGTTTTTATCCAATTTAATTAATGACATTATTGTTGCAGATGGAAATATTAACATATTGCAAAAAATGAAGACTTCAGGAAGTTTTTGAACATAAAATTCACGTTCAGCAGTCCAATAATTCTCGCCTGCTCCTTTATTTTTGTCTCGTTGCTACTCGTGACCTTTGCCCCCGTCCCTCAGGACAAAGGTCATGTGCAGACTTTCCTCAAGTCAAGTTGAACAACCCTTATGTCACTTTGCAACTCACATATGGAAACAATGAAGTTAAAGATTTCAAAATAGATTAATGCGATTAAAAATTAACTCGATTAAAATGTCTGTAATTAATTAATCTCAATTAATGCACTAATTTGACAGTCCTAATCAAAACATTTTGATTTTACTTAAAGACCTATTGTGATTTTTCTGTATAATGAGGAAGAAGCTGGCATATGCAGATGAATCACAATTTGTTCATTAAAATAATTGTAATAGGGCACTACATTCAAATTGTTCAGACCCCCCCATCCCAACACCCCCAGGAGCCTCCTAAGGCCAAGCCATGGATGTATTATATTATCATACTTCCATGGGCCAAGCATGTCTTGTCTCCTAGTGGCTCCATAGGTTTGCATGGGGAAACTGTGTCTTACTATTCACAGGCCTGTTTCAATTGAAAATACACACAATTCATCATCAAGTCTAAAAATGACACATTTCAGTTTTTCTGAAAAGGAACAACACAAACGTTTGGAAAATCACACTTTTATAGCAGATTTTCAGAGCAATTTAAAAACATGTTTATAATGGAAGTCAATGGGAAAAAGGTGCTACAGAACTAGAGAAAAAACCACAAACTGCTTATGCACAAAAACTACAAAATCATCAAAGTCTAAGTTGAGACTTTATCATGTCCAAGGCTGTAATAAAAGGTAAAAAAAAATCTGTTTAGATTTTAATTTTATAAGAAAGATGGGGCAATGGTCCATTTTGTGTCACATTTTCACCTCCTCTGGGAATTCACTTCTGTAAAAATAATAAAACACTGTTTTTTTTTTCCAATTTGGTATTTTAGTCAGAACAGAAGTGGATTAACAGATTTAACCCCAAAAAGCTTGAAAAAGATATATTTTACTATAATTTTACTGCCGTCAAAAAAAAGTGTAAAGAGTAAAAGGGCGCTTACAGGAGATTAGGAACGTTTTTCTAATGAGGCACAATCATTAATTTTAAGTCAAGGTTTAGTTATCTAATTTAATTGCATAAGCGAGCTGTAGGGGGAGCCCTATGGCTGAAGTTGCTTAGTTCTGCTTTAAAGACATAAATAAGTCTGTGCTGTACAGTTTGATTCTGTTTGTTATTGTTGGAGTAGAATGAATGACTTTAATTGAATGCATGTATTTTCTGTAGGCTCAAGAAGAATTAGAAACAGAGGGTCTTAAAGGGGAGTTCGACCGCTCTCAGGCCACGCAGGCTTTAGAAACGACACTGGACAAACTTCTGGATCATTTAGAAGAAAAAGACGGTCAGGAGGAGGAGCAGGCGTCACCAGCAGGGGGCGCACAGAGAGGCAGCGACCCCACACGAGGGAGTCCCAGCCTGGCCCCAAAACATCCAGGTACAACAAATACTAAACAGTCACAGTAAACAGAGATAATAATAATTTACTGAGGTTTTGTTTTAGATCAGATGGTTTTGTTTTGTCTGATTTTCATTTGCTTTTTCTCATCCTTTAAAAATAGTTTCAATGGAGCGAGGCAGTTGTAAAAAACAAACTGATCAATTAAGTATATACAGCTCTCTAAAAGTTGCTGAATAATGTTCATTAAGGCGAGACACAACAGGCAAAGCTACACTTTTTTTTTTTGGTTAGTGCTTTCTCAGTAACATGCTTTCATGTAGAAATAACAAAAAAGTCCATACCTCTCCTACATATTTAAAATTTTATTTAATCCACTTCAACCACAAAGTTCAATGCAACATTGGAACTTCAAAAGATGTTTCTTAAAATCCATTTTCCTACACAGGATCTTTATAGAGTAAAACAAACACCAAATTAATGAATGAATGATTTATTTCTATAGCAGATTTACACAGACTGATGTCTTCCAAAGTGCTTCACACAGTAACCCCTCTCCCCACTCAGTGACAGTCCTGGGGCAGCTCAGCAGAGGCGATTCACCTAAACTCCTGGCGCTAACCACTGATCACCACCAAACTTGCTAACCTGGCCAACCAGATGGCTTATCTCGCGATATTTGTGACTTCACAATCACAAGATAATCCATCTGGTCTGGTCCGACACAACAGGCACATCGCAGCAGGCGGGTTGAGGGGGGTTGGTTGATCAAACAAAACAAAGGTGGCTCCCATGGATGTGTGTGTTTCTGCTGCGCTTGTTTCAGTTTTAGCAGAAAAATACAGGGTATTTTCTTTTTGAAAGAAGAGCAGAGAGGTTTGTGTGAGATCTGTTCTATTCCACGCAGACATCGGAGACACCATTATGATTCATTGCTGTGATTGGTTAAACATAAATAAAGTCGGCTGCACAACCAATCAGCTCGCTGTATTTCATTAAACGTCCACCTTTTCCCAAACACTTTCAGCGAGTCAAGTTCCAGATGGATCCTGAGGAAGAACTCAGATCAGAGTTAAACACAGATCCTTCTGTCGTGAGCCAGTAAACTCTGACTGTTTTACAGACAGATTTGTTTCTGTCTAATTGTTGACTTGATTTATCATAGTTTTAAGTGGTAAACATTTGATTTTTTATTAATTTATTTGTCAAATCTCATTTACTTAAACACTAATAAAGATGCCAAGATTCGGTCCCTCTGTTGTGCATTTTTACTCAGAAATACCCTTTTTCTACATGAAAACATAACATGATGAAGATATTTTTCTTGCATATATATGTGAGTAATTTACAGGAGAAAATTTGCTATAAATGAAAGATTGTTCCTATGTACCTGCAGTGTCTCGCCTTAAATAAATAATTTTTCTTTTTTAGCACATTTATATTTCATGTTTTTGCTTTGCACTGTTTGTCTCATTATGTTTTCATTCATTCACAACATTTATGTTTTTATTCATTCTAGTATCGCTTTAAAATAATCTTTATTATTTATTAAAAATATATATATAGGATAAAAACTTCATTCATTTGATTCTAAAGCTCAAGTTTGCTTTAGTGAGTAATTGTTTTCTGCTCATAGAAAACAAGTCATATTCAAATGTTTATATTTGTATGATGTATTTTTAAATGTGCACTGTGTAACTTTCTGAAGGTGAAAAGCCAACTGCACAATTCAGTGAAAAAAGAAAGTTAAAAACCAAACTTATGTCCTATTCGCACGACATAATATTTACCTCTGTAACTTTACATTACACCACAACTTCTGAGTTTTTTTACAGGCGTTTGCACATTTTCTTGTTTTACAAACTTTCTGGAAATGGGAAACCATTAACCTAATTTATGAAATGGGTGTGTTTAACCTGAAAGAGCTGACCTGAGCTGCGGCAGCGTAAATGTAGCTCCTCGTTGTTGTGATCGTCGATCAAAATCACATCAGATTTCTTATCAAACAGCCGAAGACTCTTTTAATCCGTTGTTTGAGAAAGTCCAAACATTAAAACTTTGCAGCGTTCTGTCCAAATCTTTCTTCAAACATCCATCTTCTCGACCTTTTCGTTGCAACAACAACGAGGTTGTTGTACTTCCAATTTGCAAACTTTTAATCGTAGTTTGATTAATCTTTAGCGTTTTAATCATAGAAAAACAACCATTTCATTTGAAATTATTTGTAAAGAATAGTAATAATAATTTTGTTCAAATCTGAAGGTAAAATAAGTTGCTGAATCAATATTAATTCATTTATCAACCGTTCACAGATTGAAAACACAGACATACGCAGTTGCACAGCTTTAGAATTACATGAAGACGTCTGAGTTTGGAGAATTACAGGAGGTAAAGACATTTTTACAGAAATGGCCGATTCGCATGGGACTAGAAACTCAGATAACGTCCATAATTATTACAGTTTGCATGAGGTCCCGAGGTGAATAATAGGCCGTGCGAATAGGACTTTAGACGTAGACACAAAACACCGAGGCTGTTCACGTATATAAATACTTTTATTTTTCTAATCGCATTCAGAGTGCTTGACTGCTTCAAGTCATCTATAGCTTAAGCCTTTAGCCTAAGTCTTGGAAGATCACCTGATTGCCTACAGCAGATCTTTGAAGCACTCATTATTTCATCTTTATCTGATGCTTTTATTCAAGTCTTTTTTTGGTCAAAAAGTTACACAGTGAACCTTAAATACAAATGACAAAAACTATAATTTCTCTTTCAAATTTGTATCAAAGCAAAGCCTTTGTTAATTAATAAAAGCCGTTTCAAAGACATAGAAAGACTTCATACAGTTTCATCACAAAAACTATGATTTGAAACAGGACCAACCCATGAACACATCACTCTGGTTTTCTCTTTAGTCTGGAGGTGACTTGTGCTGTTGTTTTTGTGTCCCGCCGCCGCAGACGAAGCAGCAGACGACCATGTTAAGATCAAAATTACTAAGTATAAGGCGGGCAGCAGGCCAGGTGATGGAGAGCTCAAAGTGCAGGAGCTGGGAGAAGGAGATCCGCAGTGGAAACACATTAAGGACGTGGTAAAAGAGCAGCTAGAGAAGGCAGGACTCAAGGCCGAAGGTACACGGACGGCCCATTTCTTCTCACACTTTATCAACTCTGCATATGTGTCTCATTTCTCTTCAGCTTTAATTATCCTAAACCTCAACGTCTTCCTGCCTTTGTCGCATTTATAAAGCTATTCTTAACACCTGGAAAAATTAAGTCAAAGGTGCTTCTTGTAACTTTCTGGAGGTGAAAAGTCTGTGTCTTATTGTTAGCTAAAAGAGATGCTTTTTGATAGAAAACAAACAGGAGGAGCTTTTCCGTTTGGCCAAATAATGGTTAATTTTGTGGCAATGCAAGCCTGCACAGAGTAAAATCACACATTTGTATATTTATTTCATGTCAAAAGACTTTGAACTAGAAAAACATGATTTATTCAAATTAATTTTTTGGCTAAAAAGTTACACGTTGTGCAATCTGGTGCACAGTGTAACTTTCTGGAGATGAAAGTCAACTTCATAATTCAATACAAATAGCAAGATAAAATCGTTCTTTAGAACAGTGGTTCTCAAAGTGGGCCATTGTAGGAGGTCCCCCAAATTTGTCTGAAACGTTGGTAATTTTATTATAAGATTACTCTTCTTTCTGCTCCTTTTCATTCATTTTTAGTTTGTCAATTTGATACATACTATATCTCCTTGTATGTAATGAATGAAATAAGATAAATAAATACATTTTTCAGTATATTATTTTTTTATGATTTACCATCCTAAACATAGAATTTTGGATTGAAAGAAAGATGACTTTGAATAGAAACAAGTAAACCAGTAAAAGCTTTAATTTCCGAATTTTAATGTGATACCAGAACGAAAAGTGATAGGGGGTCCTTGGAAGATTTTTGAGCCGATAAGGGGTCCCTGGTCTGAAAAGTTTGAGAACCCTGCTTTAGAACATTCCTTTGGGAAGAAATTAATGTCATGCCATAATGTGAAACAACATAGCTAAAGCAGCTGCTTTTCTATGAAAACAAACAGGATGAGGCCCTTCTCATGACAAAATAATAGTTAGCTTTGTGTGTGACTAAAAACATGCTTTTATTAAGTCTGTTTATTTTTGTTGTCTAAAGGTTACACGAAATTTTTGACTTTCGAGCTTGAAACCAGCAACAATAATAATAATTTTGAGCAATTATCTACTAGTTTTAACACTAGTATAGTAAGTATACATAAATCTCAAATGTATTTTTATCTTAATGTTGTCTATGATAAATCTTTTCCTAAACTTTGGCTTTCATGTTTAATATTTTAGTTTTTGTCTTAAGTAATTTTTAAGTCTTTTGGTAAGCTTTATTAAAGTTGTAGTTATTATTTATGTACTTGAACATTTATTTTTAATGAAAAGAGGGGAGGTGGGGGTTGTATTTACAGCTGTGACACTTAAAAGCACGTTTAAAACTTCAACATTTATCAAAATCAAAAGGAGGAAGCACAGTTTAAGTGTTAATGCTAAATCATTGTAAAACTTTAACAACATATCTGTTAAAAAAAACTACAATGTTGTTAAATTTTACAAGGAAAACTAAGCGCATACTTCCTATATATTACAATAAAACACTGACATTACATCAGCTCAAGTCAAACAGATTTATATTGTAAATAACTTTATATTTTAGTCTTTCATTCTGTTTTCTTTGTTCATGTTGTTTTCTCACTGTCTGCTTCACATTCTTGTTCCTGAGTTTCCTTGTTTAAGTTTAGAACAACACGTAACTAGTCTAACCAGCTTTTTTTGTGTCTCTGCTTTCGTCTCAGGTAAAATTGAAGTTAAAATCTTGACTCGTAAAAACGCAGACGAAGTGGGAGACCAGTGGCTGACAGAAGAAGATACAAAGTCCTTCAGGGAGCTGCTCATAAACCTGCTGGTAACGACGGTTTACACTGCGTTTTAATTAAAAATTTATTCATATTATGTGACTGCTGCTGAGAAATACACTCAAGGAAAAAAGAAACACATCCCTCAGTTTTCTGAGTTTGAGGGGCAGAATAATTTTCTTTTGAGATCTGCGTCTTTCATATGAACCCTACATCCATTTCTAATCCTCTGGCCAACTCTTGTGGCGTTTACACATTTTCGAGTCCAATAACACAACCAAACAATAGAGCAACCCTAAAACCAAAAGTGACAGAATTTCATCATCCTGTCAATAGTTCACGTGACCCCCGTTGGCCCTGGACAGCGGTTATTCGTCGCCTCATGGATCGGCAGTAGTGTCTGAGTTGATCCTGTGGAGTAGGAACACTAGGACCACCCCACCGGTTCACTTGGCGCACACAAGGTTCAGGCTCTCCCAGCGTCTCCTGTACACCCGATCTTGGCCATCTGCTCTGAAGCACTGGAACCTTTTTTCGTAACTGAACACAACTTGGGACCACCTCTGCAAAGTCCAACGACGATGTGCAGTGTACCATTTGACCCGACTCGCGATGTGGGGTAAGCACTGATCCAACAAATGGCTGATATGGTCGAATACAGGTCAGCATGGAGGCGATTACGGATGGTTCTGGCCAACACTGCCCTGTGTGTGTCCCAATGGTCTCAGCTGTGGACCTGTGGTCGCGGGCCGACCTGTCCTGGAGATGTGCGGGGCAGTTGGTCTTGTGCAGCGGTCATTACACAAGGGCGACCACTACAAGGGCGGTTCGTTAGAGGAACCAGTGGCCTGGTATCGCTCCACAAGACGACTAAAGGTAGAGCGGTGACTCCAAACACCCTGGAGACACAAGACAACACCGTCAGCTTGGATCAGCCAATAGCTCCATCCCTCTCTGGTTGAGACAATCGTGGCATTGTGCAGAAGTGTGTTTTTGGCTCATTCTGGTGCCTTTTATAGAGAAGACTTGAGCACAGTTAACCAGCGGTAAAAGTCAACTCTGAGTTTCAAACATGAGTTTGTGTGAATAAACGACCCTGTAATGCACTCTTTATTGTTCTCACAATCATCAAGCCAAACCAAGAAATCTGTTCATCTGTCTTCAGCTTAGTGTGGACTGAATCATGATGCTAGCCTGTTTTTACAATGTACTTGTTTCAAAGGAAATTTCGAAATTAAATGTTGCGTTTCGTTTTCCTTGAGTGTAGATAAAAGTCTGTGAAAGTTTTGAAAGGCAGAATCTCTCTCTTGCTCTCTTTTTCTCTCTTTGTCTATTACTCTCTTCATCTCTTGCTCTCTCTCTTGCTCTCTGTCTCTTTTTCTCGGGTCTAAACAGGACCAAACACGATCTAAAGCAAAATAAACAAAGACCAAGTCAAGCACACACAAGAGTCCTGTACATCAAAGCTATTTTTAGGGTTAGCGAGGTAAGTCTGGGATAAACCTCTGTCTGGTTGTTCTACGAAACTGGATCACTTCCTATCGGGGAAGATCTCTCTGGCAACATGCAACAGACTCATAACCTCTCCGAACCAGGTTAAGTTCCCAAATAGTTAAAACCACTTTGTGAAGAGAGAGAGAGAGAGGAGAAAGAGAGAGAGACAGGAGACATAACATCATTGAAAAGCAGAGTTATGTAAAAATTAAAAAGACTTGTAGGCTCTGATGTCAGCCTTTTGTATTCTGAAGAAGCCCATAGGATTCCTCCTGATGGCCAACCTGCAGTGAAAAACATCACAGTTCCTTTCATTTTGGCTGGATTTTTTCAGTGAATGAGTTTACAGTTTGCTGAAAAGAATGGTATATTGGTTAATGTCAAAATGTAAAGAAATTGTTATTGCTAACAAAGTAAAGATAAAAACATGGAAAAAACACACATTTTTTGGCATTTAATTAAAAAAAAATTATATAAAATTGTTTTTTAAGACATATTTTTTCTCTGAATTTTAATACTACATGTGTTCTGTGCATGAGGGATTGTATTTAGTTTGACTGACTCCAGAGCAGCTCAATCCAGTTGTATCCGAGGGATCAAGCTCAGTTTCCTTGACAAACTTATCCAGGATTCAGTTTCCTTGTTTCACTTTGAAAACAAGGAAAATAATCTGTCTCTACAATAAATCGAGGTTAAATTTGTCAAAATGCTTGAAATTAAGTTTAAATCCTATAATCCAATAACTTTAACTTGTCTTGAAATTAATTTTTTGCATTGTGTGTGATCCTTAAAGGAACCGTATGTAATATCCACAACTAGTGGTTTTAGAAAGGTTATAACAATCACAAATGAAACATGGGTTGCCAGAGTGTGAAATGGCTCATACATTGAAGATAGGAAGCTACTGATTACTGATTCAAAATTAACTTCAGCTTCTAAGAAACCAAACTGGCAACCCAACTGAGAGAGTCATGTGAGGCTTATTCTGCTTTCTGATTGGATAATAAATGTAAACATCAACAAAGGGACATCATGTCCATTGCTTTTTTATTAAGAATAACTCAGAATTACATTGACTTTCAGTAAAAATAATAGTATATTTGGACTTGTTGACCTTGTACCTTTGGGCACATATAGGTCATGTTTATGAAATCTGACATCAAAATCTTACATACGGTTCCTTTAAGTCTGTGACGGTGAAAAATGTGAGAGAAACAAAAGTGTTGTAGTTTTTCTGCTTTTCTACCACTGTTTACCTAAATATTTAGCAGTAGTCGTGGTTGTTTATATTTATTTTATCAGTCTGTTGCTGCTCTTTTCTATTTTAGTTGTATTTTGAGTCGTTACAGGAGATATTGTAATTTGTCTCCATTGACTCTCACTCATTTCCACCACTCACTGCTGACCTTTACAGCGCTGCGATGTCGTCTGAGTTAACTCTGTGGTGACATTTACACAGACTCTGCTCTCTGCTCTTTCAGACGGGCGGCACAGAGGAGGTTTACAAAGAGCAGAAGCGGCAGCAGGAGCTGGAGGACAATTACAGGTTTGTGTGGGGCCAGTCGCAGGAGGAGAGCCAGGCTTCCAGCTCCTCCTCAGACTCAGACGACATGGACATCTGAGCTCAGAGACGCCCTCCTTCAGTCAAAACTCCTGTGGAGAAGAGAGACTGTGAAATACTGCCTCAAAAAGCCCCATTCACACATGCAGCCTGACCTGGGAATTTGCCTGCTTTTTGCCAGAACAAAAACATTCATGACTAAAACCAGGAACTGATTTTTCTGCGTTTTTGAACTGCTGATTTAGCTAAATTATTGAGGTTCATACAAGGAAAGACGTGTGTGAGTAAAGCCAGAATAATACGCCAGATTTTTTTTTTCCTAGAGATGGGCGATATATCGGTACCAGCATTGGCATTAACCAATATTTACGAATTTTTGATATTGAAAAATGGTTCTTTAGTCTCTCTGTGCACATATACCAGTCTCAATTTTGAACAGACTAAAGAAAAATTATATATAAACCAACAGTTAAGTTAAAACTTATCTTTATAAATAACACCACAAAATATTTCTATCCCAGATAAATATATTTGTTTGTAGGTTTGTGATCTACTAGATCAGGGGTCTGCAACCTTCAACAGCAAAAGAGCCACAATTGCCCATTTCAAACCAAATTAAAGTTAGTAAGAGCCGCAACTGCATTTAATAATAAAAACAAAAAAACAAACAACCAAACAAAATATTGAACATTTATTAAGAGTATTTTCAAAAATGTCAAAAATGTATTTTATAGTGAGTGAGTCTAATCTTTTTTTCATATGTAATATACTTGTGCCTGGGTCACAAGATGATTTCAAGATGTACTTTTGCAACTATGACCTGGTATTTATTCAGTTTTTTGACTGAAAGCAGCATGTCTGAGTGAATTTTGGTCACATAAAGCAAAAAAATTACTCAAATTAATACATTTTGACACAATTTTAATGATTTTCCAACTTGAAATTATTACCTAAGTTCCTTTTCTTTTGGTGTTGGAGTTGTGAGTTGGTTGCGTAGATTTTTTTCTGAAAAGTATGGAACCTTAGCACTAAGCAACTGCTCATTTAAAATAAACATATACTGTAAATAGGATGGACTAGTAAAGAATTTACTTGAACTTTTTTTTCTAGTTTGATTTCTCATTCTCAATCAAATCTCAAAGAGAAGCACTGATGTCTTTAAAGAGCCGCAGGTTGCAAACCCCTGTACTAGATCATCACTGGCAGCAAGTTCAGACCCTCACGTATGAGATAAATACTTCACTAGGGAATGACCGTGTGTGTTTATAATGAAAGAATAAATTATTTTATTTATTTATAAATCACATTTACACAGACAGATGTCTTCCAAAGTGCTTTACAAAGTAACCCCTCCTCACTCAGTGACAGTAAACTGCCCTGGAGCAGCTCAGCAGAGGCGATTCGCCTAAACACCTGGCGCCTCAGCCTCTGACCACCACCAAGAGTTCCCTAACCTGCATGTTATTGGTTGGTGGGGAAATCAGAGGAAAACCGCACAGACACGGGGAGGAGCATGCAAACTCCACACAGAAAGGCCGTGTGAGAATTCAACCCGTCAGCTTCTTACTGTGAGCACTATCCACTCTGCCAATTATATATAGAAGTGTGTATTTGGTGCAATGTTAAACACTAACAAATAAATTAATGTAAATATAAAGTTGCCTGAAATGCCAGGCCAATGTAAAACTCTAGTTCAATTTGTAGAATTCATAATAATTTAATTAAATAAAGTTAGTAGTAGTAGTTAGCTTCAAGACACAAACAGTACATTTAAAAAACACATGGGTTTTCCCTGGTGAAGTATATTTACCTCGTATGTGAAGGTCTGAACTTGCAGAAAATGGTTATCTGACTATAAGGTGTGTCCGCTTTGTATCCATATTTAAATAATTTGCAGCGTTTCAACTAAGTCTCCACAGTGAATGAATAGACCGGGAAGGATTAGTAGCTGTTATTTTTAGACCAGAACTAGCCCAGCCGCAGCGTGGAAATAATTGTATGAGTAGTGTTTAAGCAGGGTGCAGGATTACCAAAAATCACGTTTATTTGTTCAGATAAGTTTAGGATCAAAACACCAAACAGTTGCTGGATTTGTCTTTCGTACAACTAAAGATGTGAATGTGAATGTGGGTCAATAATGACTCTGGTAATTTACTGAGATTTGTGTGTGAATGGGGCTTTAATAACGACAATAAGAAGAACCAACTTTGTGTAATTGTTGCTATTGATAATTGTACTTTTTTATAGCCTGGCCAGTCAGAACTACAGTCTGTATTTGACCTAAAACAGTCAACAAAAGCTTTTCATTATTGTTTGTCAAACCTTAAATATTATCGCAATAAAAAATTGGCTTTGTTTTGATACAGATTTTTGTATCACAATGGTAGGTAAATTTACCTTTAAGCGACAAGTATTCTGATTTTCTGTTTTTGATCAGTTTTAGAAGCTTGTGTGAAAGTCACTTACTGCATCTACTAATCAAAACTTCTTTATTCTGCTGATGTGGGGAATGCTATAGTCTCTTCTAGATCTGGGCAATATCGTGATAAAAAAATCGAATCGTTGGTGAGCTCACTGTTGGTACCGTTGGCCTTACTTCTTTTACATGTTTTATTCGTATTGAAATTTTAATTAAACACAGACGAAACTAAACTATTAAACACAAAATTCCCTTACAGAGCTCAACAAAGCTAATGATTGTAAAATGAGATTTTTACCGTTTAAAGCCGTAAATGCCTGATTAAGCTAGTTCCGGCTGCTATCTGCTAGCTTAAAATGGCGATAAATAAATGTGCCGTTTTGGGCTTTCTATTGGCAAACTTTTGTAAGATACATTCATAAATATCAATATAAAGAAATAATATTAAATGTACACTTACAAATTATGTGTTTAAAAGACGTAATTTCGGTCTGCGCATTCATAGTTGACCTAAAAAGTAACTTCCGGACGAATCTGGTTACCGGTACGAAAAGTGACTTGACAAGGTCTTTTGTGCTGCTGTTTTAGGTCAAGTTCCAGGTGAATTTGAGCAAATTTTCAGGTTTGTTTTACAAAATACATTTTGAAAACATATTTTCAAAAGCTGTTATTAATGTTACAAATGCCTAAATTGTATTTTCACACAATGTTTCTAATTAATCCATTATTTGAATAACTTAATTTATAGGTCTGAGGTCGCTTGTCTTTGAATTTTTTCAAAGGCTTGGTCGCATTGTTCTTTGAAAATCTGGCAACACTGGTCAGTCTTTGTTCTGCTCTGAGTGAGTGACAGCTGGATTTAACCAATCACAGTAAAGTAGGAACTTTCAGAAAAAGCAGATGATTGTTTTTACCTCAAAGGCAATAATAAAATAATCTACAGGAATTGTGATAAAATCAAAATTGTGATCTGTCTCCAGGAAAATTGTGATTATATTATTTTGCCATATCGCCCAGCCCGCGTCTCTTTTGTTAATCGGGAAACACAAATTCGTAAAAGGGACGACTAGAAATCCATATCTTAATCATCCATGTCCAATCTTGAATATACAGTAAGTCTGAATTGTTTGCACACGTTTTTCTTCTTTTCAGCGCTACATTTCCTTTAAATCTAGTCAAAATCAGGATTAAAACTTGACTCGGCCAGGCTATAACTGATAGGAGCTCATATTTTTGCACATTTGGGATTGTTGTGTCTTACAAATGCAATACAGCGCGTAATAAATAGGCAATGTTTGTTTATATATCCAGCTGTTTCTTGTTGGGAGTTGGTTTTGATAGACTTTAAAAAAAACTACGAGATGTACACTTTTGAAACTCACAGCTTAAGTAAATTATTATGTTTTCCTTTTTGTACATTGAAATCTGTTTTTTCTATAGGGCTAAATAATTGTGCATGACTCAGACGTTTTCGATTCGTTGATATAGATTGAACAGTGACAAAATATTACTTTAATTTTCCAAGCTAGTTGTTTTTTATTCCCTCATTGTAAATTTGCAAGAAAAACATGACATTTTCTTTTCGTTTCCTTTTGTTGGTTAAGGCCAAACACTGTATTTAATTTATTAAAGTAAAGCACAGTTTTACAACATTCTTTTGTAAGTAATTTGATTTACTTTACTTTCTTTACAAATCAAGTAGGCTTAAGTTACTAATGTTCTTCTGAGAGTTAGTTTTCCCAGGTGGTGAAACAAACTCTAAAGGCCTTTATACAGCTGTAAAGTGATCACCAGTTGGGTGCGGAGTCTATTTAAAGAGCACAGTTGAAGCTTTTTGAATAGAGAACACACATTTCTGCTCATTTATTAAGAACAAATGTGTAATTTGTATAAAGGATAAATTATGTCTAAGCCCATATGACAGTCACATTTTTCTGATTTTGACTTAGTTTGGTGTGATAATCTTAATGTTCTGTTGTATTTTATGAAGAAATTGACAACTAAAAGTAGAATTTTACAGAAGGTATTTTAAGTTCTAAAACAGAATCCCCCTACATGTTGTCAAAAAGAATTCACAAACAACTGTTTCCTGAAGTTTTAAACAATCATTTAAAGGTGGAGTAGCTGATTTTTACACTGCAAACAGAATTTAGGTTTTAAATCTGACAACTTCCTCTCATAAATCCTTCAACATATGGTTAATATCGACATGTATTCATTTGTGTTGCATCTATAGTTTATAAACTTCTTTTTACAAACAACAAAGTGAAACTGGTGTGACTACCCCAAGCTCAGCCAATCAGAGTGCAGCATTCTGCTCTTGATTAGAACTAATGCTGCGTTCATGTGGTCCTTGGGTGCTCTTGTTTCCGAGATGAGAGGTAGGGGTTCCGTCCTAGTTTGCATTCATGTGCTTTTTAGTTCGGAAAATCGTGATGATGTTGTTAATCATAATAAATAAATGACACAGCACTTTTAACAGAGATTAATAGACCTAACAGTGAGATCTGATGTTAGCCTGTCCTAAAACTAAGGTCAAAGGTTGTTAGTATTTATTTTCTAACTGATTTTCATCAGTCTCTATGTGTCAGTGACGTCAGGTGCTGAGCTCGGGCAGCTCCGTGTGTCCCGAGTTACCGAGCAGTTGTACCGAGCTGCTCGAGCGTTCATGTGCATTTTTTAACTCGGAACAACTTTTTCCCGAGTTCCCGAGGACCACATGAACGCGGCATAAAATTCTTTATTATTCAGTTCAAATAGTACTCAGAGTTCTGAATTTTTCACAAAGTGTTGTATTTACTGTATACTTTTTAGGGGAAAGCACAAAGTTTACAAATTTACAACTAAAAAAAATTAACTACCCCACCTTTAAGTGTTTTGCCCATTGTCACTCCTGTGGTATTTATGTTGAATGTCAAAAAAATGCAAGAATGCAGTTTGCAAAGTTAGTGGACAGCTCAAATGCTCTACATTCCCAAAGTTGGGCCCGGAGCCCTCAGGGGGGCCTCGGGATCTCTACAGAGGGCCTCCAAAGGTTGTCCATCCAACAGGCAGACAGAAAACTGGGTTTGAAACTAACTTTAATATTTTTAATTTGATTAATTTACTCTTTTAAGTCCACACAAAGTCCACAGGCATTATTATTTTTACTGTTTTGGCACCTTAATATAAGAGTATGTATATACATTCTACTTAATTTTGAATGGAGTGTGAAATATTACTGAGGGGCCTCGGGCAATAAAGGGGGGCCCGTGGCTCCGAAAAGTTTGGGAACGGCTGCGGGTCTAAAGTAAAAAATCAGAGCTACAAGCCAGTGCAAAATAAAGATGGAAAAAAAAAGAGAAATTGTAATAGCCATAAATATAATAAATATACTGCATATTCAAATAAATAGAATTGTTTAAATTTTCGTACATTTTTATATTTTGAAGTGTTATTTTGAAATGTCATACCGGAAGTGGTTACGAAAAGGAAAGCAGTCGCGTGAAACAAGTTGCACGTACTTTTATTTTTTACAGCGCTGTTAAATTTTAACACAGCTTTTATTTTACTTGTCACATAAGCTTGTGTTGGCACGACAGGTTCACTCGGTTTCGAGCGATGTTTTACGCGGACGCTAATGTTTTATCAAGACGGAAAAGTTTATGTTAGCACAACCTGGGTAACCACATAACGGGAAAAGCTAGTTAGCCATTACTAGCTGTGCAAATACGCTGTTAGGCCAAGAGGAGGAATAAACCTGTTTTATTTACTTTTTATCCACACTGGAAACATTTAACACATGCTGTGTGAAAACGAATCGCTGCTTTTAATTACGCCCATCTTAAATTGAAAGACGTGCGGCTGTTGGCTAACTATGAACCTACCTGATCTGCGGCATTTCTTTCCAACCGCATTTAATGACTGCAGGAAGGACAAACTCAGCGCAATGTGGACCCAGATAAGCACTGTAAGTAAACCACACCTCTCAGAAGGATGTGACACGTTTTTCAGGTGTATTTGTCACTGCTAGCGCGTTGACAAAAGTACAAGAATGTGTGGCTAGTGAGGAAGACTGCTACTACTTGAAGGGGGCCCTATTTTAGCTTGGACCCTATGTGGCTTTTTCTGGCTAATTCCCTGTTTGTTATTTCCACAGTGCATGTCAAGTTGAAGGAGTGACAGCCGCCGAACAGCCTGTCACAGCCCCGGGACAGAGGCAGCATGAAGGCGCTGGGGTCTAGGTTTTCATTTATCGCCGGTTTTGTGGTTGGGACTTTCACCCTGTACATGTTCCAGCGGGAAGTTTGGTTCGAGAAGGTCACCACGACTGATTCCAGCAAATATGACAAAATACACGACTATCAGCTTAGTCTGGAGCAGGACAGGAAAGTGTGGAAGAAGGAAAGATCCGTGCTGTTTAACCTGGAACACCCACACCGCAAAGGTATGTCAGAAAATAGTGCTGTACTGATAAGCTTGGTATGAGAAGAGTTGTAAGTCAGCCTGGTTAAAAATCTGAAGCTAGAAACTCATATGAACTGATACTGATAATAAAACAGCCCAAAAACAGGACATAATTTGACATTTCCTTTGAAACAGCTCTCAAAACTACTGTCAAACCACATAAAATATAGTTAAAGTTAGCAAAAAACAAATTTTTCTGTCTGTGGTGTCAAAGTTGTGAAGTATCGTGCTTTTTGCTACTCTGACAACAGGTATATGTAGAGAAGTAGTAATAGTACATTAATTGTAATCCGAACCAGAAATACAGAAATGTTATCGCCCCTGTCAATGACAAAAATTCACAAACTAGGAACTTGCTTAGGTGATAAAGTGCAGCCTAAAACATTGAATAGTTTTACAATCTAAGTGCTTGCAGAGAATGTGTATAAACTGATAAATAAACAGACATAATCATAACAAAGTTGTCATAGTTAAACGCTTTTGTAAAGAGATAGCCGCTTTACTGGATGATATTTTCAAAACAAGGTTCTATCTATAAGCCTTCATTATCCTGTTTTTTGTCTAATAAGTATTTGACCTTTATGCTCGCAGACAGTTTGTGTAGTGTTCTGTCAAAGCAGTTGACAAAACTATTTAAATATCGTAGTTACATAAGCTTCGTCAAGTTAGTCAAACTATTGTAGAAGTGATGGCAACTGACAGTGTGATAAAGTTCTTCTGCCAGCGTTTGTAAGCCTGGAGTTACTTAAATAGTAATTAGTTAGGTTTAGGGACATTGTAGGGAGGCAGTAAGTCATCCTGGAAACAATAAGAACTGTTCACAATGTCCTCATGAATAATGAGAATATTCATCTAACCATAAGCTTTAAGTAGACAGCTTTCTTCTATATTACTAACATTTAGTGCACTGCACACTTTTTCTGTAGCACAACCTGTTCAATATCTCTAAATATAAGATATACTTAATAATGTAAATAGAACTTATTCTTTAATTAGTAAATTGTGATGGTCTCTTTTTAGTGATGCGTTTTACTGCTCACTCCAAAAGAGAAAATTAGACAATGAAATCAATTTCATAGATTAAGATGCAAAGCTCTATAATTTTTCAAAGCACAACTTCTCCTTGACATGAGCCCTTTAATCACCACTTGTGCAGCATTTAGAGAGAGATCTCCATCTCAGTGGGTGCCTCCTTAATCACGGTTTGTTTGATGATTAAGTAGAGACTGCAGCTTTCTTTGCTGCTGTTATGTTTCTTTGTTTGTTTTTTTGATAGTTTGTACTCATGTTGCTAAGCAAATGTGATACAAAGTGCATATAATACTTTAAAAGTAGACTCAGTTAAAAGCATGTTTTTGCCATTTAGATATGTGTTGCACTAAAACAAGTACCACAAATACTGTACAAAAACTTTTAAGGTCACAAAATTGACTGTTTTATGTCCATCTTGTTTCTGTAGAAATGTTAATTTAGCTTTTTTTTTTTTCAAATTATGATCATAAAACTTGTGTATCTTCATGAAGAAAGTTCCAAAATGTGGTTTTAACGTACTACTTCTATGGAATCTAAGTTGACTTTAGGAATATGCAGGAGCCCGAGGAAATGTTCACTTGAACAGGGCGAGTAGTGCCACAGAAAAGCTAATCAAAGAAGCTAATAGTTTATAGGTTTTGTATGCTCTGTCTCAATCTCAGTGGGTGCCTCCTTAATCACGGTTTGTTTGATGATTAAGTAGAGACTTGTAGCTTTCTCTTGCTGCTGTTATGTTTCTTTGTTTCACTGGTTTGGGAAGTCTACTTTCTTTGATAGTTTGTACTCATGTTGCTAAAGCAAATGTGACAACAAGTATCGTAATTTCTGCGCACCTGAATATAAGCCGCACCAACTAAATTTAAATAAGAAAAGTGATAAAGTACATATATAGGCCGCACTTGTTAATAGTAAGTCTATGAGAATCTATAATTTTGCTGCTTCGTTGTATAAGCCGCAAAGTTCAAAGTTTAGGAAAAAAGTAGCGGCTTATAGTCCAGAAAGTACGGTATTCCTTTTATCAGTTTGTACATTACATGTGGCATTGTATTTGTGCAGTACAGTGCTATTTGATATGTTAATTGTCAGTTGTAGCATCATATTTCAAAGTACTACTTCTAACCACAAACTCTAAGAAGTACAATGCTTTTATGGATTAATAGACAAACAACTTTGGCAATAGCCTGTGTCAATAAAGACTTATCATTGACACGAGACCTTTAATCACCACCTGTGCAGCATTTAGAGCAGCTTCAGTTCAATGGCGGTTTGTTTGACGACTAATTTGAATTCAGTTTTGATTTGAGCTTTTACAGGAGCGACGTTTGACTGGGTAGAGACTTTCTCTCTGCTGCTGTTATGTTTCTTTGTTTTTTTTAATAGTTTGTACTCATGTTGCTAAAGCAAATGTGTTACAAAGTGCATAATACTTTAAAGTAGACTCAGTTAAAAGCATGTTTTTGCCATTTAGATATGTGTTGCACTAAAACAAGTACCAAAAACTGATATTTTGTAGTTCTAAAATCTGTACTCTGAGCAAGCTTTTAAGGTCACAAAATTGACTGTTTTATGTCCACTTGTTTCTGGAGAAATGTTTTTAGCGTTTACAAATTATGTTTCAAAGTATGTTTTAACTTACTAATTCTATGGAATCTTGAGTTGACTTTTGGAATATGCAGGAGCCTGAGGAAAGTTCACTTTAACACGGAAAAGCTAATCAAAGAAGCTAATCATTTAAAAATTGTGTATGGTCTTCTAAAAGATGCTCTGAATCTAATCTACTGTTGACCTTTTCGCCGCAGCTCAAATTGTTAAGTATCTCTCAGGTGAAAAGTAGTTTACAGTGTCTTGTTTACATCTAATAATAGATCATTTGTTCTCTAAAATCCAGGAAGTATGTTTGTTTATATAAAACCAGTCAGCAACGTCTCATGTTTGGGGGCGTGGCCTGCTGTCATAGGCAAAGTCCAATGGGAGACTGAGCTCTTTACCTCTTTTAAGCTATTGTTCAGCATAAATTTTATTTTTAGGAGGGTTTTGAAAAATAGTTCTGTAGCCGTGTGCGTCATGTCAGTATTTAACTTGCAGATTTTGTTAGCAGCATTGAATATATTTACAAATTGTTGGACCACTGTAATCATCTTCATGCGTTCATATATTTTACACAATATATTTCCACGTTTGTTGTTGTAGTTGTTGAGCAGTGAGTGATAAAGCTGTTGTTCTGATGCACTGACATGTCTGTTAGTGGACGTACCTATTGTTAATGTTTAGCTAACTTATGTACTGACACAATTCAACTCGTACGGAAAAGGTCTTCAAAACACACTATGGAGAATCTTTCAGAGGTTCAGGAATGCATCATGTAACTCTTGTGAAAAGGTTAAAATTAAATATTTCTGTTATGCTGGTGGCAAAAAATGCAGAGAGTCAATGGACATTTTCTCATGTAATAGCTTAAAATTAAACTAGAAAAAGTGAGAAAAAAATCTACCCACAACAACTCTGCTAAATACTGGGTTTGTAACTGACTGTATAAAGAGAAAAATTGGTAAACATTGGTAGAAAAGCAGATAAACAGAAAGACTTAGCTTCTCTCACATTTATCCCAGAGTTTGGGACAAACACAGTTGAATTAGTTACTTTTTCCCCTTAAAAGATGTTTTGATTTTTGGTGGTTATAGTTTTGCAGTAAAATGCATAAATCCCGGTAAGTAAGTAATCTTTATTTGTATGGAGGGATTTTCGGTCAACGTCACTTTCCGTCCTCCATCGATTACATGGGAAACTTCTTTGAATAAAACAATGAAACGGACGACAGCTAGCTGTTTGGATCAGGTGTGAACCGGTCTGACAGACGTCTGTCTCCTGAAGCTTAAGACGTTTTTTCACTCACCTGAAATGTTGATTTAGCAGCATAATTTTTGTTTTCACACAGTGATAAACTCTTGTAGTTAGCTGACAACGGTGCTTTTTTTTGACTAGATTCCACTGTTTGTGTCTATGAGCGGTGGCTCTTTCTGCAGGTCAGGTGCACGCGCATCGCTCATGTGGATAAAAAAAAATCCCTCTATAGCGCCTTTTGGCGGCCTCAACGTCCGACCAACAGTGTCTGCTAACTTGAATGTTATTGGTTGGTGGAAACCGGAGGGAACCACCCAGACACGGGGGGGAACATGCAAACCACACAGAAAGACCGGGGCCGCTCGGGAGTCGAACCTGCGACCTTCCTGCTGTGAGGCCAGAGCTCTATCTTGGTTACTAACTGCCATTAGTAAGTGAGTTAGTGAAGCACTACACTGTTGCCATGACAACAGAAAACGATTACTAGTTTCCACTTCGCCACATGAAAATGTATTTGTGTAAAACAAAAACGTGTTGCACACAAATATGCCTCTCATTCTAAACGTTGAGGAGCATTTTTAAATACAAGAAAGTAATGTTTATTAAGGACAATGTACAGTTAGTTTAAGCACAAATGCAGAGGTGTTTGTTTTTAAGGTTGCCTCTTGATAGTTCTTTAAAGCCTTTAAATGCTGCTTAAGTCATTTAAATTAAAAACCGTTTAATGAGACACTCCTGGATCAAACACTGTGACTTAAACAACACATTGACTGACCTGAGTAGTTCTACCTGTTTTAGTTTTGTTAGTTGAATCACAGGGCCTTTGAGAGAATTTAATTTCAGCCAACAGCATACGCATAATTAATTTATTTTTATATGTGATTGTACCAGCTGCCTGAGGGTGTCTCGGAGCTGCTTCATTGTCCATTGTTTGAATCGTGGAATGTAGTTTTTCCAATCTCAGAAGTCACATGAGGAACAGACAGTTGTGTTACTGTCATTGTGTCTGATATTTCAAGTTACAAGTGTGTTTGAGTTTCCTCGATGCATCAAAGTAATAAAAGTTAATATGTCGCATAGAAGACAATTCCCTCAGGTCTTTAGTTTATATTACAGGTTAAGCTACACCTAACTAAACATTTAGAATGATCTGATGCCATCTGTATAACTTCTACAATCAAAGAGCAAATATCGTAGTTTGCTCTGTGCACGGAACGTCAGTTGGCGTGTTTATATTCAAAGATAGATAACTTCTCTACTTTTGAGCATTTCCTGTTAGCGTTAGCATTTAGACACAAGCACGTCTCTTTTTAAACACACAACTGTCTGATAATGAGATTGTATTTGTAAAGTCATGTTTTCTTTAACATCAACACCACACAACTCACTGATCTTTCGAGTATTTGTTTGTTAGTGACATTGTCATTGAAATGAACTTAACAGGAAATGCTTTTATGCACAGACGTATAATTAGACGCGCAGTTCAACTCTGATGCTATCGAACACTTAGCATCTGAGCTAGTCCGGTAAGATTTAAGCTAGTCCGGAGCGTTCTCCTGTTTGTTTTTTCTGTAGCTGTTACCATTAGCCCGCAAAAACGCAAGTTATGAAAGATGTGAAGAGTGTTGGTGGTACAAACCTACCGACCACATTTAGCAAAGGTCAGAGCCTTGTTACAAATTATTGTGGAGTTTACAAACTGCACCAATGCACCAATCCGATACTGGGATTGGATATCGGTGTCGATCCAGGAAATTTTTCTGGATCGGGTATCAGCTCTATGATATTGATTTTGACTATTATATTTGTGCCTTTAATTAGACATAATGAGGCAGATTTTTTGGCTGGTGTCGATTCAGAATGTCTCATATTATTGGACATTTTATTCAAATTAAATTGTGAATTTGTGATCTGTACTATAAATAACAGTTGCATAACACCAAATGACAAAATGTCTTATGGTTGATAAGAAAGAGAAGCAATTTCAGTCTTTACACTAGTATCGGTTAAAATTGGGTATCGGTACATACTTAAATCCAAAGTATCGGAATCGGAACTGAAAAAGCTGGATCGATGCATCCCTATTACAAACCTTTTAGCATTTTGTTGTAGAGAAAATTTGTGTATAAACTGCTAACAGCTAACAAACTTCAACAAGAAGTGTGCCTCCACTTATCTGTGGAGGCACATCTGTCGTATCGGCAACTGATGGAGTTTGTAGCATTTCCGGCCTACGAATATAGTAGTTTGAGAAATATAATATAACATCGCCATTATTAATTAAAAAAGCTTCGTAAGACACAAATCATGGTTTTGCTGAAATAGCTTGTGCAACTTCTACCTTTGTATTCAATTGATTTGCGTCGTCACATCTACCAGAGGACAATGGCGTTGTGCTGTTCGTGTTGTAGCAACAGAGCAGAGCTGCTGATTGCGCTGCGCATCTACTAAGTTTAATATTTATGGTTGTAAGGACAAAAGGTTGCCATTTTGAACATAAACAAGCCAACTTAAGTTCAGTGCACAGAGTCTATTGCAAAAGAAATCTGATAAATTACACAAGCCTAATCTCTGCTCTGTTCTCTTCTCGTTTCTGCAGGCGAGGACAGTCGGATGGCGGACGAGCTCTACAAGAAGGTGCGTATCCTGTGCTGGATCATGACGGGACCGGACAACCTGGAGAAGAAGGCGCGCCACGTCAAAGCCACCTGGAGCCGCCACTGCAACGTCGTGGTCTTCATGAGCTCCGTGGACAACCCGGACTTCCCCACGGTCGGCCTGGGCACCAAAGAGGGCCGCGACCAACTCTACTGGAAAACCATCCGCGCTTTCCACTACGCCTACGAGCACCACGCGCACGAGGCCGACTGGTTTCTCAAGGCGGACGACGACACTTTTGTAATCGTGGATAATTTACGATGGGTTTTGGCCAATCACACGCCGGAGGAGCCTATTTATTTCGGCAGGAGGTTCAAGCCGTACACAAAGCAGGGTTACATGAGCGGAGGGGCGGGTTACGTCTTGAGCAAAGAGGCGCTGAAGAGGTTCGTGGAGGGGTTTAAGAGTAAAACGTGCACGCACACTACCTCGGTGGAGGATTGGCGATGGGGCAGTGCATGGAGAAGGTGGGGGTAATCGCGGGGGACTCCAGAGACACGGCGCTGAGGGAGACTTTTCACCCCTTTGTGCCCGAGCAGCACCTCACCACCAAGTTCCCCAAAAGCTTCTGGTACTGGAGCTACTGTTACTACCCCATCTCTGAGGTAAGAGTGAGTTTATCTTACTAAAAGTGACAGGCTGGGCTACAGTTTTCAGTTAAACTTTGTGAACATGAATATATTTGAGAGTCCACAATACATTTTGCTCGTTAAAGCTTTAAATCAGGGGTCACCAACCCTTCGATCTCCGAGGCAGTGGAAGCTGATCCCAAAGCCGCGCCTGTTTAACTTTAAAAACTACATGCGTGTTGTCCAACAGCAGTTTGAGTCAAAGGAAAGTTAACTTTCAAAGCCCCTCCCCTCAATGTTACCATCACTCATAATAGAGGTTATGCACTGACATAATTTTATTCCAAAAATGCTCAGCAACATTTAGAATAAGTGGCATTTCTTCAATGTATTTCTTTGTTGTCTTGTCTGCTAACAACAGTCAGGGTTCCCATGTGTCCTGGAAAACCTGGAAAATCTGGAAAATGATTAGCTCAATTTCCAGTCATGGAAAACACATGGAAAATGAGAAAAACAGTTAAATGTCATGGAAAATATAATGTTTTTCTGGAAAATTATTTGGCTCAATAATAAAAATATAACAGTGCGCAAACAAATAAACCAGATTTTTGCAATGCACATAAAAAATGCCTTTGTACTTATGTAAAACTGCTAAAAAGTATTTGCCTGACCAGCCAGTCCTAGTACACGCTTTGACAGACACTGTGCAAAGACGTAAGGGTCTGGGATCAGAGCGCCGGGGATCAATTTCGAGGACGGGCTTTCGAGCGCGGAATCAACCAATCACAGAAAACCCGGAAATTCCCCCGATGCAGCGACGCGCTAAACAGGTTGTTATAGTAAATATGTAGCGCAAGGATTTTTTCAATGGAGCATCTATATGAAGGCCCTGAACGCGGTTTGCTGCTACTGTTTGATTGATACGTCCCTAATTGTTTAAAACCGAAGCTATAGCCGAAAACAATGATCTATCAGCTACGTCCGCCGTCTTGGTTATTTTGAAACGGTTAGAAAAAAGTTTTGAAATTGCGGAGGGGAGGGGAGGAGGGGGCGTTTGTGATTGGATCGTCCTAACTTTGGACGACGAAATCGTTGGCTATCTCTTCAGTTTCAGACCCTTCTGCATTCAAACAGAATGTAGGAGGGGCTGACTGGTCAGGCAAAAAAGTATAGGATTTGCAAACCCAGATTGCAAAAACTTACATCCAAAATGTAATTGATCCTTTTTTCACTTGGCTGTTTATTCAAATGTTTTAATTGGATCATACATTTTTACAAAATAAGGTCAACAGTAGTTAGTTCAAAGGCCTGAGGTAAAATGTGTCAAAAACCATGATTTTTTTCTCATGTTCTTCAGCCACTGGAAATCTGTAAAATGCATCAGGTTGCACCAAAATTGACTTAATTTTCAAAAACCTCAGGGGGAGGACCCCCAGACCCCCACTTATGTTTTCTCCCTGCACCACTGTAAAAATACTGTAACTGATGCTCATAAAACACCTAAAAAAAGGCTATCAAAGCAAACTGCAGCTTTGCAAATTGCCCGTCTGACAAAATCACATTTTGACTGAGACTGGCCACACGACGGTTTTATATACTTTGACTGTCATAAATGTGGACTATTGGGCTGTCACAAACTTGGCAAAACAGGCTAAATTTTGGTGATGTAGATGTCGTGATTACATAAAATCCTTGTTGCGAGTGTCCTGGAAATGTCCTGGAAAATGTTCTTGGGATATGAGTGGGAACCCTGACAGTTGATGATTTAGGACATTTTAACTGCAACAAACAAACTAAAAACATCTTTTTAAGAAGAAAAAGGTAATAAGTTCAACTGTGTGTGATTTCAATGTCTGATAAATGTGAGAAGCTAAAGTCTTGTTGTTTATCTGCTTTGCTACAACTGTTAACTTGATTTTCTCTTTTTACATGTCAGTTACAAACCCAGTGCTCAGTAGACTTGTTGTGAGTTGAATTTGTTATCAAACTGTAGTTTATGTTTCCTGTTTTAGCTGTTTATTGAACTCTTACAAGAGAAAATGTCCTTTCCTTCCATTAACTCTCACTCAGCATGAACATTTAGAATGATGTCATGTCACCTGCAGAACCTTTATACAGTAGTTTAAAGCGCTACAAGTGAGGTGATGATAACTTCACGTTTTCTAGCCACAATATATTGATTTTAATATAGCCTATTTTGTTCATTGTAGCGGTTAGATATAACTTATTTTAGTTAAGGTTAAGTACTTTATTGCCCATAGGAATTTTGTCTCATTTGACTGATTCAATGCTTGGGCGTTCTAGAGAGTGACCACAGTGCAGGCTCGGGACCATTCATGTTGTTGCTAGGTGGTCAGATACTAGGGGATATTACTACTGCATTATGGTTGGTGGGGGACGGAGGCCGGAGGAAAAAACAGGGGAAACATGCAAACAACAGAAGGCCAGGGTGCGGGAATCGAACAGATTTGCTGTGAGCGAGAGGTATCTTCACTTGGATTTTGATGAATATTATTACTGTAATAATAAAGAAAATCTATATAGAGGGATTTTCGTCTACGTCACTTACCTTACTGTGCATGCTTTATGCAGAAAGAGCGCTCTCCATCTGCTTAGCTGGGGGAACTTCTTTGAATAAAGCAACGAAACAGAGCGACACTAGCTGTTTCAATCAGGTCTGAACCGGTCTGATAGACATCTGTCTCCTGAAGCTTGAGACAGTGTTTTCTCACTGTTTTCTCACCTGAATGTACAAAAAATCCCTCTATAGACTTTCAACATCTCTAATAAATTAAATTAGGTAAATCTATAGGTAGATCTTCGAGGTGTGCTCAGTCTAAAAGTAGCTTATGAGATGAAAAAAGTTGGTGACCACTGCTTACTGCTTAATGTTACTGTATGATTAGATTTATAAATGTTTTTTGTCCAACAGATCAGTGATTTATTTTAGAATATATACTGTATGTAGAGTTCATAACTGTTACCTAGGACAAGGCGATATAGACAAAAATAAGATATCTTAACAATGTTTTTTGGCACATCTCGATTCCAACTCCAAAAACTCAAGTATGCTCTGTAATTTTCAACTTTTTTTTTAATAATTTCTTTATAAATAGCAACATGACAGCTGTAAAACCACAAGGACAAAAGACAATTATAACCTCATCAAAACTGCGTGAAAACAAGCAAAACGTTTAATGAGCTAAGCTGTAGTCTAACCAGTTTCTAACAACAGTTCTCCCATAAAATCTAACTCTGATTTAGTGAAGTGTGAGTGAAGTTTGTGTGTGTATAAACCCTCAGTGTCTCTTAAAGATCTCTGAGGATCATCTCTGTTTGCATTAGGTTTGAGAACGATAACATTCTTGAACAACGCCACAAACTCAGACACTGTGCAAACTCACAGCGATAACATACTAGAACGAATGTTAGGATGTGTTTTTGTCTAATGTTGGACTGTAAATACGGCTGATAAACATAGATATCCTGATTATTTTTTTGGCACATCTCCATTACGATAATCTGAAGATGTTTTGTCAAGGTCCAACCAACTGGAACATACACAAACTTGTCTTTTAATGTTTAAGTTGAAGCGTAAAGATCAAACTCATGTGGTTGTGTGACCAAACTTCTGACCCAAACTTATTTAATAACTCTGGTAAAGGGAAAAAACACAGCTATTAAGCAAGATTCTCATGTATAATAATAAAGACACAAATGCGTGAATAATTGACTAAAAGGTCAATTTTTTTTCTTATTTGAAAGTTTACAATGTAACTTTCTTCATTTGCATTGTTAAATAGCTTGTTTTGTAGCTTTTTTTTTACTGTTAAGCCTGTAGTTTGCTTGTTTTTACAGACTTTATTCAAGAAATGGCAACAGATATTACTTAATTTATGACAACAACCTTTTAAGTCATTCATGAGGTGAGATAATATAACTATTAACTACAAAACCCTTCAGCTGTTCATCAAGGCTCATCTCTTTCACATAATGTAATGACGCTCAATTGTATTTTGGCCCAAGAGATTAAAGAAGTCTTTCTCTCTAAACCGACTCAGAACTCAGCTGATCATTGTGAGTGCAGCTTTTCCACAGAGGAAAAGCCTAAACAGCTGCCTGATTAGATATCGGCCAAAATTGAGGCAGATGCAGATATGGCCGATATACAAATAAATCTAAATGTTGGTCCCATATCTCTATCTCTAGTCTTGGGTTTGTTTTATCATGAATGACCTGAGTTGTGGCTCCTCACGTTGTTGCGTCCGTCATTCAGAATCACATCCACACCATCAGATTTTTGATAAAGTGTCTCATCCAAACATTGTAGCTCTGTGAAAACTTTCCCCAAACATCCATCCTATTGACTTTCCTTTGCTACAACAGGATTGTACTTCTGGGTAAAAGATTTTTATTGTAGTTTGGTAATTTTTTAGCTTTTTAAATGTAGAAAAAATCTGTTTCATTGGAGAATAATTTGTGGTGAATAATAATAATAATTGACCTTTCGCCGAGCCCCGCCCCCTTTAGTTACTGTTGTTACACCCGTCAAATATGACGGCGTGCCATAGACTTCAATGACAGAAAGAAGTACACCTGTTCGCGTTAGTGGCTTTTTTAAAGCAATTATTCCGCAATATCCTCTAGATTGAGGCAAAAGGGGTTCACTATGCAGCGAAGGAATTTATTCAAAACATATGTCATATGTATATATTTACAGTTTGTTTCATATTTGCTTCCACTTCTCTATTTTACTTCCTGTCATGTGTCCTTCTGTAGCTTGGCCCTTGTAAAAAAATCTGCTTACTGTAAAATGTGGTTCAGTGACGATGATGATGTGTCAGCTGTTTGTCTCTCATTAAACGACTCACTGTAACTTTTTTTTAGCACAAAAGACAAACTAGAGAATATGTATTTCCAGCTAAAAAAAAGATTGCCAAAGCACACTTTATTTTTTGTTACAATGTGTTAATTGGTCTAGTTGCCACAGAAATAGACACATTTTAAATTTGTGAAGTGATTATTATATATGTCTCATGCATCGTTGCCACTCAGCATGAACATTTAGAATGATATGGTCTCACCTGCATAACCTCTATTGAAGGATATGTCAAAACAAAATGAGAAAATCTGCAATAATACACTTTATTGATTTATTAGGATCCCCATTAGCTGCCCTTTCATGTCCGCTAGTCTTCTTGGAGTCCACCTAACTCTTAACTCCCTTTTCTCTTCCTCTCCAGGGTCCAAACTGCTGCTCGGACATCTCGGTCTCGTTCCACTACGTCGACGCGTCTCTCATGTACCTGATGGAGTATTACACTTACCACCTGCGTGCCTTTGGTTACCGACACCGATACCAGCCGCCCGTCCCGTCCGGCTACAAGTCTGTCCTGGACGCTCCCCCTGCTCCTCCCGCCGCCGCAGTGGACCAAAGAGAACCGGCCCAAAACCAGGACCAGAACGCTGCAGTCCCGCCGGCAGAGAAGGAGCAAAACCCGGTCCTTTGACGACAGTAGGACCGAACCCAACACAAGGATTTTATCTAGTTTTAAAAAAACGTTTTGCTTTCATACAGTATCCGAGACTCTTGCTTAGAAAAAGAGAGACAAAGGTTGAACAAAGAACAAGAAAACCAGACGAGAGTGAATGGTGATCTAGTATTTGAATGATTTTAAGTTAATTTTGTCATTTTATACAAAGTCTGTACACACCGCAAGGCACGTGTCAATAAATTGTAACGGGAAAGTGACATTTTAGCGCTTTTACTTGCTTATTTTTACTCCTACTTCTACTTCCTAGCTCTCACAATCCTTTAAGGGAGTTTAATATTCATATTCATACATCTAAATATATTTTGGACCTATAGCATTAGCGTTTTCTCCCCATGCAATGAATGTCTGAGTCTTAATTTCTTTCCATCCACTTTATTGACATTTGCCTCGAAGTATTCACAGCTTTTATTATAATTATATCTTTACGTGTTTATTACAACTTCTTCAGACACTTTCTTTATGTTACAGGACCAAACATTTCAGATTAACACTTGTCCGTTTGACCCAAAACCACAATGGGACGTCTGTGTGAAGTTTTCTGTTTGACTAAAGTGAATCAAAAAGTCATCTGTGTTTTTCAAAAAGACTGTTGTTTCACAAGTAACAGTCAAGTCTAGTGTAACAGCTTGTTACGGTTTCCTTTAGGCCGGGCGATAAATCAATATATATCTTATATCAAGATATTTAGTAGATAAGATATGAATTTGGCCATATCGTACATATCATGATAATGTAATTCTGAGTAAAAGAGCTGATAAAACTGATAAAATACAGAAAAAAATGAGAATGAGAAAATCAATAAACTTTATATTTGTTTAATTCTAAACTTAAGTTTTTCATAGAATTTTGCGTAATTTAAGTTTCACTCAGCAAAAGGAATCATCAAAATTAACTTTTCTGCATTTTATTCCTCAGCTATAGCTTTAGAAAAATTAGTTTTCACTTTAAAATTGTTTTTAAAAGTGAAAAGATATCGAGATATATATCATATATCGTGAAATAAAAATATATCGAGATTTACCTATTTGTTCATATCGTTCAGCCCAAGTTTCATTCATTGACAAAGACCAGAGGCGCAGTCTTTTACCAAAAGCTGTTTTCTTTTTGGGGCAATATTACATCTTATATCATAGTGAGAGAATTTTTGATTATCAAAGTGGCCGATATGCAGAGAGAGTGACACAAACAGTGGAAACGAGTCAAGGCAGCACTGTTGTCAGCTAACTACAAGAGTTTATCTCTGAGCAAAAACAAAAGCATGCGCTGTAGAACGGAAAGTGACGTAGACCAAAATCGCTTTATACATATGGATAAACAATTGTACAAAATAGGGCTTGACTACCAAACTAAGTAGGTTTTACAGTGGCAAAGCTTTATTCACAGGGTTCGTACAGTCATGGAAAACCTGGAAAAGTCCTGGAAAATTCTTTTTTAATTCCCAGGCCTTGGAAAAGGTTTTGAATTCCACTGGATTTGGAAAAGTTTTGGAAAATTTGAAAATACGCTGTATTCAAAAGTAAATTTGGGATAATTTGTTCTGACACAGTCCCGCTGCAATTCATTGAAAAATGGAGAGACCACGCACGATTGAATAATTTGGATTAAATAACCAATCCTTTCTCAGTCAAACTTTGATGCAGAATATTAATAAATATTATATTATTTTTTCAGTAAAATTTTAAAATGTTAAACGTCGGTTTCATGTATGTTCATAAAAACATTACCCACAGAACTTGCTATTCTATTTTAGAAAAGGCAGAATACAATTGAATTAAAAAATAATAATTTGAATGGGCAAAAAAAGATTTGCACTTACTTTATCAAATTGAAAGGCATTGGTCTTTTGCTTGAAACTGGAATGAAATCCACTGATTTGGAAAGTATCTTATAATCAAAATTATTTGGAATATTGTCTTAATCACTTAATGAAAGACGGTTCTTGATTGAAAAGTATGTTAAAGTCATGGAAAAGTCTTGGAAAACCATTTTTTATTCACACAAAATGATTCTGTCTACATCCCTGCTCTGTTTACACAAGCCTCATGTTTAATGTGGCTGTGGTGAAGAGCGTGACTAAACTTTAACCTCATATTTGTAAAACTTACCACAATCTCCCCACCTGAAGCTGGCGTGGGCCCTTCCCTAAGCTTGTACCTCGCTCATCTGTTTGCTCAAGTGTAATGCTCTATAATTGATCACATTTTGCTCTTGGCTCGCAGCCTGAGCAAACATAGAAGGGCTTAATGTGGTGTTAACAGTGTCGGAATAACAATGAAAGTGTGTGTTCAACAACAAGTTAGTTTACAATGGGCGTCAAGAAGTGGGAAAATAGAAAGGGACCTACACAAGACTAACATATGTTCATGTGAAACAAGGGAGTCATATTGTAGTATTATAAACTGCAGACATACAGTTCGACTCTTGATGTTGGAATACAGACAAATAAACAGACTCAAAACATATTTTTAAGAAGAAAAAGGTAATAAGTTCAACTGTGTGTGATTTCAATGTCTGATAAATGTGAGAAGCTAAAGTCTTGTTGTTTATCTGCTTTACTACAACTGTTGACTTGATTTTCTCTTTTCACATGTCAGTTACAAACCCAGTGCTCAGTAGACTTGTTGTGGGTTGAATTCGTTATCAAACTGTAGTTTATTTTTCCTGTTTTAGCTGTTTATTAAACTCTTACAAGAGAAAATGTCCTTTCTCTCCATTAACTCTCACTCAGCATGAACATTTAGAATGATGTCATGAACCTGCAGAACCTCTGTTGTGATGGCTTTGGAAAAGTCATGGAAAATCATAAATTACAATCTGTACAAACCCTGTTAATAGAACTAAGCAGGAAGTGCGCTGGCAAGAAAAATGGGCGGGGCTAAACTGGATGAAAGCTTTTAGCATTAGCCCACAAAAAAAAATGTTTTTGAATGATCCAGTGTATCAACTGGTACAAATCTCACAACCACATTTAGCAGAAGTCAAAGCCTCATTACGAGTCATTGTTGCGTTTACAAACCTTCCGTTACAACAGTGAAACGTTTTGCTGTTTTATCCCACACAAGATGTTTAAGTGTTGCAATGCAAACTCAAAATTGCTTAAAGACATTGCAAAACTATATATCGGCTTTGTTTGCTGCGAAGTCATGTTTACGTTCGTCTTGAAAGCAGCATCTCTTCTGTTTTTCCACACGTGTTTGTCATTACTTTGCTCTTTAATCCCATTGTGGTTTTGATTTATTTTCTGAGGACTTCAAATCTTCTTGAAGTTGTCTTTTGTTTTAACTTTTCTTCCTGGTTCATTGTAAATCTAAAACTGTTGAAGGTTTTGGGGCAACTCCACTTTGCCCCAGAACTTTTTTAGGACTCAGTTATGAACATTAAGCTGGACAAACTGATACATTTACTTTAGATTAGGGCTGCACAATATAAGAATGTGTCATGACAACAGGATTACCATTTAGTTCAGTGACTTCGTCTTATGAAAGGGCGACATATCAGTGTCTTTATCAACCAATATGCAGTATATCTGTATAAGTATTTGCCAATATCTTAAAAAATACTTGAGTATATCTGCGTATTACATTATTACCTGCTTTTTAAAGGTGACCTATTATGTAAAATCTACTGAGTTTTAAACCTTGTTACAGCAGTGTTCTCTCATCATTAGTTTACCCAAAGTTGTATTTGGATTGATTCTTGCATGTTTGAATAATCTTGTATTGTTCTGCAACTGATGCTCCAGTGCTCAGAAAATCCCTGTCTTCACCTACCACCTATCCCCGCCCACTTGTCTGTATTTACTTTGCATTTACTCAAAAATTAGAATTGCGAGTAAAACATGTAGGGCTCAGAATTGTCCAACAACAAAAAAAAAATTATGTTTTAATCAATTAAAACATGGTTATAAAGACAAATATGGCTAAAACACTAGTACTGGTCATGCTTATTAAAATAAAATGCAAATAAATATATAACTGCTTACAAATTTTTATAAAATAGTCATTGTTTATGTTGTTTTCTTTTTTTTTATTATTACTTCTTCAGGGAAATTGACAATGATAGGGGAGTATTAAAACAGAACAAAAGAGAAACCAAAGGAACAAACAAAAAGAAAACAAAAACAAAAAAAACATAAGACATACGTGACAAACACTTATAAGCACACTTATAACAATATATAAAACAATAAGAGTAAGAATCAATAATAAAAGAGATGGTAAATAAAAAATAAGTAGGAAATACAAAGGAGAAAAAAGAATAAGCATAATAAGATAAATAAGAAATAAAGAAAAGGAAGAGCAAGGTAATAAAAAAGGTAATTAAAAATAAAAAGTCAGAATAAGAAAAGAAAAAGGTAAAACAAATACAGGTAGTAGTAGAAAAAATAGAGAGAGAATTAAAGTGGAGATAATAAATAAATTGGTAAAATGTATATTAGAGAAATTAAAAAGGGAGAACAATAAGAGGAATAATAAAAGTAAAGTGAAAGAAGGACAAAAGTAAAGGAAAAAGAATAAGGTTAATAGAAATGTCAAAGATAGTGGTTTCTTTAAAAAGGAAAAACTAATAGAAATAAAAAACAGTATAGTTTACAAATAAGGAGACAAAAAACATAAGTAAATATATATGTTTATGTTGTTTTCAAGCCACTGGGAGCCGCCATTTTGGTGACATAAAATAGTGTTTCCATGGTTACTCCCACAATTTCATGTGTGAACAGTTGAAACAAAAACATCACTGACAGTGTCCAGTTCTTGCCTCTTCCTCTTGATTATCTTCCGTTTTACTAGATTCCACATAATCGTTCTGATTTTTAAAAACATCTTTTTATTGTTGGAAAGTGAATTTGGGACAGTATTGAACCATATAAGCTTCACTTTGAGTATTAATCTTTTGAAATACAACAAGTAAATACAGACAAGTGGGAGGGGATAGGTGGTAGGTGAGAACAGGGATTTCTGAGCACTTGAGCTCCAGCTGAAGAACAATACAAGATTACTCCAACATGCAGGAATCAATTCAAATATAACTTTGAGTAAACTAATGATGAAGGAATGCCATCAGAACAAGGTTAAACACTTAGAAAAGTGAATTTCACATAAAGGTCCCCTTTAAGGAATATAATTTTAAGCAAAATCTCAATATCGTAGGCCCTCTGTAATATCGTTATTTGGTGATACATACCGTTCCGTAAGCTTCATAACGTAATACATATCGTGAGATTTGCATATTGTTACATCCCTAGTAGATAGACAGTTTTTGCTTTGTAATTTTTTGACTTAGTAATGCAGCTTTCTTGGTTATAAAATAAAAATATATAATGCTTTTGTACATGTTTGTAGTAGCTGCATGATCCAAACAAGTTATTATCAAAATATTTAAGTAATCACACTGATTATTCTGGTCTAATAGTCTTTTTTATTACCATGACAACCATTACATTTTAGCTTCAGTACTGTTACTCTCTGTGAAATGTCTGATTATGAATATTTCCGTACATTTACGTTATATTGTGCAGCCCTACTTTGGATTTCTACTTACAATGTTTTAAAGTATTGCCTTATTTTTGACTGTTCTCGTTTTATTATTACAACTTATATCACATTTTACTGAAAAAAAAACATGTCAAACGTTTAATTTGAGTTGGCGTGAAAGACATTTTCTGGGGCCTTTTATTTGTGTTTTAATCACAAAGAAGTCCATGGAGAAAGTTTGGAAAACGGATCCGCACTATCCGTACCGCTTTGTACTTCCTGTCTCTACTTCCTGCTTCCTGTCATGTGACTGTTTTAGCTTTGTGCCTTGAACATGGAGACGCTGCACATATACGACTTTGCACTGTGATGTTGAGAAATGTATCTAGTTAATTTTTTTGGGAGGATTGCCTTTTGAGGAAGCGAGCGAACGGCTGCTTCTTATCGAAAACGTCTTTGTGTGAAATATGATGATGATTTTAAAACCGAATAGGGCCAAAAATGTTAATTCTTGACCTATAATTCATATATATTGTGTGTTCAGCGTTCTTATAAGTTTACCTAATTGTATTGTAACCAAACAATAGAATTATTTTAGTGCACCAGCTGTAAAACGTGTATAAATAATATGAAAGCACTGTCGCATTTGGTGACTGAACTACAAACAGGATCAAAGCAGAAAGTTTTCTTAAATGTGTGGAGTAAATAATAATGTGTATCATTTAAAAACATTTAACAACAGTGGCTGCAGTTACAAGCACATTAGAAATCAAATTATTATCAAACTTTTGAAGCTGTAAGAACATTTAAGCAACAAAATGTTAAATTTATCTCCGCTTGTGGTACTTGTCGTTACCAAACTTGGCACGAGCCACGGCCTTCAGTTATTCTAGGTTATCTTTATTAGCCTCTTCTTTGTTGTATCCAATATGGCCTTAAGTAGTGTCAGGTAAAACAGGCATTCTAATAGCAGACTTTTGAGAGCTACAGTCATAAATATTAATACAAGAATGTTAATTGTACACTTACAAATAATTAAATTATTTTTTAAAAGTAATTTGATCGGCGGTCCCTTTCGCGTCCCCTTTCTGCAGGTACGGTAGACCGGATCCGTCCTGAAGTGTGATTAGAACATGCACACATTGAAAATAATAATGTAAAAAGCTTGTTTTTAATCTTAAGTCTTTATTCGTGAATTATTTAACTGTTTATGAACAAATGATGAAAAGTGTTGTTTAAGAAATCGCCAAAATTATATTTTTTTCGAGGCACATAAGGTCACGTGTGAAGATAGTTCAAAGGTTGAAGGGAAAGATCAAACTCTTGTATTACACTAGATAAACTGCTAAAAGGTAAACAACGGCTGTGGGTAAAGAATATAGGGCTTGTGGATGACGATAGTATTAAGTGTTTAAAAAGAAGAACAAAAAACAGCCCTTCTTTTCCGTTTTATTTAGAAAAAAAAGGGAACCTCCGGACGGATCGGGTCTTCCGGACGAAAAGAACGTGACAGTAGCTTTTGATTGCCATTTTTCAAGTTCTTTTAGAAGTTTTTTTGATTGATTGATTGATATAATCTCATACTTTTCTCAAGCAGAAAACTAGCCTTGTTTAAAACACAAATAGTAACTTATATCTAAGACCTTTTGAGGCTGTTAACAAGATTTTAATATTCACTGTTGAGCTATTTTAGTTAGTAACCGTAACAAAGACAAATAACGGCTGTGGTAAAGAATATAGGGCTTGTGGATGACGATAGTGTTATGTGTTTAAAATAAGAACAAATATAGCCTTCATTTACATTTTGTCTAGAAAAAAAGGGAACTTCCGGACGGATCGGGTCTTGCGCTAACAGGAAGTGGTCGTATGTACAGAAGTTAGCATTTTTGAACGTACACAAGCCAACTGAAGTTCCGTGCACAGAGCCAATTGTGCTAGAACAATTGCTTACTGCTTATTTAGATGATTTGAGCAAGTATTTATCGAGAAAAAGATTAATTTTCACAGAACATATCTCAAAATTGAATCGTCGTTAAGCACTCAAAAACCAGTGCCATTACTCACGACATTTTGTGCTTTTTTTGTCATTTAAATAATCTTCTTTACAGTCCAGAAATCTGATAATAATGACATTTTAGTGTGCATAAGAACTGCCAGTATAAACTTTATTAATATTTCTTATTGTTAGCTAAATACCTTAAGTTGCTTTCATATTATTTGCTGATAAGATTTGGATTAACGTTGAGAGCTGGTGCTAACAATAATGTGGATCTTAAGGATTATTTTACCAAGAATTGTGTTGATTCAATGCACTAATTACTATTTTAACCACTAAAACATTTATTGTGTCTTTACAATTATAAAGAACAAACACATAACAAAATAGGCAGGTCATTACTTTGTGACGCCGACAAAATAATATATGACAACCATTAATAAATAAAAATGATAAAGTTAATCATTACTTTCTAGTATAATTAATAAATACACACAGGTTGACTGATTTATTAATTGATCGTTTATTGCAGTAATAATAAAAGAAAACCTGCTTAGTCACTAACAGAAATCACCAAATTAAAAATGTGTGAAAGGACCTTTATTTTACGACAAAACAAAACAGATTTACTAAAAGTTAAAAATATTACATTCAAATTAATCAACTTTTTTGAGTTGTTTCAAATTGTTTATATTGAGTAATTTGGACTTGATTTTTTTGAGTTGTATTAACTTGATTTTGTTGCTTTTTTTTTTTTTTTCATTTTATTTACAGTATTTGTCAGTGAAGTGAAAAATAAACCTGTGAATTTGACTAAATGCAAGAAATACATATAATTCAGAAAATATTTGCTAAACGGTCTTTTAAATGTCAACTCAAAATAACATGTCTACAGAACTTAAAATAATCAGTTGCCATATTTTGATGTAAAAAGCGTCCAGGTTTTAAATATTATACTAAACAAAAACATGCACAAGTAAAAACATATATATATAATTTAAATGTTTCTATTGATTTAAAGGTGCTATACTCATTTTTGCTTCTGTAAAAAGTGTATAATTCATTTTAAACCTCTTACATTGGTCTGCATGTTTTGCTCACTTACCTAATACATCCAGAGCCTCCAAATTGTTCATTACGATGTGTTTTAAGCTTTTTCACAGCTGTTAAAAGCATAAATGTCGGTATGCTAACTAAATGCTAACAACAACAACAGACAAATTTAGTGAATGAACAAACGTGACATTGTTAGACGGAGGCAAGACATTTCAGACTGATTTCTACCTGAATAGCTAGATTAACAGATCTGTGCTTAAGGTAAATTGATTTCAAGTTATTTTATTGTAAAAAATTGAGTATAGTCCCTTTAAGTTAAAGGTGCACTGTGTAACTTTCTGAAGTGAAAAGTCAACAACACAATTTGTAAAAATAGAATGTTAAAACTATGCTGTCAAGCGATTAAAAAATTGAACAGATTAACTAATTATGATCTGTAATTAATTCATCTAATTAATCTATTTTTAATCTCACCTAAAAATTGCTGAGAAAACACTCAACTTAAGTGTTTTTGTTTTATTTTTATCCAATTTAATTAATGACATTATTGTTGCAGATAGAAATATTAATATATTGCAAAAAATGAAGACTTTAGGAAGTCTTTTGTTGATAAGTTGTCAAGTTGAACAACCCTTTGTCACTTTGTAACTCTCATTTGAAACAATGAAGTTAAAGATTTCAAAATAGATTAATGCGATTAAAAAACTTAACTCGATTAATATGTCTGTAATTAATTAATCTCAATCAATGCACTAATTTGACTCCCCTAGTTAAAACCATACTTTGGGACAATCTGGATGAAGATAAATACGTTTTAATCAATAATGTGGAAAAATACAGTTAAAGAAACAGCTTTTCAATAGAAACATACAAGAGAAGGCCCTTCTCTAGCCCCAAAAACGGTTCTTTTGGGATCACGCAAGACTTAATAAATAAAAACACAGATTTTATTTTAGTTTTTACACATAAAGAAATCTGAATGACCAAAACATGCTTTTATTTAGGGCTGCAACTAACAATTTTTTAGGGATGCACCGATCCAGCTTTTTCTGTTCCGATTCCGATACTTTGGCTTAAGTATCTGCCGATACCGATATCAACCGATACCAGTGTAAGGACTGAAACACCTTGTTTTTCTTATCAAAGCATAAGACATTTGGTTATATAGTGTTATGTAAATATTAATTCTAGTGCAAGTCACAACTTAACAACTTAATCTGAACAAAATGTCAAACATTATGACATTCTGAATCAACATCAGCCAATAAATTAGTCTCATTATGTCCAATTAAAGGCACAACAATGGTATCGGCTGAACCGATATCATAGAGTCGATACCCGATCCAGCAAAATTGCCTGGATCGGCACTGATATCCGATCCCAGTATCGGATCGGTGCATCACTAATTATTTTGATAATCAATTGGTTGCTTAGAACGCAAAAGTGACTTGAATACAAGATTTTTGGTATAGATGTGTAGATTTGTCAAAAATATTGAAAATTTGATTTTCATCAACACTACAACTGGTATCGAAACTGAATCTACAACTGAACATCCACACTTTAACAAAAAACAAAACATTAATAGGACAATTAATTTTTCTCACTTTCTGATGAGTTTTAGAATAATCTTGACCCTGATAAACACTAGATTAAAACCAAAATGTTTAGTAAAGCAAATATTTGTGTTTTGTGCTGAAAATTGTAGCACCATGTCTATTCCTTCATTTTAAAATTTAGTATCATAACATATGGTGTAGGCAAGCAAGTTTTTTTACATCAAAAAAACGTTATTTTATTTATTTGAGGCTCCCTGGGCATTTGGAACACATATAAAGACAAGTTAACGATCATTCGATTACTAAATTAGTTGCGATTAAACTTGTTACAGCTTTACTTTTATTCAAGTTTAGTTAAGATCAAAACATTACACAGTGCACCTTTAAGTCATTGACAGCAGCTTAATGTTTCTTAATAATTTAGGACTTTGCTTAAAACTTGTCACTAGAAAAATTATGGCAACTTAAAATTTTGAGTTTTGTAAGCATGCTCGCGTTAAAACATTCTCATTAAAGTTTTTTTTTTTTTTAAGTTGGATGAACTCACAAGCTCAAGTAAACTGGACTCAATAATTCCGACTAATCCAAATTACTCAAAAAAGTAAGTTGTGTTTAATTGGAGTCTTTTAAGCTTCTGTATTTGTGGTTTTGCAGTGTGATTTACAGATTATTGCCGTTTTATGGGACTGGACTTTGTTTTTGAAGCATGTGTGAAGGGTCCAGGCCGCGACAATCTTGAACATTTAGACTCTCGTGTCGAAGAAGGGAACGTGTACAGCGACGTATTTATGAAATCTGAATGTATTTATGACGGACTTTCTTATAATTGTGTAAATACGCCTTGACCAGTGTGAGCCGCCACGTTTTGAAATGAACGGTACTTTAATCACTATAAATAAATGCATATTTTATTGTACATTTCTGTCTCTGAAGTTTTTTACTTAGCTTTCAAATTACGATGGGATTTACAACTGTAGTCAAGAGAAAAACTTCTTGGTCAACTAAAGACCCTATTTACTGATTAATCAACTAAATAGGAAGCAAAATGGTTTCTCCATCATATAAGCATTTATCTGTTCCAAACTGTGATTGAAAAAGTTACAAGTCAAATTGAACAGCGGTGACAAGAATTGCGTACACTGAAAAAAAAAAATGTACTAAATTTTTCCGTTATGCGATATTGCAAACAATAAATTTAGTTAAATTCGGTTAATTTTTCCATGTAAAGTTGAATTAAATAAATAAATTGTTTACTTCCAATCTAAAAAAGTTATATTGATTATACATAATTATGATTAGTAATTATTATTCATAAACAATGATTAGGTCCAGTACCGGGAACTAGGGGTGCAGAGGGGCAAGTGCACCCTGGTGTGAGCCTGCATTTGGTTGTTGGATCTTTAAAAACATTTTTTTTAGCTTTTCTTGCATATAATAAATTATTAACCACAGTCTAAATCTAACTGCGTTTCCACCTTATAAATGTACATATTGTCGAATTCGCATTATAAAGCAAAAAAAAGGCAAATTAATCTCAAAGCCGTGTTGTTATGGCAACATGAGCTGTGTTAACACCGCGATCCTGCAGAGGGCGATACGTGCACAGTCTTTGGTTTCACTTTTTTTCACAGCCGCAGATTCTTTAATTTACGATGTAGTGCAGACTGCTCGTCTCCTGCAAACTTTGACCGGTTATCACTTTATTAATGCGATAGATCTATTTACCGCGAATAAAAGGCTGCTGTGTTTGTTTTTAACACAAATCCTCCGCCGTGGAAAGGACGAGCTCTGAATCACCGCAATGTTGGACAACCAAAAGTTCACGGAGTTATTTGCACAGACAGCGCCGTGCTTCTGTGCTGTTTTGTTTTTGCTTGGTGCACAACGGTGCAGTTTGGTCTGGAGCATTTTGACTAAACAACTTTCTGTATGGATATTTGACTTGTTCATCATCTGTCACTCCTTCAGAGCTGCAGCAGCTAGGTGCCTATGTAGGTCAGAAGACGGAGGTCCGCAGAATGAGTTCATACCTGATCCAAATCAGCTTCCAGAGTTGCCATTTTCAGAGAGCAAAAGCGACCTAGCCTTTGAAAAAAAAAAAGCCCAAAACAAGCGACTTCAGACCCTCAATAAAAAGTAATTAAAAATAATATTTAATTCAAACATCACAGCAGAACGAAGGGTTAATGTTGGAGTAGCTAACTTTTTTTTGGTATGTTGTAGTAAGTCAGACTTTGTTTTCAGAGTGACTCTTGCAACTGGCAGCACTTTTTGAAAAGATTAGCCCACAGAGGTTACTCTCTGAATTTGATATAATAGAGAATTTTAGTTCTAATCAGGAGCAGAATGCAGCGTTCTGATTGGTTGAGCTTGGGTGGTCATCTCCAGTTTCACTTTAAATAAGAAAAAAGGTTTTAGGTCAAAATTGCAACCAAAACTTAATTCATATTGAAATTAACAAGCTTTGAAGGATTTATGAGAGAAAGTTGTTAGATTTAAAAGCTAAATTGTGTTTGCAAGTGAAAATACCTACCTCATCTTTAATGGTTTTGATCATTAATAAAAGGATTTAAAGCGTGAAAATATGCTAAAGTAAGTCTATATTTCTGTCACTAGTGAGTACATTTTCTTGACTCAAATTTGGAAAAACTGCTAAAAATCCTCTTGTTTATGATGTCAAAGTGCCTCTCAGGAGCAATCCCAAAAAAACGCAACCCGCGACTGTCAAAATTCACAAGAGACTTTCTAAAAGAAGCAGCCCATAGTCGCTATAAAGAATCAGACTTGGATTACGCTGTTGAGTATCCAAGTCTCTCAACAGCGTATCTTTCTGCGTGTAGCACCATAAATCCCTCTATGAAACGTGCAATACATTTATGGGAGTAAACTAGCTGAAGTTTCACACTGATAGTTACCATATCTTTCTTTCTATTCACCTGCAGTGTCTCGCCTGACAAAGTTAAATAGCTACAGATTAAATAGCAAGATTATAGTTTAAATTAAAGTCATTTCAAGTGCTGTTTTGAGGCTGCTCCATAACACCATTGAAAAAAACTTTACATTTTATTGTTTACTTGTTAAATGGCAGTAACAGACACTTAAAACACACCGGTTGTTTCAAAGTGTTTATTACTTTTTGAGGCAGATGGTGAGATTATACAAACTCCATCTTCGGCAGCAAGGCAAGAAGGCAAATTCAAAGATGCACAAATGCAATCTCTCAGCTGTTTGTAGAGAGCTGTTTTCAATAAAATGTAAATGTTTTTGTTTATCTTTCACAAACAGTTTGAGTTTAACCCTTTGACAGTCACTACATGGACAAAGAGTAAAAAAATATATATAGCTTGGATCCCTCAGACAGTTTGGGACGCTTATGTTAATGATGGTGAGCGAACCAATATGGAGGCTCCCACAAGTGTTTTCAGATCATATTTGTTGAGTGAGGAGTTAGTTATGCCGTTTGTTTTACTGTTTTACTTCTGTCAGTCATGCACAGGACCAAGAACAACGCACAGGACTACGGTGGCTCTGCAAACTTACAGCATCAACAAACTTTTATATGTTTCTCAAGGCTTTCTTGTAAATCCCACATCATTAATTATTTCTCCACAAACACGTCCATAACTTCACGTGGCTCGTAGCTTCTTCTGAAATGTTGAACAAGAACAAGACACTTAGTCAAAATTACACTGATATATCACTTTCCAAAGTCATTCTTTACCTGGGTTGGTCCTTGGTCAGGGCGAATCCTTTTTGAATTTCCTCTGTTTAAACAAGAGAAACAATGAATGGTTCATTATTTATGAGTTGATTTTTTACAGCTGTTCATTTTTTTTTTTACAATTGTAAATAAACACTAGAGGTGCTTCGATCGATCGACTACCGATCATGATCAGGCCGATCACGGCACAAATCAAGAGATCGACGATCGGCCAAAATGGGCCGATCAGACGCACCGATCACACTTCACACAACAAGCTTCTTAGAAAAATTTGGTTAAAGAGCGCTCTTGGTTTGGTCCTTTTTCAGTGCTGCATCCACTACTCCATGTCAAAATTTGAAGTGATGCCCAATTAACCTAAACATGTGTGGACAAACTAGCTTCTGAATTTTGACTCGTGACCCCTTGCCAATCAAGTGGCAACTGATCAATGCACCTGCGGCAAGAAGTGAAGGATGGGTTTAAAAAGAGGATTTGAAGAGACATCAGGAGAACAAGAGGCTCTGCGAGAGGCTGTGGCCTGTAGCCAGTCAATGGAGATAAGGAAACTAGGCGAGCGGAGTCAAGGGCCACGTGTGCTGGACCGATGATAAATTGCTCTGAGAGACGACCACACGATGGAGAAGAGTACCACAGCGCCAGTCACAAGCGGCGGGAGAGCAGAAGTTCCCCTGCCCTGTGAGTACCTCGGGACACTGAGTAGTGGCGCTCAAGTCTTCGCAATCATGGCTGTGTGTGGGAAGTGTGTGGTGTAGGATCTGGTTGCGGCAGCAGCAGGCCCACGGTGTAGAGGAGAAGCAGCAAACGTGACAAGAACGCCTATATTTATTCTATTGCTTTCATTTCTTCATTAGCGACACCTTTTAATCCTCTCACCTCAGTTATTTAAATTCTGTTCTGGTTTATTCTACATTTGGCCACAGCTTTGTTAATATTTTTCATTCCCACTGTGACACATGCATGTTTTTGGAGGAAACCAGAGTACTTGGAGAAAACCCACAGTGGAACGAGGAGAACATGCAAACTCCACCCAGAGAGATGGTGAGATGGTCCAACCCACAATCTCCTATTGCAAAGCCAGCGCTCTAACTCTCTTACCATGCACTCGAGTACTGCACTACTTCTCTAAGATATTTTTCGTAAACGTAAAAATGTCAATACCTCTCATTTGCCAAGCAGGTAATAAGCAATGCTCACCTGATGTTTTTCTTAAAAGTCCAGCAAAGATTCTGTCCAAGATTCCTGTGAAACAAAAGCACATTATTTCATCACACGAACATAGTATTTTTAGTCATGTAACATTGTTTAAATTCATCTCACTGATTGGTTTTGGAGGAGCGCTCCTTCGTCCGAACAAACTCACAAAACTGTCCTGGTCAATGTCTTCGTATCTTCTCACGGAAATGTCCTGCACCACACAGCAGCGGACGTCACTCTGAAACAATATTATCAAGTATTTGTGCCTCATCCAAATTTAAACACCTCCAAAACATAAACACTGAGCTAATGTCAAAGATTTAGACAAGACTGTTTCTCCAAAACCAGTTTCTTAAAACCTTAAACCAGAAAAACCAGATAAGTAGCTCAGTCCAAGTATTATTTCGTTTCTTTTGCAGTCCTAGTGTCTGTTTTATAGATACAGCACGAGTTCTGACCTCGGTCTGAGTGTCGTAACGGTCCAGTTTGCTGCAGCTCATCTCCGGAAACACGACCAGGATCACCAAAGCCGACACAGACGCCAGAGTGCAGCAGTTATACATTCTCTTCATGAGTCTAAGGAACCAGACAAACATAACATAATAAACATAATATACAGAAATACAATATAAATGCATACAGACAGTTGTTTTTCTTGTGCAACTGACAAATATTACTTTGTTAAACTCTGACAAGACTGAAGTCATCAGAAAACTGAAAAAGTGTCTCTCTCTCTGAAACTTGAAATAAGTTAGAAATCTGGAGTAATAATGACTCAGACTTGAACTTACAGCCACATAAGTCAATAACATCAGCAGCTTTTACCATCTAAAAAATAGCCAAAATCAAAACTAAAGTGTCAAAGCCTGATTGGAGAGACTTATCTATGCATTTGTCTCCAGTAGTTAGACTATTGTAACGCCTGCTCACCGGCCTATCCAAACGAGCTGTAAAACAGCTGCAGTACATCCAGAACGCTGCTGCTGTGTTCTGACCCAGGAAGTACCATCACATTAGTCCTGTGCTTAGGTCTTTGCACTGGCTTCTGTGAGAATAGACAGCTCTGCTTGTGTTTAAGTCTCTCCATGGACTAGCACTGGGGTGTCGAACTATGACAAAGAGTGACATTGGCATCATGGTTGTCCTCAAAAGGGCTGGTTGTAACTAAAATTAACATTACTAATCTTATACATACTACAAAGAATAGTCTCTGTATTAGATTTTTGTGGATTAATTGAAGTTATAGATACTGAATAAGACATCTACATTACACCGAGCTCACATTGCCTCCAGATCCTGATCCGTTCAGGGTCCGGTGGTCACTCACACTGCGACCAGAATATGCAAGTTCACAGGTTGTTCATGCTCAACTTGGGTCTTCACATAATCACTGGACACTGTTCATGCGAACAAAGAACACTTGCGCCGAGTTTTGGGCTTATTTTCTGTTTGATTTTTCACCACATAATGGATAAGCACAGGACGTTTGTTTACATCCTCTGTGCAAAATATCTTAATAATATTTTGAAAACCACTGTATTCACTTCACCTGCGCTCGCTTGGTTTCTTGTTTGTCATGTCTTGTTTTCACGATTTACCAAAAAGGGCTCCGAAGCGCTCCGGCAGTCCAGAAAAAGTTCCTTCAAACGGAAACGATACAAACGACCGGAGCCGAGCCGTGCTGCTTGCCGGACCAAACAGATTGCTGTGTAGGAGCCTCTCATTACTTTTCAAGAAACAGAAAGGCTTGATGTAGTGTGAGCCCAGAGGTCGTCTGAAACATGAATTACACTTTAAGTTTCAGTCAAATCATTGCATGATGTTGAGACGCCCAGATTATATATTAGATTAGATTATTAGTCAACCTCCGCATCCGGCCCCCGGGCCTTGTGTTTGACACGTGGACTACCATCAGAGTACATCTCTCCTGCTGGTGCCAGAGTCAGGACTAAACGCGGACCAGAGTCAGGACTAAACACGGACCAGAGTCAGGACTAAACGTGGACCAGAGTCACGACTAAACGCGACCAGAGTCAGGACTAAACGTGGACCAGAGTCAGGACTAAACGCGGACCAGAGTCAGGACTAAACGCGGACCAGAGTCAGGACTAAACGCGGACCAGAGTCAGAACTAAACAGGACCTACAAATAAACTTCCTTTACTTATAGTCGTGTGAAAATACTTCTGCTCATGTATAATCTGTGTTTTCATTCGTCGTACAGCCAGAGTCACTGTCACAATACTGTGGCTTTCTGAAGTTTAACAGCATTCTTGCAGCACTGTCAATCTCTCAAACTTAATTGTTCACAGATGCTTGGATGCGAGTCTCAATAAGGAATCCATAAAGTCAGTGTTGCCAGGTTGTGCTGACAGATTCCAGCTCAAAGTTCTCGTAAAACCAGCAGAAATCCATAGAAACCAGCCCAAAAAAATATTAAAATTCACTATATAACATCACACAATTGTTGCAAAGCTAAAATTAGAAAGGAAGAGCCTGCACATAACCAGATTAATTACCGTTGATAAAAGATTTCTTATGAGAAGCAGAAGAATCCATATATCTTACCTGTTTAGTCCAAATGATGCTGACATGAAAACTTCTTTTGTTTGTGCCTGCTGTTTAAACTCCATCCTTTATTATACCTTTTAGACGGGAGATTTCGTCCAATCGGAGCTCTTTACATCACACTCACGTCACACTTTCTCTCACGTTTAAGCACTTTTCACAGTTTTACCTTTTCTTTTCCCTTAATTAGTCCCCGAAGTCTCCGCAGGCCCCAGGAGACGTGTTCATTATCGGTTCATGTGACGGACGAAACTGCAACAAAGCAAATATTTCTGTGTCTGTGCATTAGTCAAGATGTTTTTTCATAATAAAGACACTCTAACACATTAATTTAGTTAGGTTTATGTTTACAGGCGCATGAAAATTGTGTCTTTGATTTGAAAATTTTAAATAGCCATGTCTCCCCAATGTATGTACAGTACAAGGAAAAAGGAAACGCAACACTTTTCAGAGTTTTGGGAGGTCAGAATAATTTTATTTTTGAGATCCGCCTGTTTCATATGAACCCTACATCCATTTCTAATCCTCAGGCCAACTCTAGTGCATTTACACATTTTCGAGTCAATAACACAACCAAACAATAGAGCAACCCCCAAACCTAAAGTGAGAGTTTCATCACACTGTCAATAGTTCATGTGACGCCCGTTGGCTCCTGGACAGCGGTTATTTGTCTCCTCATGGATCGGCAGTAGTGTCTGAGTTGATCCTGTGGAGTAGGAACACTGGGACCACCCACCGGTTCACTTGGCGCACACAAGGTTCAGCCTCTCCCAGCGTCTCCTGTACACCCGATCTCGGCCATCTGCTCTGAAGCACTGGAACCTTTTGTTGTAACTGAACACAACTTGGGACCACCTCTGTAAAGTCCAACGACGATGTGAGTGCACCATTTGACTCGAGCTTGGCGATGTTGGGGGGGTAAGCACTGATCCAACGAATGTCCAATATGGTCGAATACAGGTCAGCTGGAGGCGATTACGGATGGTTCTGGCCGACACTGGCCTGTGGTGGGTCCAATGGTCTCGGCTGTGGACCTGGTGGCGACTGAACCTGTCATGGAGATGTGCGGGGCGGTTGGCGCGGTCTTGTACAGTGGTCGTTACACGGGGGCCACCAGTACGAGGGCGGTTCGTTAGAGGAACAGTGGCCTGGTATCGCTCCACAAGACGATTAATGGTAGAGCGGTGACTCCAAACACCCTGGCCACAGCAAAACAACACGTCCAGCTTGGAGCTGCCAATAGCTCCATCCCTCTCTGGTTGAGACAATCATGGCATCGTGAAGAAGTGTGTTTTTGGATTAATTCTGGTGCCTTTTATAGAGAAGACTTAAGCACAGTGAACCAGCAGTAAAAGTCAACTCTGAGTTTCAAACATGAGTTTGTGTGAATAAATGACCCTGTAATGCACTCTTTATTGTTCTCACAATCAGTCAAGCCAAACCAAGAAATCTGTTCACCTGTCTTCAGCTTACTGTGGACTGAAATCATGATGCTAAAGCATTTTTCCAACTGTACTCGTTTTCAAAGGAATTTTCACATTTTAAAATGTTGCGTTTCTTTTTCCTTGAGTGTACTTTTCACAGCAGTTACATGTTGCTCAGTTATTTAATGATTTCTAAGCCTCATAAATAAGTTTTGCATGTCTTAATCACAGTTATATTTTGCTGTTCTAATTCTTTGTGTTGGTGTTTTGCACCATGACGTCGAAGCAAGTTCCTCTGAATTTTCAACGACAGTAAAACTGATTTAGTAATGTGAATGAGAACAAATCTGAAGCATGTGTTTTGCATTTAGTTCCCTCCACAGCTTCTACTAAACAAAACAAGATTATTAAATGTGGTCTTTTGATTGCAGAGTTTTGTCTTCTCGTCAGTGGAAATTTGGATCTTGTCGTGGCCCAGATTTGATAATTGCTGAGGGATTTTAATCATCATTCTGCTGCGTTTTGAACCAGGTTTTCTGACGACATTCGACCCTCACAGCAGCTCGGATCAGCCTTTTCTGCCTCTGTGATTGGACCTGAGGGACGAATGCGCTAATCAACTCCCTAAGATGTCACAGTAATTCAATTTAGGCCGGTTCATCTGTATGTGCACTTCCCACTCTGACGACAATAAAGCATTGTTAGTTTGTTAGTTATTGAGCAGTAAACAAAGAGAAGTCATGTTTTAGCTTAGTTTGGCAGAATAATAGTTGTAAATAACAGCATAAACAAAGCTTGACAGTAGACTGCTTTTTTAAGGTCTTGATCGAGGGCACTCGAACTTGTTCTTGTTTCAATGGCGCTCAAACTCGATCTTGTCTTGGTCTCGAAGTCGCTTGGACTCGGCCTCTTGGTCTTGTCTTGGTCTCTAGGATTCGGACTGTCTTGGGATGGAGGGCACTTGAACTCGGTCTTGTCTTATGATCGACACTTGGACAGTCTTGTCTTGAGGTTGTTTGGACTTCGACGATCGATACTTGGACTCAGTTTTGTCTCTTGACGCTTGGACTCTGTCTTGTCTCAATCTTGTCTTGGTCTCGAAGACTCGTACTGTCTTGGGATTGGGCATTCGCACTTGGCCGTGACTGTTTGGAATCGATCTTGTCTTGGTCTCGAGGGTGTTTGGACTTGGGCTTGTCTTATAATCGACACTCGGACTCGGTCTTGTCTTCGTCTGAATGTTTGGACTCGGTCTTGTCTTTGTTTCGAGGACGCTCAGACTCCGCCTCGTCTAGGTCTCTAGGTGGTTGGACTCGGTCTCGTGTTATATTTCGTTACCTCCATGCTCTGCTAAATTTAAACAGGATTAATCTGGAACACTGCGATGCCATATTCCTCCGGTAGATGCGATGGCGCAAATCAATTAAACTTTTGCACTTTTTCAGCAAAACCTTGAACAAAATGGACAAATTTGTGTCTTATGAAGCTTTATTAAACAACATTGGTGATGCGTTATTTTATTTCCGAAACTGATACATTCATAGGCAGAAAATGCTAAACAAACTCCATCACTTACTGGACACTCCTCCACTAAGAAGTTAAGCTATGTACAACTTTTATTTGATGTTTATGTCATTTTTCTGCAGTTTACACTAGTAAAATGTAAAAGAGGACGTTTATTGGTCATTAGAGTCTAGAGTAGAGTAATATTCCCCAAGTTAAAAAAGCCTATTTCTACATATATTGTTTTGGAGTTTATAAAACACGAAAAAGACACGACATAAAGCACAGACAAACAAACCAGTTTTAATCCAATGGACTTTACCCCAGCAGAATCAATATTCAGGCCCTGAGCTGTGCGTCCGTGTGAAGTAATGAGGCCATCTCCAAACGGGACGCTCTGATTGGACAGCGCACAAAGACAGCCACTCTGCGCGTTTGGGGAGAAAAGGGGCGACAGAACAGGGACAGAGGGGCCGAGGACGTCTTTCTCATGTCCCCAAAACCGACCGACAACAAGGAATCTGCATCGCTGTGGTTGGTTTGAAAGGTAAGTTAATAAGTTTCATTTATGTATTTATCTAGAAAGAGACGATGCATATTAATATAATGTGTAAGCTTTTAGTGTCGTGTGGAAGTGAAACCAGTGTAAATGTGATTACGCTGAAGGTAGATTTGTTTTAGAGGATCACAAATACCTAAAAAACTTGCAAAGCCACACTTCATCACACTGAAGAACACATTATAATTACACTGACAAAAGCTCGGACTTGTGACTGTTTCCTCTTGTTTGTTTTTACAGTGATTCCTGCTTTTGCTGCAGGTGGTTTCCAAAGAGTTATTTCTGTGTTTTTGTGTTTTCAAGACTGTTGTCTGTAAATATCTCTCCTGGTGCAGTCAGTGCATATTAAATCTCAGCTGCTACTTTCATGTCTGTGAGCAAAACACTTTTGTGTTATTTGTATGAATGTGTCAACAAGTAACAAACACATTTTATTCCTGTTTTAATACAGGTGTTATTATAATTATAAAACCCCAGCAGGCTTTGGGGTTTTGTAAAATATAAATCTAACAGGATTAAGCTCACCTTTTCCTGACGTCACAATAAACTAAGATGACTGAAAAACACTGAACAAAATATAAACTTTATTTTTGCTCCCATTTTTTATGAGTTGAACTATAGTGAGCACTTCTTCTTTGCTGACATGATCCACCCCACAGTCTCACAGTTGAATCACATCAAGATTCTGCTCAGACACATGATTATTGCACAGATGTGCCTTAGGTCAGTGGTTCCCAACCTGCGGGTCGAGTCCCAGAGCTTTGTCTGCTCAGAAGGTTTGGTTATAAAGTGAAAAACACAAATCTATCACTGCAAAGTAGGCATAACAAAAACAGAATAGCGGTGTTGTTGACGAAAGAAAAATACTTTTAATTATAATTTTATAATATTTTATGTTTGTGGGGGTCGAGGTTATGATGTGGGCTTCAACAAGACTCCTGTTCAACTAGAGGGGCTTTGAGGAAAAAAGGTTGGGAACCACTGACTGGTCACAATAAAAGGACACTCTGCAACCTGCAACTTTTTTGTATTGATGGGTGTGAAGACCTAAACATGCAGAATGGGTGACATGTCCAGTGAATATGCAGCATGATAATGCATCGCTCCATGTTGCATGGATCTGTGCACAATTCTTAGAAGCTGAAAACATCCAGTTCTTGCATAGCCAGCAGACTCACCGGACATATTATCACCCATTGAGCCTGTTTGGGATGCTCTGGATCGGCATATACAACAGCATGTTCCAGTTGCTGCCCATATCCAGCAACTTCACACAGACATTGAAGAGAAGTGACCAACATTCCACAGGCCACAATCCACAACCTGATCCACTCGGTGAAGAAGATGTGTCGCACATGAGGCACATGGTCACTCCAGATACTGACTGGAGTCCCCCCACCTTCAGTAAAAAAGTGCTTGTTTCAGAGTGTCCTTTTATCGTGGCCAGTCGAAGACAACATGTGCAATAATCACGCTGTCTAAGCAGCATCTTGATGCGACTCACCTGTGAGATGGATTATGCCAGCAAAGAAGTGCTTACTGTCACAGATTTAGGAACAATATTTGAGAGAAATGTTTGTTTTGTATACTGTTTTAGAGTTAATCTCATAAAAAATTTGAGCAAAAACAAAAGCGTTGGGTCTATGTTTTTGATCAGTGAATTTGTGAATGAAATAAAACACAAATCCTTATATATTTTTGCTCACAGTCACAGGAATCAAATTTTGTAAAACTAGCCAGATTAATTATTTATACAGAAAGAAAGAATACTACCAAAAATAATCTCCTAACTACAAGAAGTTTAAAAATATAACAATTTTCTCATTTAGTTCTGAAATCTAGAAGCTGAGAATGTAATAATTATGCCTTAAATTTACTCATCTAAAGAAGTGATTCATCTAGTTTTAAGAGGAAGCATGTTTGTATGCATTGTAAAAGTTTGCAGTCCACAATAGCTCTTCAAATAATCTCAGCTGTTGCATTATTTTTATTCTAACCAAGCTTCTCTCTCTAATTACTCATGTTTTTCTCATCGCAGGTGTCTAAACGCTGCCAAGATGACGTCCAAACTGAAATGGCTCGTTTTCCTCCAGCTGTTACTGACCGACCAGGCCCTGAGTCGGCTGCACCGAGCAAACGACAACACCACATCAAGGAGGAAAAAGACAGGAACAACCTTGACGAAATCACCTCACTCTGGGCCCACAATCTGCCGAAAACCTGTTATCATCCAAACAGGAAAGAAGTCAGTCTGCCATTCGCCTCATCGCGCAGCTCAAGGCAAACCTCCAAGGACAGAACGAAGATTACCTCACATCCAAGGCAAGGTTAGCTGCGAGGAGTTGATGGCGGCCAGCGCTGCGGACGACTCGCTTTCCTACGAGTTGCCTCAAGAGCTGCTGGGTTTGAGCTTAGTGCCTGTTTTGGTGGTGGCAAACTGTCAAAAAGAAGCGCAAAGTTTGATCGAGAAGCTGTACAACCTGCTCGGGATGTCCGATACTGATGAACTGCTTCTCGATCTTGAGCGTTTGATGGAAAGAAGATAGCCAAGATGTCGGCGGCGGCCTCAACTGCGAAGAGAAATCAAATCGAGCAGAATATAGACGTCGTGATGTTTAATATTAAGCAGCTGGCGCAAGATGAGGACGTCGGGAGTAGGTGTGAAGACTGGGCGAAGTTAAACGGTACTGTTCTGATTGGGTCCGCAGTAGAAGGACAAAATGGCGGGCTGGAAGAAGCGGTGCAGCGGTGCGAACACTTGGAGCGTTGTGCGCAGGCGTAGCTCACAGCGAGGACCAACCAGGAAGTTACCAAGCCGTACTGAAAAAAGGCAGCCGCGTTTTACCGTCTGATTCCGAGTCGTGGATACTGCAATGTCGGGATTTGGGCAGTCGGGCTAAGCGGAGTCCTAGACAACGCTGCGTAAACTTGAGAGAGCAGCGCGTTTATAAAATCATGGAGTGGATTCCAGGCGTGAGCACGTTGTACAACCTGGGCACGGCGGTGTACTACGCGTCGCTGAACTGCTCGGACACGGCGAAGGAGAGGGCCATTCTGACGGCGGTGGACTTGGGCACGGACGCGCTGATGGTGATGACGGGGGGCACGGCCGGGGTGGCGGGGTACGCGCTCGGGGCAGGGGTCAAAACGGGGGTCAAAGCGGGAGTCAAGTACATGCTGGCGAAGGAAGAGGGTGATCTAATATTCAATCAGTTCAGGTGGGACGATGATTCTGTGGTGTTTCAGGCGTAATTAAGAAATATACTAACCTCTTTTGTATCCGACCTATTTTCCTTTCCTGACTAAAATAGAAAAAATTCAAACTGAATTCAAACTGAACTGCTCCTGATCATTTGTGCTCTGAAATAAAATATTTTAATAAGTCTTTTGTATTGGCTCCGCCTACATTTTTTTGAATAAATTTAGTTCCTAAATCTCATTTTTACCTCAGTGTCCTTCGGCGTTTGCAGTTGAATTGTCAAAACCCATAAATGCCAATTTAGTGTCATTCAGGTCTAAGCTGTCAACACCAGCTTTACCAGACCTTATATTTACCAAAAAATAGCAAAAATTGTGTTTTTCTTTTGTGTGAAAGTTCTCACTTCTACGGAAGCTCAGTACTCCTCTAATTAATTTTTTCCCCCAGCTGTATCACGAAATTTTGTGATAACTATCAGGTAATAACGTGATATGAAAAAAAAAGAACGTGATAGTATCACACTTTTACCTGATATTTTTTTTTGTTTTCATATCACGTATTACATGATAGTTATCACGAAATTTCGTGATACAGCTGGGAAAAAAATAAAGTAGAGATTGGCAGTACTGAGCTTCCGTACACTTCTGATCAGAGCCTGTTAGTCTCAGAAGCTAAAACTACAGAGATACAGCTTCACTAAGACTCCAGCATTTGTTTGTGCTCCAAAGGATCAGAAACAGTTTTAGTTAGCTCTAGTCTGCACAGAAGAAAAACGATTTCATTTCCGTCTGAATTGTCTTTGGTAAATATACAGATTAAAGCTGTGTTTGTGGTTTATTTTTATTTAATTTTAACTGATGTATTTTTAACCAGGAAAATCCAACTGAGATCAGAATCTTTAGGGAATCATTAATGGACAGTTTTTAGTGGTAAGGAAAACCGGGGACCCAGAGAAACATACAAGGAAAGAACAGCAGAGCTATCTGGCCTCACAGCAAGAAGGTCACGGGTTTGATCCCCGCAGTGCCCGGGACCTTTCTTTGTGGAGTTTACATGTTCTCCCTGTGTCTGGGTGGTTTCCTCCGGTTTCCCCACCAACCAATAACATGCATGTTAGGGAACACTTGGTGATAGTCGGAGGTTGAGCGACTTGCCTCTGCTGAAATAAAGAAATAAATAATACAATATAAAGTCAAATTTGTGAATTTTGGGGGTATTTTTCAGTTTGTAGGTTTAACTGACCCTGATTCATTCCAGAATCATGATTTCACTTTAAATATGAGGGCAGAAAAAATAATTTTATCTTTAACATTTTTAGGAATTTGATAGTTTATTTTTATCAGACGTGGACAAATCTGAAGAAAAAAATAAAAAGATAATGATCCAGACCACCAGACAGACTCTGCAGAAAGACTGAAAGTTTTTGGGTCCCAAGCTCCAGGTTGGGGATAAATTACAACTGTAATACTAATGTTAATGTGTGTTTCTTTCTTTCTTTCTTTTTTTTTTTTTTTTTTTAATTTACACTGAAACAAATCAGTGTGATATTCAATGTGTGAGCACTCCCTCTAGTGACTGATATTTCATTTGTAATACATCACCCTGCACTGTCTGATTACAGCTGTTATTTGTGAATACAAACAACTGCTGCAGTGTCTGCGTGTCTGACCAATCACACTGCTCGTTCAGTCCTCCAGCTCTGCCCATTGGAGCTCAACAGTGCAAGATCACCTGGGTCTGGAAGTAAATTTCTCATTGTAAAGTCATAGGCTCAAAAATTCAAATATTAAGAGTTTAAAGACATATCGCTGCAGAAACTGATTTTAAACAAAATGTAAGTCTTATGCTCATGACTCACCACAGAGCTGCTTAGCCCCGAGGATGTTTTCAAACTTTTAGGATTTTTCGAACCCAATGGATTTACATGACCGAAGGACAGATGGGCGGTCATTGTTGAGCTCCATTGAGCAACTTCATGAGATTATAAAGATTGCAATCAGTCTCCAACAAACAATCAATCTGTTAAATTATTTTCAATAATAGAAAAACAACAACTCAGTATTTATGTCTTTTGTACCTTTCTTTTATATGTTTGTATTAGAAACAAAAACAGTAGATTATGTGACTAATAAGTACTACTTCTTATGTATTGAGCTATTTATTGTTGCGAGTCATGTTTTCAAACGTTTAGAAAATTGTTTATGAGGACTTTTGCATTTTTATGTCAGTGGCATAAGTAGTTCTCATATTTGTTTGATATTTTTCTGTTGCAATAATCACACAAGCGACAAGATCGATATGAAGACAACAGAAACTACATAGTACATCTTTAAAACTTGTTTAACCACGTCACGCAAGTCAAAATCATTGTAAAACAGATACATATGCAGAATATTTGTCTCTATGCTGCCAGTGTACTTACAGCTGCCTATTAACACTGTATCAAGTAAATTGTTGTACATTGTCTGTAGTGTGGCTTTTGTCTTCGTCTTGCTATCCTAAATCATTCTGAAAATGTCAATAAAGTGTTATCAAAACTGGGAAAACCACACAATTTTCCTTCTCCTTTATGAAACATTACACCAAATATCTGCCTAGACTGTAATTTCTGGAATTGATTAATGAAATGTCATGTGCACAGTTAAATAGTGAGTCACCGCGTTTCTTTCTGACTGTTACATCTGGCGAGTTTTGACGTGGAAAATTATGCAAAAACTGTGGCAACGAAATGAAGCAATGAAAAACAGAATGATTGAAAGAATTGTTTTAAATGTAGCCCATGTCCTTGCGTCTCTATTTTCCCCAACTCAGTTAAGTCATGTCCTGTTAGCACAGGCAAAGCCCTAAAATCGTTTTTTCTAAGTTTTAGCCTTGTTATAACTGTCTTCTCTCATCATTAGTTTACTCAAAAGTTTTTTATTCCTTCATGTTTGAGTAATCTTGTATTGTCTTGCAGCTGATGATAGAGTGGTCAGAAAAGTCTCGTCCTCACTACCACCTATCCTCGCCACTTGTCTGTATTTAATAGTGATTACTCAAAAAATTCATATTCATAGTAAAACATGTCTGGTTCAAAACAGTCACCTAGCCACTTTGCAACAAAAAATTTTACAAATTTAAATCTGCTGCTTGTTAAATATAATCTTATAATGAAGAGGCGGAGGTTATCAGTTCTGCAGTTTTGCTCTGGCAGTAAATGGGCCTCTTTCTATTTCTAAGCTGTTTAAAAAAACGCAATAGAGCCCTTTCAACCTCACAAATATATTTGGCTTGAGTAGGGCTGCACCAAATAAATGGATTAATTGTAACTAATCGATTATTCTTACAGATGGAAATTAGCCAAAGGCTAAAATCTGGCAAATTTACATATGTAATATGTTCATTTAAGTGCATTGTTCTTTTCCCAAAAAAATTCCAAAAATTGTTGACTAATTTAGTAATCGAATAATAGTTAACGTAAGTGTTCATAGACTCCAGAGCCTGTTAAGGTTAAGGTTAAGGTTAAGGTTAAGGTACACTTTATTGTCCCGTAGAGAAATTTGTCCTCTGCATTTGACCCATCCTTCAATGCCTCTGGGGCATCTCCTCAGAGCAGTGATCGCCACAGTGCAGCGCTCGGGGACCCAACTCCAGATGTTGTTGCTAGGCTTGTCAGGACTACCGTAGCTGGAGGATATTACCCTAACGTGCATGTTATTGGTTGGTAATCGAATAATAGTTAACGTAAGTGTTCATAGACTCCAGAGCCTGTTCTGCTGAGAGAAGAGATTTTAGAAATCAGATCAAAGGTAATGACTTCAAATGACACTAGATTTATGTAAAGTGTCTTTTCAATAGAGAAAAAAGGCAAGGTAAAATTTACATATCAAGAACATATTATCTTGTGTTCAGCCAATTTCACTCAATAAAATATTTTTTTGTACTGAAAAATAAAAAAAAAGATCTTTTTATGAATTTTTAATAGAGTTTTAGGTCACCTGCATCAAGAAAGATGATCTTATCTATTGACAGATCATTTTAACAAAGAATATTTGCTCAAACAAAAAATATTCTGTATATGAATTCAAGACATTTTAACCTGCCAGAACATTATTTTTTGCTGTTTAGATCAAATTTAATACAAATCTCATATTGATCGACCTTGACATAAACAACAATTTAGACTGCGGGGGCCCACCATGGTCTCTTCTATTAATGGGAAAACTCTGCTGTTATTGTTTCCATTTGATACATGAACAAACACTAGTTTCCAGACCCAAACTTACTTGGTTTTTGGGTCATCTTTTCCACATTAGTCACGTTGTCTGCTGCACTGTAAAATCTTCCACTGTCAATAATAATGAAGAGGCAGAAGAGTCTGTCCATCTGCATCTGCAAAAGAGGTGCAATTATGGCATCTAGCGGCTGAAGTGTGAACAGGGACTTGGATTTTTGGAATATTTTGGATATTGTTTCTGAGATTTGCTTGAGAAAGGTTTTAAGTTAGAACACAGAATTTTTTTTTTTTTACAAATAAATAAAACAAAATTTAAAAAAAATCCAAGAATGAAAATTTTTGGTTAGATTTGTATAAGGCTATGTATTTTTTTTATTCATTGAAAAAGCATAGTCCTTTAAATTAATCTTAAAATGTAACATGTTTAAAGAAAAATATTAATAAAAGTTATTTGAAAGTTGTAAAAATGCATAACTTGTGAAAATGATAAGTAAATTGCATAGTTAAGATAGTTTTTCAGCTAAAAATCCCAAAGTGCTTGACAGAATACATGCAGTAATAAAGAAAAATGACTTTTTATTGACCCTATTTGTCCCGCCTACTTTTCTAGGACATACACTTCCTGTTTAGCTGCATTTAGCCTGTAGATTTCAGTCGATGGGTTTATTTTAACTGTCATTACATTTAATTAAATTGCCCCACAAGACAGACAAACAAACACGTTAGCTACCTTAACAGAGCTAAACAGGAAGTGCATTTCCAAGCGAAGTGGGCGGGACAAAATAGGGTCAATAGAAATACTGAAATAAACTATCAACCAAATGCATATTTATTTCAGTTCTTTGTCTGGTGAGCTACATTTTCATGTAACGTTAATTAATAAGACAAAATTACAACTTGTAACGTTACAAATACTGCAAATACAAAAAAATGAACAAATTATGCCATTTACAGCGTTCAATTTGCAGGGATCCGTTTGTTTGCAAGCAAATTACCTCTCCCAAAACAATCACGTGAGTATAACATGAAAAGCCCCTAAAACCCCTTTAACCTACCGTTACTTTGATGTTTTTATGTTGTCCATTCGTCACCAAATCCCATGTGCTTTTTAACTTTCCTAACGTCATTTCTTGGAAATATTTTGGTCCAGTTAAGTTTCGTTTTTGGGTAACCCGCCCCATTGAAGATTGACGTGTGAAGAACCAATCAAATATAGAGAAAGGCCTCGGCTCGACCAATCAGCGACTTCTATTTTGGCTAGCAAGAAACTGGCTCCCCGTCAACTGACATTCTGGTGCAAACAGTACAATGAAATGCTGCTTATTGGAGCCAAAATGGCGCCCGCTCTTCCTTGCGGAGGTTGGCCAAATTAGTAGCCAATGAAATCGAGGACAAGGTAAAAGGAAACAACACACACACGCCTGCAGGACAGTTCGATGTCGACATTTATCAGGAGCAGGATTAACTTTCATTCTGACCAACATTTCACGGAAACACGCGTCTTTCATGCTGCTGCTTTCGGCTTAGCTAACATTAGCGAAACGAGAAGTGACATCTTGAACAATCAGGTACGTAAGCTGCATTTAGTTGTATTTTTCTTCACGTGACAGCTAACCACAATGTTGCAGCCTTAATGCATTGTATTAAAACATCGTAACATTATTATCAACAGTTATTCAGTTAGCTAATTTCATATTTCAAGTGTGTTAAGTTTAATTTTAGCAAGTTTAGATTGGACTTTGCTCCTTGTTATGACACAGTTATTATTAGACTGACTTCTGCATTAACCATCCACACCCATTTGTTTGTTTGTGTTATTTTGTCTTTTTGATTCAGCATGACTCGATGGGAGAGCCTCAGACAGCTGGCTCCTGTTTACACGCAACAACTGCATGAATTGTATGATAGAGATGATCTGCCTATGGACGTGCGGCATTACCTGTCTGCCTGGATAGAGAAGCAAGATTGGTAAGTCACCTCCTCCTTCCCTGTTGTTTCTATTTTTGTTTATGCAAAAACTCAGATTCAGAATGATTAACTGGATGTTCTGTATCTTCCTTCTTAGGCTAAGAGCTGCCAAAGATCACGGACTGGCCATTTTACTATTTCAACAGCTGCTGGAGAACCTGGACATCCAACACAGTCGCTTTGTTCAGCAGGAGGAGTCTTTTCTGATGCAGCACAATATTAGACGCTATAAGAACAACTTTCAGGTCAATACTGGTATTTTTAGTACGGCTGGGCGACATGGTGATAAAACCTGATGCATGATCTCATCGCTCTGGAAATATTTTGTCATTGATCGTTTGGAGGTGTCTACATCATATAAATATTCTAGAATACAGAGCACTGATGACCATAAACTCGCTGAATTTTTAGACAAACAATATCAATATCATTCATATTTCCCTAAAACAATATTTGGACAAAATCTCTTCTCTATACAGTATATGTGCTCTGTAAACTAATATGTTGCAGGGACTAAAAATAGAAATACTAGAAAATACTTGCTCCTTGAGTCTGTTGCTCCTATTTCACACTATCCATTCATAAAAATAGCATTGGTTCGTAGTAAAACACATAAAAAGTAAAAGTTTAAGTGTTACGGAGTTAATAAGTAAGTACTTGGAGTTAATAGCACTGATCTGCAAACTCCTTTACAACTATAATGGTGTTATCACATCGTGTGCAGTTTCCTGGGCAAACTGTGGTAATAGTAAGTTGGACCATGAAACATTGTTATAAATATAAAATCTATTGTGTGTTTTTATTCAAACATTTGACTCTTTCAAGTTCTAGTACTGATCATATTTTTTTTCTTGTAAAATTATCTTCATAAACCTTTTGAGATTAAACAAATTTCATGAAAATAAAGTTGAAGCTTGAAGAAAGCTATGATTTTGCGAGTAAAAAAGTCAGATTTTTTCTGAAATAAAGTGATGCCATAAAAAGAAGTTATTTTATAGATTAAACTTGAAGTTTTAGGGAATTAAACTAATTTAAAGTTTTGTTGGACACATATTTGTACTGGTCTTCTGTCGATAAAATGCATTTGCAATAATACCAATACCAATGTTCTCTGTCCGGCCCTCCACCACCATTCTGGGTTTGAATATGGCCCTCGAGTAAAAATAATTGCCCACACCTGCTCTTATCTTTGAAATGAATGAAAATTAAGCTTACTGTCCTTGCTTTAAGCAGATGACGAGCCCAAACAAAATATCGGCTTAAGTTTGACATTCAAGGCAAAAACGTATCTTTATAATTGTTCATTACTTCTCTATAGATTGTGTTCACGTGACATAAAAAAATCTACAGGCTAGTCATTTTTAATACAGATGGGGGGCAGCTAAAGTGAAACTGCCTACTCACACACGCTGGTTTTCCCCCATTAATTCTACTGTTGATCATCCTCTGTCAGGCTTTCAGTGTGTGACAGTTGTTTTTTGCCACTGTGAGCTTTAGATGAGACTAATTACTTCATTAATCTCTTTTATATTTTGTCATAGTTGATATTTTTATTCCTAAATTATCATCAGTGTTATAAGTTGCAGTTTAACATCGAAGCAAGTTCTTGTTCTTTGTGAATGTTGTTTTGCTCACCGACAATGACAACAAAACTTTATCTGATTCTGATTGTGAGAAAAACATTGCGACAAGAAATTTGTGAAACAGTTTTTGCCATTTCGCCCTAACCTCATGTTTTTTCTTATCTATGTTTTACAGAAGTACCAAGAAGAGCCGTGCCTACTGGCCAGTAAGATATTATGGTTCCTGGAGAAAGAAAAGGAGATTTTGCACAGTGCAGAGTTGGAGGAAAAGGTTGGAGAAACATGTTAGCAACTGTACAATCATGTTACATCCATATATGTTTTTTTTCTACAAATTAATGTTTTTTTAATAAATATTTTTTTCACAAAGCTTGTCAAAATTGATAATTTGAAAACAATCAAATCAAAAGTTTCACCATCAGGAAAAAGGGACCCAAGGCACTCTTCATACAATAAAAGTTTAAAAAGCCTGTATTTACATTTTTAATCAATATTTTAACTAAGAAATAAAGGCTTTTAAAACTTTTATTGTATGAAGAGCGCCTTTTGTCCCTTTTTTTTTCTTTGTGATTTTGTGTTCCCAATCACGGATGTCACTGAATGTAAGATTTCGATGAGCATTTTTGGAAATGTCTTTTTTGAACTTTCACATTCAGTTCTTTAAATAACCTTTAAATTGAAAGCCCATATAATTGTTAAGATGATACTAAATTGTCATTTCTACTCATATCATTCAACAAAAATGTATTCGTGGTTTCTATTTCCTGCTAAATGTTTGGGACTTTTTCTCTCGCAAAAAACAGAATAATCGGTTAAAGATGTGATCGTATGGCATTTTTATCTCTCTAGGCATGCGTTAAAAATGTAATCTTGGCTCTGGAAAAAGTATTTGTTACTTGAAACTAGTATGAACAGCAAACACGTGTAATGGATGTTTTTTAGCTTTAATTTAGCAAGTTTTAACCACAAATCGAATGCAAAACTACCACAGTTCTTTTCACTAACTGAGTCAGACAAACTGCTTGAATTCCTTTCCTGTGTGAAAGATAATTTGTGCTGTTTTCTCAGACTCTCAAGGCCTCCAGTTGTGACTCCCACGGTCTCGTCCTCTTCTGTGTTTTCTCTGTTTTAGGTCCAGCAGCTGCGCATGGAGCAGGAGGCCATGGAGATGGACAGCCAGCAGGACCTTGAACGCAGGATGGCCGGGTTCAGGAATGACGTGCAGGTGGAGTTTAGCGGCTTTATTATCTTTCCGAATTCTAATGCATGAATGCTGTGTGTTTCTCTAACTGTGATACTTGAGCTTCTTCTGGTGGTACTTGGACAATTTATGAGTCTTAGGGTCTGTGTTATCAAGCCAGCTGCTAAAATAAAAAAAAATAATCATGTGTTTTTATGAACCTTTTACACAAAGTTCAATATTGGAAGAGGCACATACAACATACTAAACAAAACATATACGAACCACTTCAAATTCTGCATCTTTAGAGTGTGTGTGAGAGAAAAATGTCATCTCTGCCAACGTTTTGCTCCCCCTAACCTGTTTTGCACATGAGCAAATGCTGGATAAATCTGTCCCTTTGTGTTTATGTTATTCAGCATCTATTTTATGCACGATTTTAAGCTTTCTTGAGTCATGTCTTAGTTAAAAATACTGTTGTAATACCTGCAATTTAACCCTAATTTAGACCCGGATAGTCTGGGAATTGATCTAATTTAGATTTTAAGGGTTGGGATGTACTTGGAAAACCATAAATGTTCATTGATGGTACTGGTTGAAAGTTTGATAGCCACTGCATTAATGTACAAACCAGTTTTTATTTGCGTTTGTTTTAGTTTAGCTGTTATTTGTAGTGAAAAAAAACATTGGATGAATATATAACAAGCTCAAAATGCACAGTATAGCAATTTAACAAACAATAGACATAACTAACTAAGTTTCTCATTTATCAAGCATTTGCTCATGTACAAATATGGAGCGAAAACTTGTGGTGGTGCATATTTGTTTTGTGTAAGATGTTAATGTACATCTTCCATTAGTTTTTTCAATTTAACACCTGGATTGATAAATGAGGTCCAAGAAGTACCCATAAAAAACTGTAGGTCTGCACAAGTTGTAAAGCTAGATTTGCAGCAAATGTTTAAAAAGCATGGTTTTAGAAAGTCTTACATTTGCAGTTATAGGGCTTAAAATGTTAGCAGCACAAGTCTTACATTCTTTAATGAAGCAATTTCTGTCAGATTTATTTGAATAATTTCACACTACTGCAAATTTGTCAGAAAGTTCTCAATATAAAAACACAAATAGTGCGTTCCTTCTACTGTTTTTTGGTTGATAGAACAGATGGTGGGTTGCTGTATAAATTACCGTCTTTTTGTTGTTGTTGTTGATTCTTGAGATTTTTCTTAATTGTAGCAAAATGTATAATTATATTCTAAGAAGACTGCAAAAAGAAGCAGAAATGTGAAACTATAAATCACGACTGGTCTGAATCTGAATGGTTTGTGGTCTTAAAGTTGACCCCACGATACTTGCAGAAACCCCTGAAACAACTTTGAAATTTGAGGAAACAGAAATATGTACAAGAGTTGCATACATTTTAGAACATATTGGTAAGCCGGTGTGTCTCCTGAAGATCGAGTGCCAACAAAAATTTGGTTGTAAGAGGCGCATTTGCTCACCTGGGACATCTCTGTGTCTAAACCACTGAGAGAATCCCTAATTTGTACTGAAAGAATGATGAAAGTACAGCATGTTCTTTGCAGACATTCTAAGGCTAATCTCTTACACAATACAATCTAATCCCTTTGCATTGTGAACATAATTTGTTGAAATTGCTGCAGTGTATTGTGTCGTCATAGCTTTTTTGTTTGGCTCTAGTATTAGTATGGATGTATTAACCAAGACTTGGTTTAGAACTGGTTTGGACTTCAATGAGCAATTTTGACTTTTTCTCAAAAAAATCAAAAAAGATTCTCTAAATGCACAATATATTACCAAAGCCATATTCTAGCTTAAACCTGACTTAATAGTCCTTATTTCATTAAAATTTGCATTAACTTTTTTAATAATATGATTTGAACCCAGGGGCGTAGCACTACATTTTGGGGCCCAGGTGCAAACTTTGTTGATGGACCCCTAACACGTAATATTGTGTTTTAATTATTGCATATACAATACAGACCAAAAGTTTGGACACACCTTCTCATTCAAGACTTTTTATTTTTATGACTTTGAACATTGGAGATTCACGATTCAAGTATGGTACAGCCAAAAGTGTGAAACAACTGAAAATATGTAATATTCTAGGTTATTCAAAGTAGCCACCTTTTGCTTTGATTACTGCTTTGCACACTCTTGGCATTCTCTTGATGAGCTTCAAGATGTAGTCACCTGAAATGCTCTTCCAACAGTCTGAAGGAGTTCCCAGAGATGCTTAGCTCGTGGTAGACCCTTTTGCCTTCACAATGCGGTCCAGCTCACCTCAAACCATCTGGTGACTGTGGAGGCCAGGCTCATCACAATCCCTCCTGATCATTCATGGTGTTTGTATCTTCAGTTTGAATCTACAATGTTCATAGTCATGAAAATAAAGGAGACTCTTTGAATGAGAAAGTGTGTCCAAAGTTTTGGCCTGTACTGTATACTTAGTTTCTACATTCCACACATAATTTGCAGAGTTGGGCTTTTGCAAGCTTCAGCAGATCAAATGAAATGTTTATCGCCATAAGTGAAGACAAAACAAGACATTTATGTGTTTTTCTGTCAAAACTATTGGATTGGAATCACCACAGTTTGTTTTGAACATTCCTAACATTTTAGCTAAAGTGTTTAAGAGCTAAGTTTGTCTAAATCATGCCTAAAATACACTTTAAAAAAAATCCTTGTGACATTTTCAACTCATTCTAATGTTGCTCGATTGAGAAGTTGTGATAAATTGACAAAACTCAACACAAACTGTGAATTTACATATTTATCATACTGATCATTTTGTGTCAAACCCTGTTTTTTCGTCCAATGAAATGTACATAATCCTGCTTATAATATTATAATCTCTAGCTGTTATGTTTGTTAATAATTTGGCCAATTAATATTCAGCAGTTATGTTTGGCCAAAGCTTATTTTTCTACGTTTTAATTACATTTAGAGGAGCAATCTATCTCACAAGTAAAAATGACCTGCTTTTGGGGGCCTTTTCCTGCCCTGGGCCCTGGAGAAACTATTACCATTCACCCCCCCAGTGTGACAGCCCTGTTTGAAACTATTTTGTGTTTTTCTGACAGTGCATGGAGCATACTATTGTCTGCCTGGAAGAACAACAGGACGAGTTTGATTTCAAATACCAGACTCATCAGATGGAGGGTAAGAAAACCGCAGCAGCTCTTCCCAGATGACTAAAAACATGAGTCACGTGTTTAATTGTCTTTGGTTTGTCTGTGGAAACTTCTCTTCTGTCTGAAACGTGCAGCTGTGGCTGACCCAAACGAGAAGCAGAAACAATGGAAAGACCTCCAGGCTCTCGTGAATCAGTTAAACACCTGTAGAAAGGTGAGAATTCTGCATATTTTTTAACTAAACTCAAAAGAAAGTGTGATGAAAACATGAATTCTGTTTTAGAAATATTAGCAGTACCATTGAATATTATGCCAGTTTTCATGTCCTATTCACACAGCCTAATATTTACCTCGGGACCTCATGTAAATTGTAATATTTACGTCTGAGTCGTCTGAGTATCTACCCCCGTGAGAATCGTCCATGTCTGTAAAAATGTCTGTAAAGTTTCCCCCGAATTTTACCTGTATTTCTCCAAACTCAGACGTCCTCATGTAATTCTAAAGGTGAATGTTTATGTTTGTGTTTTTAATTCGTAAACCGTTTAAATGAATTAATAATGACTCTGCGGCTTATTTTACCTTCAGATTTGAACAAAATTATTATTACTATTTTTTATGGATCATTTCAAATGTAATGGTTGTTTTTTCTATGATTAAAACGCTAAAGATTAATCAAACTACGATTAAAAGTCCGTGAACCGGAAATACAACAACCAGTTTGGACAGAACAATGGCCAGAACGCTGCAAAGTTTGGATTTTATCACCGTAAATGGATTAAGAGAGAGTCTTCGGCTGTTTCGTAAGAAATCTGATGTTGTGGATGTGATTCTGAGCGACGATCACAACAACGTGGCAGGGAGACACATTTACACATCCGCAGCTCAGGTAGCATTAATTCATGTTAAAACAAACTTAAAAAACGTGCATTTCACAAATTAAAGGTAGGGTAGGTGATTTTTAGATTAATTTTAAATAGATAAATCCTTCAACACATTGTTAATACTTAATATGTATCAAGTTTTGGTTGCAATTTTGACTTAGAACCTTCTTTTTTCACTTTTAAATTGAAACTGGAGAGGACCACCCAAGCTCAGCCAATCAGAACGCTGAATTCTGTTCCTGATTAGAACTGAAATCCTTTATTATTTGTTTCAGACAGTACTCAGTCGTCTCATTTCGTCACAAATTTCTGCATTTATTATAGACTTTTTGGTGGAAAACACAAAGTTTACTTATTTACAACAACAAAAAGTTAGCTACCCCAACTTTAAGTAACTGGTTGTTGTCATCTGCCGCCGAAAGTCTGTAAAAACACGAAAATTACAGACATCAAATATCCCCCGTGCGAATGCATGTAAAAAAACTCAGACGTCGTGGAGTAAATTAAAGTTTACAGACGTCCGAGGTAAATATTATGCCGTGCAAATAGTACTATAGATTGTCTCCATCATGATTAGAAAAAGCAATATACTGACGAGGAAAAGATAATAGGGATTGGTTTTAATATATACAAAAAGTAAAAGTTTATAACACCAAAAACTATTAAAAAATAATGTATTGGGGGAAATGCCTGAATATTGAATATCTGTTCTGCTCTTTAATGGTTCATTTCTCAGACTAATTAGGTTTTATGGTTAAAGGGTAAATCTCAACCACACCTTAACCAAAAATATTTAGAGACATGTTTTAGCACATTTGTTCTTCTTGATGTTGTTTGGCAATAACCAACTTAATGTGGTGCATCACGGCCAAGACACTGAATGAAAAAAAAAAAAGAAAAAGTCTGATTCATTCTTATGTAACATGTGGTTCTGCTGATTTATAACGTTAGGCAGTTGCTGTAATTACGATATACTTTTAGGTGGACAGGACAGTTTGTTAATTTACAACTAAAAACTTTTAAACCAGACAGTCTAAACATTCTTAAATCCCTGTGTATTTGCTCAGAGGGCGTTGATGGGTTTACATAAGATCCTGGACAAATCTGCGGAGCTGATCGAGATTCTGTTGAGAAAGGAGCTGGTGGACTGGAGACGCAGACAGCAAAAGTCCTGCATCGGAGCGCCGGACAACGTCAGCCTGGACCAGCTCGAGAGATGGTACAAGGGTTTTAATATTTTATTAGCTTGTAGCTGTTGTAATGCAATATTCAGTGCATCTAGAAAACACTTTATTTATCCACAAGGGGCTGTTTAAAAAGGCACACAGAGCGGTTACACAATCACATTACACAACATCAGACAGTGTCATATACAAACACTGCAGGTTATAAAGTGGACAAGCCTTTAAATCTTTCTGCACACTACAGGAGTTTTGACCCGATTTTAAGCTCGATGTGCCCCTCTACGAGTTCAGGGAGGCGTGGCCAGAGTAGGGATTATAGTAAGAGAATATTTGTCGTTTCTCTTCTTATGTCTGTGCGTCACTGCGACCCTGTTACGACTATTTGTCAGGAGCATCAGGGTGAGGTTCACATGCTGCACGAGCGAGGACCTTTACAACAGAAGCATCTGGTGCATCTGCCTATAACGGCTCTTAAAATGTAAAATAAAGAAAAAACATTGCTTCATCATCTGTAAATAAATGTAACGCTTCGTGCTCGTAGTCAAAATACAGGATTCTTTTTTACAAGCATTACACACAACATTTCCAACACAACTGCTCCTTAAATGATTGAGAATCAACTTTACTAGACTGTATAGAACATGACCAACACTGTTTGTTTAAAGCGTTTGATCACGTGACACACGCACTATTCTCTACTCGCTGCTGTGCTCCACTAGTCTGGTATTTTCTGCCACATGATGCCACTGTGAGACAAATAATTGTTGTAAATGTCCTTATGTCTGTGGCCTGTTCTGTTTTTGAAACGTCTAAAAATAGCAAAAGTTAAAGAAGCTTTTTAAGACTCATTAAAGCTCTGTGTTTGAGTAATGGATACACATAGTATAGTTCATCCTCTGTGTTTTTAAACTCAGAACTTTACTCTTGAATGCAAATTTCATATTTTCTTCACCCACTTCTCTTATTTGTTAGCTTTTTGGACTGAGATTAAATTGAGGCTAAACATGCGGTCAGAGACTTAGGCCCAATCCCAATTCTACCCCTTAGCCCTTTGCCTTAGCCCTACCCCTCGATTTTGCGCGTTCACGAGAGATGAAGGGGTGTCCCGATCCTCTTTATCGTTAAGGGGAAGGGGAAAGGGGAAGGGGTGTACACCCCTTACAGCGAAGCCAATTCGGATGCACACTTACAGGCAAAGGGGTAGGAGGAGTTTGTGGAAACCAGGAAACGTGCTGCTGAAATATACTCTCAAATGTAAATAATAAGCACTTTAATGACATTTATTAAGTTATGAGACAGTTTGTGTGTATTTTAATCACTGTTTGTTGCTGTAATATGATGAAAGCAGAACAGTGTATATCGCATTGTCGTGTCTCGCTGTTCCATCGCCTCGTCTGCCCGCTCTGTGACTGGACACAAACTTTACCCATCACAGTAATATACCCGGGCCGTTTGTTACATGTATTTCATTTTACGTAGGTTTATAGTTTTTCCTCGCACTCGCGAGTCGATCCTCGGAGGTCAAGCTGTCGTTCGAGAGAGCTTCAGTGTGAGCGAGCTGCCCGGGCTGTTGTCCCGCAATGTCACCGGGTCTGCACCGGCTTGAGCGAGCGAGCTCCGCGGGAAGACACGCATTGTTTCTCCGCTGTTGCCCCGCGAGGTCAGCGGCTCTTCACCGGCTTGAGCGAGCGTGCTGCGCCCGGCTTCACCGCGGTGTGACCGTCCTGTTCCCGCTCTCCAGCCGCAGAGAGCCGGGCCCGGGGGAGGAGCTGTGAGCCTGCGCTGCTCTGACGCTCCCCGGCCGAGGTGAATTCAACACCGCGGGGTGATAGACGCGGTTTCTCCGCGGTGTCAGAGAATCCACACCGGCCGTAGGACAGAGCTGCCCAGGCTCACAGCTCCTCCCCCGGGCCCGGCTCTCTGCGTCTGGAGAGCGGGACAGGATATGTTACAAGCCCCGGAGCTCCAGTCACACGCTGCCACGCACAGAGGATATGAAGCCAAATGGAAGTGAAACACTGTGCGTTTATTTTACACAAAAGTCTTCTTGCAAGAAAGTTCATTTAATAACTTGCCCAACTGTGCTGCTGGACTGAGACTTGTCTAAAAATTTAAATTATAATTCCATAGTTAAAAGGTCAAAGCTGTTTGCATAATAAAATAACCAATATTAGCCCTAACAGCCTAATAAATAATAATATAATAATAAAAATAATAATAATAATTATTATTATTATTATTATTATATTATTATTATTATTATTATTATTATTATTATCTAATGAAACATTTTAATAGTAACTACTTACTACTTAAAAATCAATATATATTTATAAAATATAATACACAACAATATACAATATAATAAAATAACCTAGTATACGTAATATAGTAAAACTTGAGAAATGAATATTATAGGCAACTACAGTATATTCTATTATGCTATATGCTGTAATAATGCTAATACAAATAATGTTTTGTTATTTATTGTATTGTACTATATATTTAACCATATTTTATTATATTATTATGATTATCATAATTTCATCATACCATCGCACGTCTGTGAGCTTGTCCTAAAAAAAAAAAAAAAAACACACACAAGGGCTGTCCCATTTCTTAGGGCTGTCCTACCCCTTAGCCCTTGTTTTTAAGGTGTAGGGGAAGGGGTAGGGTAGGGCTAAGGGGAAGGTGTAGGGGTACAAAAGAGAATTGGGATTGGGGGTTACTCCGCCCTCAACTGCACCTCAAACAGACTCGCAAAAGTGGGAGATGCCTGAAGGCCTTTTAAGGAATGCCCTGGGGGTGAACAGACATTGATTGACAGCACCAAATATGAACAGTGACATACGTTTTGTGTGGAAGCGGTCCTGACGTGTGATGAGTGAATTTGGACAAAAATGTAAAAAAAAAAAAAGCCAGTAGAGTATTCAATTTTCAGTTTTGATTTTTGATTTTATTGTAAGTGGACTCTCCACTGATCTGACGTGTAACTTGACCTGCTTGTCTTCTTGGAGTTTAGATTGTTTATTGAAATACTGTGACAATAACATTTCTAGGAAAACAAGCAGGTGGTGTACAATCCATCGTAGCTCAACTACAATATAAAACAAAACAGTAGTACTTTCCAGAGGTAAAACTGTGATCTCTCCTTTCGTTCTCCAGGTTCACGTGTGTGGCCGCCTGTCTCTTCCAAGTGCGAGAGTTTCTGAGTAAACTGGAGGAGCTGTCGGGGAAAGTTTCTTATGAGAACGACCCACTGAAGAATCAGAAGCCGGTGCTGCAGAAGCGAGCCGACTCTCTGCTCACGAACCTGCTGCTCAAGTAAACACAGACCACATTCTCTTTAATAAACGCCTTTTCTAAGTACTATTTCTAAGGGTATTTATAATCCCTGTATTGTTTGTTTAGTTCTTTTGTGGTGGAGACTCAGCCGTCGATGCCTCAGGGGAAAGGGCCTCTGGTTCTGAGGACAAATGTGCAGTTCTCGGTCAAAGCCAGGTGAGCAGCTCAGTGAACAGAAATCATTTAAAAATAGATACGATGTCAATAGTACCTCACAGTTTGTAATTGTGTTTTTAGGCTTCTTGTAAAGTTTACTGAGCTGAATCACTTAATGAAAGTGGATGTGTCCATGGACAGGTAAGTTCTCAATATGATAAAATCTAAAACCTTTTAATTTAAAAGTTTTGTTGGTTAGACACATTTTATAGAGGTTTTGCACATGACTTCACAGCATTTTAAATATTAGCAAAAATGTGTGTCAATGGTGGGAAAGGACATTTTCCCCTGTAAGAGCTCAAAAAACAGCTAAAACATTTAATAGTATCTACACTCTGATAACAAATATAACCAACCACAATTCTACTGTACACTGAGTTTGTAAAAAGAGAAAATCAGGTTTACAGTGGTATTATATCAAATTTATCACAGACTCTCGGATCACACACAGTTAAACTACTGTCGCCACAACAACAATAAAAGATTGTCTGTTTCTATTTTTTCCATATAAAGTTTGTGTGTAAAACAAAAACTCCAAGGAAAAATTAAACATTTTAATCAGAATGTTGGAAAGTGTCTACATGACAATTTTTAACCCTAGATGTTTTACTCGCAATCCTAATTTTTGAGTAATTGCAAGTAAATACAGACAAGAGGGTGGAGATAGGTTGTGGTAGGTGAAGAAAGGATTTTCTGAGTATTCAAGCATCAGCTGTAGAAGAATACAAGATTAATCAAACATGCTTGAATCAATTCAAATACTTGCCCGGAAAATCCAGATGATATATTAAAAATATATCGTCTGGCTAACCTGTCCCTCTTTCGGAGTTCTGTAGCCGTGATGACAGATTAATTAGCCAATCAGAGACACGCATCTTCCGCCGTGTAAAATCCAACATGGCTGCTCCTGACAAAAAAAAATACATGAAAAAAATATCACATGGAACTGAAAAACATCGCGTATTTCTGCAGAATCAATGAGCAAAGCAAAAAGACGTTTTTAATGTGAGGTGAGTGAAGTTAGATTTTGGTCTAAATGACAGACGACCAATCAGCTCCTTTGTTTCATCTACGTCACACAAATAAACTAATCTGATTGTCCGGTACGATGTAGATTTGATCTGAAACACAGGCAGAGGGCGTGGTGACTAGAGTTTAGATTCTGGGCCCGAGCCCAAGCCCAGCCCGAGCCCGGCCCGACTTTCGGGCCGGGCCCGGGCCCACATTTCTCACATAGTTGTCGGGCCTGGTCGGGTTCGGGCCAAGACGCAGAGCCGCACTGAACACGTGCGCTCCGCGGGATGATTGACAGCCTCGTCAGAACACAGCGCAAAACCACCGCAGGGACATAAAGCGAGTGAGAGAGACAGAAGGCTTGTGTAAGCGCGGAGCAGGTAAAAGAGGAAGAGGACAGGGAAGGCACTTTCATTCACGCGGACCCAGGAAAAGGTGAGGAGGAAGAGAGAAAGCACGCATATGTACGCGGTGAGAAAAGAAGGATAAGGGAGAGAGGGAGAGAGAGAGGGAGAGAGAGAGGGAGAAATGTGCGGTGGAGGAAGCGCTTTTGTAACGTATGGGACACCAAGGAGCTTTTCTGTCACTAAAATGCACAGGTCAGTGAGTGGGCGGGGCGGGCTCACTTCGGGCTCGGGCTCAGACACACAGAGACTGACTCGGGTCCCGGTCGGGTTCGGACACGACGTGCGCGGGCTCGGGCTGGGTCGGGCTGCATTTTTGGGCCCGATCTAAACTCTAGTGGTGACCAGACCCACTCTTCAGTTCGCTGAAGTGTGGGTTAGGGTTGTCAAAAAATCAATTCCCCGATATTAATCGATACTAAAACCGATATCGATACTCATTTGAACAAGAATCGATATTTAAGCCCCGCCCCCCTCCCCCCTCATACGCTAAGCTCCGCCCCCTTCTTTTCTCATTGGAGATGGAAATGTTGAAACTATCAAATACTGTATATAGAGCCTATATACTATATAAGCAATGTGTCTGACAATAGAACAAAGCCCAGTTTTAATGTAAAGGTTCATGAATCAAGTTAATAATAAACATTAAATAATACATTAAAATAATATTATTTTATTAATATCAAAAATAAAAATATAAATAAACAAATAATCTTAAAAAATAAAAATACTATCATAAGAAAAAAAATTTAAGTTGGCACCGTGGTATCAAAATCGATATCGAGTATCGAGGTTTTTTTCAGTATCGAATTGAGTTTGAAATTTTAGTATCGTGACAACACTAGTGTGTGTTCTGGATCCCAGGCAATCCAAATACAACTTTGAGTGAACTAATGTTGAAAGAACATTTTGTAACAGTCAAAAACTCAGATGCAGATGACTTCACACTACAAACACTCAAATACAGCTAAAATAGGAAAACAGTCTGATAACAAATACCAAACAACAGCCAAAACTGAGTTTGTAGCAAAGAAAAACTAAGAAGACTTTAGCTTCTATCACATTTACACAGTTAAACTCATCTTCAGAAGATGTTAGAAGAGGGATTATTGGTTGTACAGCAGTTAAAATGTGCTAAAACTTCAACTGCTTAGCAAACAACATAGTGAACCTCTGCACTGTTGCCACGACAACAGAAAAACCTTTGCTAGTTTCCATTTTACCGCATAAAGTTAGTCTGTGTACAAAACAATAAAACCGGAATGTAAATGGGATGAGAAGGTTTAAAACAAAGTACAACTTGCCAAGAATATATCGGTCAAATTTTGTCAGATATCCGATAGTTCTACAAGTACTCATATTGGTCCGAGTATCAGGCACTAGTTAAGTTATCAGTATCACAAATGGTCTATTTTATGTTTGGCTCATATTTTCCCATCTTAACAAAAAAAACTTACATTTTAACTAAGTCTGTGTTAATTCAGCCTCTTACACTGCGTTTCTAGTGTTTTTTTGTAAAGGTAAACTGTGGTTAACACTTTGTTCTTGTTCCTGTCCTCTCTCAGCGACGCGCCTCAAATCAAAGGGTGAGTTTCCTCTTTCACAGCGAGTGGTTTTTCCCCTGAATGTTTTTGATTGTCATGTGTATTTTTGTGTTTAGATACCGGCGGTTTAATGTTTTAGGCACCAAAACTAAAGCTCTGAACATGACCGAGAGCCAAAACGGAGGCATGGTGGCAGACTTCAGACACCTGGTCAGTCACTGAATAAAATAACTAAAGATGTATGAATAAAGAAAAAAAAGATGTGTAAAATATTGTGTTTTGTTTGTAGACTCTGAAGGAGCAGAAGTGTGGAGGCGGAGGCAAAGGAGCCAGTGAAGTGAGTTAAATAAAAACTTTTTATCAGGGCTGTAACGATTCAAGAATTTCATGATTCAGTTTGATTCTCAATTCAGGAACCACGATTTGATTCATCATGATTTAAAAATATATATTATTTTATGTCAGTTTAACACAAGACTTTACATCTGTCTGTCTATCTGTCTGTCTGTCTGTCTGTCTGTCTGTCTGTCTGTCTGTCTGTCTGTCTGTCTGTCTGTCTGTCTGTCTGTCTGTCTGTCTGTCTGTCTGTCTGTCTATCTATCTATCTATCTATCTGTCTATCTATCTATCTATCTATCTATCTATCTATCTATCTATCTATCTATCTATCTATCTATCTATCTATCTATCTATCTATCTATCTATCTAATCCGATTAAATTCATTAGGTCTTCTGTTATAGTTATATGTTGTTTTTCTTATGAACAGACCTCTGTTTGTATCCATACCTTGACAGTTTCGGCTGCACACTGTAGCCTTCTTCAGAAGTGTCACTCGGTGTTCCTGTGACGTGTCTGGTCAGCTGGTTTATACAGGTTTTGGTGCCATTTTCCTACTTGGGACAGTAGGAAGATGGCGCCATCTGCAGTCCGACCTCTTCAGAACTGTGTCCCAGGTGTGAGAGAGTTGGTACGCCCCCTCGTCCCGATTTACACGTCACAGGAACACCGAGTGACACTTCTGAGAAGGCTACAGTGAGCAGCCGAAACGGTCAAGGTATGGATACAAACAGAGGTCTGTTCATAAGAAAAAACAACATATATCTATCTATCTACTTGCGTACCTTGTGGTTAACTTTGAACCCAACAGATTCATGCACAAAGCTTTTGAGCCTTTGTGCCGTTTGATGATCTGTTCTGTCACATTTACATGTTGTAAACAGGGATGGAAAATCGTTCGAAAACTTTGAAAATCATTCGAAGTATGCAGAGATCCAATTGAAAGGCCAGAATCGTTGGGTTTTGCTCAAGCAGCCACAGACTTGCACATACACTGTAGTTGTATAATACAAATAATAATACAACAACAGCCACGATGCAGAAAAAACACAGCATGAACTTGTGCAAAATCTGACTTTATTATGTTGGCGTGGTACCTCTAAATATGGACACTAAATATGTCTGTTTACTATCCAAATGTTCATAAAAATACAAGTTCTGAGCACTAAGAAAGTGGTTTGGTTTTAAATGTAATGTATTATGGATTATTTTGTGTCTTAAGGTAAAAAACCTAAAAGTTAAGAAATGATAAACAAACAAATCAAAAATCGTGTTTGCAAAATCAAAAAATGCATCGAATTGTGACTCACTGTGCTCACGCTCTGTACCGCTGCACTTTTTTGTCCCAACTCATCTCTCTCACAAACTAAAGAACTTTAGGAGCAAAGAAATAGTTTCTGACATGTCATTGGATTCTCATATTTAGCACAGATGTGTGGCGCAAATGTGTGTCCCGGATGTGGCACGCTACTCAGACCAACAGAACGCATCAGTGGGTCGTTTTAATTATATTTTTCAATTGTCCCTGCATCGAGACAAATGCACGATGCAGATCATAACTTTTAAGCATTGGTTACACCCCTGTTTTTTTATGCAAAAGCAAATTCATACCACTAATTACATTTTTTGTTCTTTATTTTTAGATCTCTCTGAGCGTCACAGAAGACTTCATGTTATAAACTTTGACACGGTGTTTGATTTTAAAGGGATGTCGCTGAAGCTGCAGGTAAAATCCACAGTCCACTCATTGTTTTGTTTCCAGGGCAAACTCAGAGGTAAAAAACCAAACAGTGAAGCAAAGCCAGATTAACAAGTGCAACTGTTCACAGTGTTCAGACAAGCTGTTACTGTGGTCTAGTATCAGGGATTTCAATACAACAACGCTCAAAATGTGTACTCCTCAAATATTGTGTACTGTGTATTACGTTTTAAAATGAAAAGTCCAAACTACAAAGTCAGGCACAGAATCTCTGAAGTGGGAGCCCTTGTTTGCAGTGGATCTAAAGTTGCTCTTATACCAGACCAGTCAAAGACCTGGACTTTGGCCTTATTGGACAGGGGTAACAAAGCTGCAGGATAACGCTTCAGTGTGACAAGTAAACAAACTGTTCTGACGTCACTGGGCTGTGGCTGGAGTCGACTGTGCAGGTGTGACGCCACAGAACCACAATAATGTCTGATTATGCACTGCCCAAAAACAATCAATACATTTTATGCCATAATATTAGAAAAAAATCAACAAATGAACTACTTTTCTATGGAAACAAATGTGAGTGGGCCCTTCTCTAGGCCAAATAATTGTCCACTTTGGGGTCATGCAAGTGTTTTCAAAGTAATAACACAGATGTTTATTATTTATTTAGTGTAACAAAGACATTCAAGTTACACAGTGCACCTTTAAAGAGCACTTTAGCTGTTTGCACAAAATCAATGAGTTATTATAATGATTAGAGAAAGAAATGCCGTGGTAACCTATAGCAACAGATGTCCAGTTCCGGCAGCCTTCTTATTTAGAGAAAGTCTACTGAAGATCTCATAGAAACTAAAAGGAAGCTGAACTTTTAAATACTTTTTTACTTAAATACTTTGATAACTGAACATTTCTTTAATTTTAGCTATTAAAATATTCTTTTTAGTATCAGCAGTGAAGTAAACACAAAAATGATGAATGTTTGTGTTCATATAATACAGTGACACCATATTTATATTCACAAAACAGTACTTTGCTTATCCGTGCTATACATTTAATTATATGTTCAACTACCATGCATATTTGACTTTTTTCCATCATTTCATTAGAATTTCTGCCTCTCCCTCGTAAGACGGCCCACGCTCATTATAATAACTCATTGCACCAACTACGGCTACATTTTGGTGTTTACTGCTCTTTATTCTGTGACCAGCTGGTGTTTTCAATAGCTTTATCAGCTCTATTTACACAGGAAGAAATTATTTTGACATTTACAATATGGACAAATTTATATCCTGCCCTGAAAATCTCTCGATGCACAATATACTTTATCATTTTATCACCAAGCTATTTTATCACCTAATACTGCTTTTTTATGGTGTGATTGATGTGAAGATCCGTGTGTGACCCTTATTTAATTTTATAGCTGCTCTGTTAATTGCCCTGTGTGGACAAACACAGTCATAGAATCTCTGTTAACAGTATATTTATTGTTCTTTAAAGTATATTTATTGTTCCTTCAGGCGTTGTCGTTGCCGATGGTGATCATCTCTAACTCCAGTCAGCAGCAGAGCGCCTGGGCCTCAGTGCTCTGGTTCAACATGCTCAGCCAAGACACTAAGGTCAGATTTATCAAAGTTAAATGAAGAATGTGCGTGTTTGTGTCGGCTATATTGTATTTGCTGTGATGCTCGTCGTGTAAATAAACGTCAGGTGTAGCTACAGTGCAGAACAGAGGTGCGTGGAGCAGAACACATGAGTTTACTGTTAACTTAATAGAAGCACTTCACACAACTTTGGGACTAAACAAAAACCATTCAACTTGGCCAAAGGAAAAGCAAGTATCACTTAGCGAGCATGTTTTAAAGTAAAGAGACTGCGCTTTAACACAAGTCCAACACTTAGGCCTGAAAACGTAAAGGGCCGTGGGCTTCACCGCGTGTATTTAGTTGCACTTCATTTATTAAAGGTGTGCAATAGATTGTAGACGTGTGAAAAATCAATCTGGGTGTGCAAAGAATGCTGCAGTGGCTCTTCAAGTTGAACCACTGCACTTACAAAATTGTGAACTTTTGAAACATTTAAATGTAGTGAAATGAACTGGAGCAGAGCCGTGGAAGCAGCAGAGATTGTCTGTGTGTAAAAGAAAAGCTGTGGGTAGCGCGTCAGGAATCTTCATCGTAAAACAATAATATATCCAGTCAGGGGCTCTTTGGAGACAGTGGGTGAAAGTTTTACAAATAAAATAGAAAATGCCAAATGATGGAAAAGGCAGAACAACTCCAAGGCACTCTGACAGTAATGGTTAAAAAACCGTTATTATTACATGGCTATTAGTTAAAAAACACACCAATGCGTTTCTGCTCAGATGAGCCGTCTTCAGGGTGCATATGTCAGCCTCCTTTGGAAGTAGCACCTCCTGTTACCTCCCACATAAAGGTCCAAATACACAATATACACAATGTACACAACAGTACACAACTTCATAGCAAATAAACCAGCACATGAATAAAATAATTATAAGTATTTGAATACCCTACACAAACTGCAAAAAAACCAGAAGTAATACTGTTGACAAGTATATGTGGATGCACCCACTCAAAACCTCAATAAATTATCAACCAGACCACACAGACCAAATACATTCTTATTCTTTAAGACTTGTGCACCCTAGTTTAGAGGAAGGGCGAAAAGTCAGTTTCATCATTGAGTCCAGGCTAAACCATGGTTTTATCGGTGTGTGCTGTTTGTAAAGAGCTACATAAAACTGCAGATGTGTAGAGTGAAGAAGAGACAGGTGCAGCACCTGTCAGTGATCATGTGACAGGTGAAGGCATGACTGCATCAAATCAGAACAGGCATCAACAAATGACATTTTGGTCAGAAATAATTTAAATTTATGTAACTTTGTGAGCCAATAAAAAGTGCTTACATGACAAAACTAAAATATCTATTTTTCTTATCTTTTCTTTTTTGAAATAGTGTTTTTAAATGTTTGCGTGGTCCAAGGTCTTAAAAAGATCTTCAAAAGTCTTATATTTCAATGTAGAAGTTGTGCAACCCTGCAGAATCACTTCTTATAAACACACTATCTATGCACAATAATATTTCTGTTTCTACATCTCATTTATTTTTCTTTTCGCAGGACATCAGATTCTTTGCCACGTCGCCCTCGGCTCCTTGGCCTCAGTTTGCAGAAATGTTGAGTTGGCAGTTTCTCTCGTCCACAAAACTCGGACTAAATGAAACACAACTTGAAATGATCGCTTCCAGACTCTTTGGTAAATATTGTAACTTATCTTTTTGTTTTAGCTTTAAATGTATTTTCAAAACACATGACATTAAGTTACATTATATTCTATTATACATACAGTCTTTATAACAGAATATAATATAATGTATGATACTGTCATTTCTATAAATTTTTTGACAAATTATGTGCATTTTGCTGCGTTACAGTGCATTTTAGGTTTTATAGTCACATCCCTTTATATTTCCATAGGCTTATTATCTATTCTGCCTTATGTGGCTCATCTTTTTAGTGCTCAACTGCAGTGCATTCTGGGACCTGAAGTTTAAATTGTTGTGTGTTTTTATCAAGGGGGCACTATCAATAATAATTAGAAATCTCTGAAAAAACACAATAAAATGTATGCTCCAAAATTTAGCAGATTTTTTAACATTTCACACATAATTTTTCAAGATTAAAATTTTGAAAGTAAAATTTTGACATTATTTTTAATTCAACATCTGACTGCATAAATGATTTTCCATATTCATCTATTTTCAGGAAAGCAGCAAAGTTATAACCACCTGAAAGTGTCTTGGTCAAAATTCAGCAAAGTGAGTTAAACCAGCATTTTCATTCAGTATTATTTCGGTCTGTTTGTTTGTTTTTTTTAATAACATATTTAATCCCTCTTCACCCGTTTTGTCGACAGGAAAATGCTCCGTCTACATTCTGGGTTTGGTTTGACGGCATTTTAATGATGGTGAAGCAATATTTGGCAGATTTGTGGAAAGATGGGTAAGTTTTTACTTTTAGTATTAATTGCTGAATCTCTCTCTCTTCTCTCTTTCTCTCTCTCTCTCTGTCTCCTCTCTGTCCTCTCTCTCTCTTTCTCTTGTCTCTGTTTCTGAATCTCTTTCTCTCTCTCTCTCTGAATCTCTCTATCTCTCTCTTTCTTTCTCTCCCCCTGTCTCTTTCTCTCTCTCTGTCTCCTCTCTGTTCTCTCTCTCTTCTCTCTTTCTCTCTCTCTCTCTCTGGATCTGCCCTCTGTCTCTTCTCTTTCTGTTTTTCTCTTCTCTCTCTGACTGTTTTTCTGTTTCTCTCTGTCTGTTTTACCTCTCTGTCTTCTCTCCTTTTTCTCGCTGTCTCTCTTGCTCTCTCTCTTTCCCCCTCTCCCTCTCTCTCTCTGTGTCTTCCCTCTGTCCCTTCTCTCTCTCTTTCTCTTTCTCACTCTGACTCTCTCTTCTCTCTGTCTTCTCTCTCTCCTCTCTCTCTCTGTGCTTTACCTCTGTCTTTTCTCTCTCTGTTTCTCTCTCTCTCTTCTCTCTCACACTCTTCTGAACTTGTTGCAGTGGTAATATTATAATACACACTGCTGCCATATCATTGTAGTTTAGATTTAAAAAATGAAAATGGTTCTTAAAGTTTTTAAGATCTTTATTATTGGTATTAAATTATATTTCTTCATTTCAGTCTGATCATGGGTTTTGTGACTAAAGCGAACGAGAAATCACTTCTGAAGAAAAAACAGAGAGGCACGTTTTTGCTGCGCTTCAGTGAAAGTTTGATCGGAGGAATTACTTTCTCCTGGGTCGAAACCACGCTCACCGGTAACACATGACTAAAGAAGAAATACTGTGTTTTTTTTATTAGAATGTATTAATTGTAAACCGCTTGATAATTAAACAAATCTAATGACTTCCTGTTCAAAACTGCAGAGCTTATAAGCTCCGCTTCTTCATGGCGACATTTCACTTTCATTCAGAATCATTTGCATATTGTTATATTTTAAAATGTTATTTTTTTTAGAAATCTACAATTATCACTATACCATTGTGTGTCTGATTCCCTTCTATTGTGTGTTCAAGTCAAACTTGCAAGTCCACATTTCTGCACTGTTTTGTAAAATCCAATGCCATAGTAGAAAGGTTTCGAAGTTCAGCTGGACAGAGTAAGATCGAGACGTTTACACTGTCATTCGAAATTAATTTTCAATTTGATGGAAGTGACCTGAAGACTGACTGAAACTACACCCTAAAACCTGTTCATAAAGTGGTTTGGTGTGTTCTATTCTTCCTCTCAATTGTTTGTCTGCTTACTCTTTATTGTTTGTCTGTTTCCTCTCTATTTTGTCTGCTACCTCTCGATTGTGTGTCTGCTTCCTCTCTATTGTTTTTCTGTTTCCCCTCTATGTTGTCTGCTTCCTCTCTATTGTTTGCTTGCAACCTATCTATTGTTTGTCTGCTTCCCTTCTATGTAATCATATTCCTCTCTATTGTCCGTCTCCTTCCTCTCTATTGTTTGTCTGTTTCCTCTATTGTGTGTCTGTTTCCTCTCTATTGTCCGTCTCCTTCCTCTTTATTGTCCGTCTCCTTCCTCTCTATTGTCTGTCTCCTCCTCTATTGTGTGTCTGTTCCTCTCTATTGTCCGTCTCCTTCCTCTCTATTGTTTGTCTGTTTCCTCTCTATTGTCCGTCTCCTTCCTCTCTATTGTTTGTCTGCTTTTCTGGCACTAGAGCTCAGTAGCAGGACAAACAGCATTACTGACAGTGAAAGAAAGTTAAGTTATAAGCTTCGAAATTAGGAAATAGGCTAATATTTTTGCTTATTTTGTGATACATTTTTTTACTCTGCTTATTTCCGATAATTCGTCACTTGGATTACTTTTAAAGACACATTTTAACACATTTATTTTGAATTGACATACACAATTTCTTAACATTATCATTGTAATATTCAACTAAGGCATTTAAAGTCACATTTTGGTCTTTTGTGTGTTGAAGGTGAGCCTGAGATTAAGACAGTCAACCCTTTCACCAAAAACGACCTGGAGCAGATTCCGTTTCATGAGATCATCCGGAACTTCCAGCTGATGGAGCAGGACAACGTTCCCGAAAACCCTCTACTTTACCTGTATCCGAACACGCCCAAAGACGAGGCCTTTGGGAAGTACTACAGCGAGAAGACTGGAGGTGAGACACAGCTAACGAACACATACTCAATCAGTGGATAGTGATGTAACGTTTTTAGAGTGAATTTTTCCTATTACCTCCCTGTCTGCAGAGTTTTTACCGAATAATGTAAGTGCAGTTTGGTTGAGAATCAATATATCAATACAGATATCGCAAATGTCAGTGCTGATACTCATTTGCAAGTATTGATACTAATTTGTAAATGCAAATGTTAAGGTGAGCTTTAGTTTTAGACTTGTTAGGCCCATTTCTTCATTGATTTGTGTCAAACTCACTTAAAGGTGAAGTAGCTGATTTTCAAACTGCAAGCACAATTTAGGTGTTTAATCTGACAACCTCCTCTCTTAAATCTGTCAACACGTTTAAGATATCAACATGTATTCATTTTGATTGCAATTATGGCTTATAAACTTAAATTTACAAACAGCAAAGTGAAACTGGAGAGGACCGGCCAATCTCAGCCAATCAGAACGCTGCATTGGCTCCTGATGAAAAATAAAAATCTTTGTTATTCAATCCAGATAGTACTCAGTGGTATCATTTTATCCACAAAGTGCTGCTTTTATCAGAAGCTTTTCATTGGAAAATACATAGTTTACTAATTCACAACTAAAAATGTTTGTTACCTTTAACTTTCTGTTTCTGCTGATCTTTTTGTACTTTTGGAAAAACAATGTTAGTGGAATATTTTTTTCTAAATATACTTTATTAAAGCAAAGCTGGTATCGAATATATCCTACTAACATGGGCTTGGCAATATTAATATATGTTTGTATATAAAGATAATTTCAGCAGGAAATCATAAATATTAAGATATTGTAATACTGGGTAAAAATGTATCATAAATCTGATAAAAAAAAAACACTGTTTGGCAGTTACAGGCAAAAGTGGCAAAGAAAGATCAATTAAATTTTCTTTTTGTTGTAGTAGTCAAATTTTTGTGTTTTATAAAGTTTTAGTCAGCAAAAGGCATTGCCCAGCGCTAGTGCATAACATCTGCAAACATCTGCATCTAGCTCTCCTACTACTTACTTTTCCTGTGAACTGAAGCAGGGCAGAGATGCTGTGGATTTCCAGAAAATGCATGTATGTGTGAATGACTGAATGAATGTAAAACACCATAAAAATTCTTCCTTGTCTTTTCTGTTTCAGAAAACAGCCCTTACTTCAAGTACATCAAAACCAAACTCATGTTTGTCACGACTGAGTAAGTTACTGTTGATTTATCTTTTTCCTCTCAAACCAGTGTTCACTGCACAATCTTGTCTGTCTGCGACGAAAGAGTCAGAAAGAGTGAGAATAATCGTCAGACACTGCTCAAACCTGTAGGTCTTACATCTCAGAGTGAAACGGGGACAACGACTAAACTAGTGATCATAGTAAGATCAAAGATGAGCTGCTATTGATATCTAACTTGTCTGATATTTTGTAACTTTTTGGAACTTCTTGACGCAGTGTCTGCAATTTAATTTAGTCAAACATGTAAACAACAGCTCACCAGACTAACAGAAGACTTGTTCGCTTTTGTTTAACTTCTACAAACACAAAACGCTGCTAGCTTGTCGCACTAGGTAATACTCGATGACTTCACCACACACAAAGCTTGATGTTACTTAGAATCGTAGCAAAGATTGATCATGTGAAACAGTGAAAGTGTGACAATTATCATTCCTCACTTTTTGAAGTGTGACATCAAGACGTTTTAATTTGTTTGATTGCAGACAGACAAAGTTTTGCAGTGGACACTAGGCTTCAGTAAAATATGTAAAGATTAAAGTCCCTTCATATTAAAGTCTTAAACAGTAGCTGGTTTGTTCGCTATGATGATGGACACAACACAGTTGTATTAGAGCCAGGTTATTATTTTTCCAAACCCAGTTCTGCCGTAGACCTATTTGTAATGGCAGCTATGCAAACAAATGTTTAGATTTATGATATTTACTTTCACAATCTAAGTAGAGTTATAACCAGTTATTATAATGACTAGAGCGAGCCTGGAGTCTGTTGCCGTGGCAGTTGCGGCGGCCATCTTGTGAGGGGAAAGGCTTAAAATTCTAATGGAAATAATGTAAAACAAGGTCAGATAATTCATAGATTAAAGGGGGTAGTTGAACATATATTATATATTTATGGTCCCAGTATTGTGTGTCAGTATAATATATGAGCACAAACATTCATCATAGTCATTGGAGCACAGGCAAATGGCTGGAGTCCCTGTAGTTTTTGCTTCTGATGTCCAAGAGGCTCATCAGAAGTGAGAACTTTCTCCAAACAAAAGATAAACAGAATCTAAATTCCGCCTACATTTTTTTGGTAGATATAGGGAATGGTAAAGCTGGTGTTTACAGCTGAGACATAAATTACACTAGATTTGGCATATTTTGGGTTTTGACAATTCTTGCAAAGCTGAAGTATTGAGGTAAAAATTTTAGGACCAAACCTACTCAAAAAGTTAGACAGGGTCAATAAAAAAAGTCCTATTAAATAGTTTATTCTGGATTTTTTTTTTTTTTTGGAGGTTACAGTAGAAACTGAGTCTGATTCATTCCATAATGACTGATCTGACTCTAAATAAAAGGATACATGATATTTTTATATTTACTTACAGGTGCTTCATAGTATGCTTTTTCAGAGACTGAGCAAAATGGAAAAGGTAGGATGTCCTTCGAAGAGATGGAATCATATTTACTGGCAAATTATGTTTCTTCAACAGAAGCAATGTATTATAAATGAATACATTTACAAATACAAAAAGGTTCAATTATCAAAAAAACATTTTTGTGAAAAAGTTATTTAAAAGTTCAGCTTCCCATTAGTTCCTATGAGATCTTTAGTAAACTCTCCCTACACAAGATGGCTGCCGGAACTGGACATTTGTTGCTATATGTTACCATGGTTACTCTCTCGCTAGACATTATAATTGATTATGACTAGGAACAAGTCATTTGTAAGGTGCCTCTGAAGGGCAAAACGTGCAAACAAAATCAAACAATGAACACCAAATTTAAAAACACACTCAAAATTCAGGAAGTTACCTTTTCTGTAACCTGCTTGTGTTTTTGAATGTGCCTGCATGTTTTCAAGTTGCTTTAGTGTAATTTGAAGTTGCGTGTTGTGCTTTCTTTGTAGAGTGCATGCTTTGCCCTTCAGGACCGCTCTAAATCTGATTGAGTTTAGGGTTTTGGGGGAAAGTTTGCCAGCAGAACTGCGTTAGGAAAAACAAATGACTCTTTGTAGTTTTAAAATTAGACTTCTCACTGACACAACACCACAAAACTTTTAGCCCAAAGTAAATCTCATGATAAAAGTGAGTTTCTTTCTTCTGAGTCTCCGGGGTCTTTGACAGTGTTGTGATGCTGTCTTGTGTAGGAACTCTGTGGACTCTCAGTGTAACTCTGCAGCGGCTCAGGGCCCAGAGCTGCAGCCAGTCACTGCTCTGTGTGGTGAGTTATGGCGCCCCCTGCTGTCCATACAAATACTCAAATACTCAGACCAACACAGACTACTGTACTGTCCTGTTACTCAATCTCTTCTGCATGCGCATGGGAGTCAAGTTTGTACATTGTTTTTTACAGTTGTGCATAAATGGTCATGTAAAGACTGTCACAGAATTGGTGTTTAACCTGGACTATTACAAGGATTGTAAAAATACTAAGGTCCAACTTTTTTGACTAAAAAGCAGTGGCGATCTAGAAATTTTCTGTGGGGTAGCTAGGCAGGGCCATGAATCTTACAAGGGTGGCACAAAAATTGGCGGCCGTAGAGGATATGTTTTCGTTGTAATCATCAAACAAAAAAAAAACTGTTACATGAATGCAAGCCAAAGCATGAACTTAAAAGTTAATAGTTAGGTGATAGATACTTACCGGAATACAAAGACACTTAACATAAACTTAAAAGTATTTAAGTTTATTTTTGTGCAAAAATACAATTATTTATGGCAGGTTTTATTGCACAGATCGTAGGTTTTGCAAAAACACAATTTATCTTATATGTACATATATATTTTGCACTAATTTCTATGTTATTGTGCAGAAATCAAATGTTCTAGCAGCATAATCGCAATGCACTAATTCCTATTTTTATTGTGCAAAAATATGATTTGTCACAGCAGCATATGGTTTACATTCCCCGGCCTAAGTTATTTGTGCAAATATACAGTTATTCTAACACTAAAGTTCTATCGCCTCAGTCTATAAATTATCAAATGTGTTGACCAAGGTACAGGACAGGGCAAAGTGACAAAAGGCAAAGCCTGTTGTGAGCTGAAAAGTTGAACAACTCTGGGACAAACATTGCTTTCCTCTTCTGCAGAGGAGGAGAGCAACACGACAAACCTCTAAACAAAAATAATTACTTGGGATAAGCCTCACTGAACCTGTGAAGAGGCAAATGAGGCTTATTATCGAGCCAAGACTTCTATAGACTCCAGAAAACCTTAAAATTCTGGCTTTACTGCATTGAGGCTCTGCTTTTGGAACAATAATGTATTACAGTACAATAGTTTTATGCACAACTGAATACAAATGTACAAAGTTTACTTTTGACATTTTGATGCATTCGGGCATGGTGTAAATGCAGTAGGTGGTGGCTTCTTACACTCTGATGATAAGCTTGGATTTTGGGCTTCACTAACACTGAATCACTTACAACCCATTTGTTGATTGTGAGTAAAGAGCAAATCTGTATTTATCACAATACTTCACTGACATGTTTAGAATAGACACACTGGAGAGAAAACACAGAAGCAGATAAACCTCTGCTGCAAAGCATATAGTAGTAAAAAACATTGATTAAAAAATGCTGCAAAATCAGTGTCAGTCTTGATCTGGCTAAAATTGCTGGATAAAGTAATGTTCTTTAAAGCTAATTACTCACTGCCATGGATGATGAGAGGATTTAAATGCTTTGCTTTGATAATTATGTTGAAAACAAATGAGTTTTAAAAGGAATGCAGATGTCATTTCTTGCTTCATATGTTCCACAGTATGTATTATTATCTTTGCTAGCTGATGTAACTGTACTTCATGAGTATGCGCACAGCCTCTACAGGTTCCCTATTGTCTAGTCCACTCTTAGATTCAGCTTAGTCCTGAGAATAAAACATCTATCTGCTCCAGTCATGTGAGGGGTCTGTCCTGGACCCTTTATAGTGCCTCTTGATGGGCCTGGGGTAGAGGGCTACCACAGACTCATAGAACTACATTATGTAACAAAGATTTCTATCTTGTATGTGCTACACCCTCTGCATGCTTTGTTATTGACTTACCCAAGTCACAACAGACCAGATTTGATCAGATGATCAAAAGTAATGATCTACATTACATTAGTAGCTCTCCACCACCATTCAAGTAGCTCCCAAAAGAATTTTGAAATCATAACTATTCAATTTGTATTAATGAAATGCCTGTTGCAATTGTAATGTAACTTTAGATGCTGAATGATAAGCTCTATAAATAAACAGGCTAATGGTTCAAATAGATCCTTGATCAACAGAGCTTAAAGGCATCTACAAAAAGCAAAGCATTAATCTCTTCTATGAAGGAAACCCAGTGCAGGATGACCAGATGTCCCTATTTACCTGGGACAGTCCCTATTTTGAGTCCTGCATCTCATGTCCCCGCAAATGTATTCAAATCCAAATATTTGTCCCAGTTTTACACAAGAATGTCCAGGTGTCCTGATTTTTGACCACTCTGACATTTTCCAACAGCAAGAGAAAAATATATAGCTATTTCTTTGTCAAATAGAGAAAGCCTTGCTTGAAAATGACCAAAACATGAGAAAAAAATGTGCCCATTTGCAGGGACAGAACTTTCAGAGAATAAACACGAGTGTGAATGAGTCATGAATTGACCAAGTGCACAAAACCAGACTTATTTACCTGCTATTTTCACCAAATGTTCATTACCCCCGCAAAAACTTGAGTGTGTGCCAGTTTTTGATTTTTCCACGCAACAATTTCTGAATTAACCTTTCACTTCTTTACAATCACTTTGCCTGTGTCCTTTACAACCTCTTAACCCTTTATAAACCTTCGTTTGTGTGTTATTTCCCTCAGAACACAGCACTATTGACCCCGACACGCTCACTCTGGAGACTTCATGAGCGACCCGCTGCTGTTTTCCTCCACTGCTTCAGAATCTGCAGAGAACTTGCTGGTTTCTGACTATGACCCGAGCCTCTTAAACTGCGACCTGACCACGCCCGACTTCAGCCTCCCGGACATCACCAGTCTGCCCACTCAGTTCTGCGGCGTTTTCCAATAACTTTTAACTTGATCTGAGAGGTTAAATAGCGACAAACTCATACAAACAAGGCTTAAAATGCACGTGGCAGGTTTGCATATAGTTTGGGGGATAGTCTTGTGGTGAATATTTATTATAATTTTACACCAAACATCTGGAATTTTGTGGGGAAAAGTTGGGAAAGATTTGAGAAATACAGAAATTCGTGTTGAGCCCAGTCTAAATGAAGATTAGCGTTTGTTCAGACTTTGAAAGCTAAACAAAATTGACTATTCAAGCTCGTATTTGTTTTGCAACTCAGCTCTCTTCCTTTCCCACTTTATGCTAAAACTTGAGCTTTTTAAAAACACCTATGCTAAATGTTTGGCAAGTTTAAATATGATCAACATTGCCAATGTACAGCTGGAGTTCTGTCTGTGAGATGCTACTCTTTCCTCTCTGAGCCTCAGAAAGAAAACTATTCATCATAGTTTTACAGGAGTTAAGTTGCAATTTATGAAGAAATTGACAACTATAAAAGTATTAAATTACAGGAAGTAATTTAAGTTCTAAAACAGAATCTCATGTGTCGTCAAAAAGAGCCAAAATTCCAAGACAATTTGCACACATGTACAAGTACAAGTACAAGTTATATAATAATTTGTCACATTGTCACTCCTGTGTGTTTATGTCGATTTTGGCCCAGATTTACAATGTTGCTATAGTAACATTTGTGGATTCTCTTCTACGTCTGTGTCATATTTACTGGACAAAAGACGATAATGAACTGGGTAAAAACAAGCCTAAATGTTTAGTAAAATCTGTATCATAATCATGTTTACTGTATTTTACTAAAATGTAGTCTAACCTGTCAGACGCACTTTAGGTCTAGCAATCATTCTGACTCTTTATGAACTTTTCTGCAGCATTAGCATATTTAGTAATGCAGCAGTCGGGAAAAACATGACTGTCAATATGTTCTATATTCTAACAAATAATATCCCACAGTAAAGAAGGTCAAGAGAATAATTGCCTTCATATGACCTTCTTCACTATATTTAGACAAACACAACGCAAACAATATGTCAGATTTGTTTTTTTACATCAGGAGTGTCAAACTGGAGCCGAGGCCGAATCGATCGCAATCAAGTTGGTTTAGGGACAAATTTTAATGTATAGAGGTCTAATTGTCTATTAGATTAGACTGTATAAATCTTATTATAACACATCCAGATTTACCGTATAATGTATCACATTACATTATGTTACATAATATTATATTGTAAAGACTGTCCTTCCAGGAATAAATTGGACAAATTTTATGCAATTTGCTGCATTCCACTGCATTTTAGCGGTTTTATAGTCACATGTTTATATTTCCATTGGATTATTATTCTATCTATGTGTGTCCTTGTATCAGTGCTCGGCTGCAGCGTATTGTGGGATCTGTAGTTCAGTGCTTTTGTCAGGGGTTCACTATCAATAATAATCAGAAATCATCCCACATCTCAGCGGCCGCATTTGGCCCCCGGGCTGCCAGTTTGACACTCGTGTTTTAGATAGACATTTTCTTTATAGAGTCTATATTCCAAGAGTGATCTTGATCAAATTAATCAAATTAGGCTTATCTCCTCCCATGTAACACTGTGACATTTGCTCTTGCCTAACTGCCATTGATACAAAAATTGTAAAAATAATAATAATTTGACAATGACAAAACAAAAGGTGCTTTTAATATATTTATATGTCAAATCATTGTCAGTATGTTAATTTAGATTCTTGTTTACAATATTGTTGCTAGGTAACAAAAATATATTTTATTTGCTGCTCATGTCCAACCAGGAAAATTGGAAACTTCACCAAAATTATCTAGACAGAGGCAGACTAGTCAGTTAATGACAAGAGTAACCCATCGAATGCACTGTATGTACATAAGATTTATAAAGTTTATAATGAGAATGTTCCTGTGTCTTCATCGAAGACATTTTAACAGATTGCTACGTCAGAGTTTAATGAGCTGAATTAACTGATATGTAATCACGCTAAACTAGAGAGTAAACAAATATATATCATATAATTGTATTTACTTGTATCAACTGCTGACAGTGTTTATGAGCTTGTCGACCACTCAAAGCCACCTATTTTTAGCTGATAATCGTCTGTGATCACGTAGAATATATAGTTAAAGTCAACAATCTCAGTTACGTCATTGTTATGCATAAAACAGAAGCACTGTTATAGAAAACCTGTTCATAAATGCATGTGAATTGTGTAAATAGCAGTTTAATCTTCAACGTTCCCTCAAATGTTTTATTAGATAGTCTTGGCCAGGTTATTCAACTTAATTTTTTCCGAAGAGTCTAAGCAATTGGATCAATGAAGTGTCCAAAATGCACCAACAGAAATCAGAAAACATATTTTTGTTCCTAAAATTAAAACTTTGTGGATTTTTTTTTTATTGAAAGTGTACGTACAAACAAAACACACAATCTTAGAAACTTAACAATATCTCTCTCAGCACAGTCCTCTTTCTGCCTAATATCTGAGAAGCACAAAGTTAAGAATTTTTGCATTGAATTGCTACTTTTTATTTCCATGTCTTTTTTTAAATGTCACCCCAGATGTTCAGAGGGTTGATTTAAGTTGAATTGGCCTGTATAAGACTTATAACAATGTACATTTGGATCGTCCCTAATTTTGGCAAAGTTATTATTATTTGTTGTCTGCTGTTTTTAATGGCTTTGTAGAAAATGCTTTGTGTGGATGTTTTGCCCTGTTGAAGTTGAGTTAGAGCTGGACTCATGATTGTGTTCAATAAAATGGCATTGAAAAATAATTAAGTGGAGGTAAATGTTGTGGCACTGATATGTTGAATAATTTGTTCATTATTATTAATATTTTTTAATAAACATGCATTTGTTGACATTCATTTGTGGGTTCTACTGCTTGTTCCTGTTTTTAGTTGTACATGAGTGAACTTAGACAACTGAGTAGTGTCTGAATTGAATAATAAAGATTTTTGTTCAAAACAAGAGCGGAATGCAGCTCTCGGATTGGCTGAGCTTGGGTCGTCCTCTCCACTTTCACTTTGCGATCTGCAAAAAGACGTTTATTGACCATCATTGCAACTAAAAATTAATGCACGTTGATATAAACTGTGTGTCAAAAATATATAAGTAAAAAGTAGTCAGGTTTAAACATAAATTGTGCTTGCAGCGTGAAAATCCCAAAGGGGACCTATTATGTGAAATTCACTTTTCTAAGTTTTTAACCTTGTTATAACGGCCTCCCTTCATCATTAGTTTACTCAAAGTTATATTTGAATTGATTCATGCATGTTTGAGTAATCTTGTTTTGTTCTTCAGCTGCAGCTCAGGTGCTCAGAAATCCCCGTTCTCACCTACCACCTATCCCCTCCCACTTGTCTGTATTTACTTGTTATATTTCAAAAGATGAATACTCAAAGTGAAGCTTATATGGTTCAATATTGTCCCATATCCACTTTCCAACAATAAAAAAATGTTTTTAAAAATCGGTTGCTTTTTACAGATACATTTTAAAACGAAGAGGCGGGGCTTATTAGATCTGCAGTTTGAACAGGAAGTCAGTAGAGCTGTTCCTATTTTTAAGTTGTTTTAGATCAACTTTGTGTTTTACAATGAACAAAAGGTAAATTACTGATCTGTGCATGTTCTAATCTAGATTCTTACTAAATATTAAAAAAAAAAAACACAATAGGACCCCTTTAACACACATATGTGTTGTGTGTTCTGCAATGTGATTGGTTTATAGCTTAACTCAAAAATGTGTAGCGCTAGTTTTCTAGATACAACATTTTTACACGTTCGAAACTGCTGTAAGGCCTAACAAGAATTGTGTTTAGATTTAACACATCTCTTTTAAGAGAGTATAATAAATTCCAAATTGAAGAACTGCTAGAGAAAGTGAACTTGAGTAAGCTTGTTTGCGTTTTTAATCAGTTTTAGGCACTGCAGTTAAAAATCTTACATTTAAAGCTACCAATCTAAATTGCTCATAATTACAAGAAAAAGTGTATTACAAGTTCCATGTTTTCATGTTCGACAAACAAGCTACTAGCATTAGCATCGACCGTTATTAAAGTGAGGCACGAGGCGTTGAGCTCTGAGACGACAGACAGACGAGGAGTAAGTTTTTATTATGTTTTTACCGCAGTTTGCTGGTCAGAACTAAACTGTGTTGAGGCAGAGTGTACAGGTATGTATTGCGTATATTTCGTCAACATACGGTTTATTTTTATGCAACAATTGTATTTAATTCACAGTAATTTCATCAAATTCAAATGCTAATGCTAACACAGCGGTATCAATCATCAGTTGGGATTCATTTGGGAGAAACTTTGCATTTTACGTAAAAAAAAAAAAAAAAATCATTACACGTTAAAATAGAGTAAGTTTTGATTGTTATAAATATTGTTTTGTGTATTTTCAGTAGCTGCAGGAGATGTTCAGTTGCTGGTCAGTTTTCATCACTGGAGGCGACATTTTCCAGGTAACCTAGAAAAAGTTAAAGTCCGTGGATCTGTAACGAGTCTTTTGTCTGTCATTTACAGTCAGTCAGTGAATGAAGTGTTTTCTAATTTTGACTTAGATGTGATATTTCGTGAGGTAATCATAGTTTTACAATAGTTAATGTGCAATTATTAAGAAATTGACAGATAAACATAAAACAAATTTAAACAAAATAAAAATACAAAAAACTAATTATGGTACACACAACTGACACTGTTCTCTGGGAGTTTGAACAATCATTTAACAAAATAAAAGTGCTAGAAGTAATATTATTTGTCATAGAGGTTCTGCAGGTGACATCACAGCGTTCTAAATGTGAGGTCTGAGCGGCAAGAAATGCAGAAAGTCAATGGAGGGAAGAACATTTTCTCATGTAAGAGCTCCAAATAAAGTTAAAATAGGAAAAAGAAGCTATATGTGAGGGAAAAAAATCAACCCACAACAACTCTGCAGAACAATGGGTTTGTAACTGACATGTAAAAGCAAAAAAAACCCCAAAAAACAGGTAAACAGTGGCAGAAAAGCAGAATGAACGTAAAGACTTTAGCATCTCTCACATTTATCACAGACTCTGGAATCACACACAGTTGAAATAATAACCTTTTTCTTCCTAAAATAAATGTTCTTGAGTCTTTTTGATGAGGATATAAATTGTAGTTCTGCAGTTAAAATGTCATAAATCTCCAATCGTCGTTAGTAAACAAATTAGTGAAGCTCTACACCAGGGGTGTCCAAACTTTTTCAGAGTGGGGCCGCATTATGAAACATATTTGGAGCTGAGGGCTATATATTTCACGCCAGTAAAGTGAATCATTAAAAATATTGCATTTGACCTAATTTTAATGAAACACCACACTTTTATTAGAGCCTTGATCATTTTATGGTTCAAAGGAACTAAAATGTTTGTCTTTTCGACTATGATAGAAGAATTGCTCAAATTTGACATTAAAAACTATACTTTTTGTAAGTTGGGCCAATCTAGCAGTAGGTCTGAGGGCCAAAGAAAATTGGTCCAAGGGCCGCATTTGGCCCCTGGGCCGCAGTTTGGACATGACTGCTCTACACTGTTGTCACGACAACAGAAAATCATTGTTAGTTTGCATTCTGCCACATTAAAATGAATTTGTGCAAAACAAAAACTGCAGAAATGAAATTTAGTCCGTAAAAAGCAAAAAAGTACATTTTCTCCTGTGTGTTGTCCACAAGTTTACCTCAGAATGTTATGAGCATTTCTGAAATCAAAGAATGTCAAAATTCTGTGTTATTTTTGTGGATTTTACAATTTGGTTGCTAATGGTGCGTTCCAGGCAACTGGGATATTTCCCACTTGTTAAAATGTGTCAGTTGAACTAGTAAACTTGAGGGAGGGGTTCACCGTTCATCTCACTGTGAAGCGCTTTGTGACTCTGCCTGTGAAATGCACTATACAAATTAAGATTACTTACTTACCTTTACATACTATTTACTGGATAATACAAGACAATAATAAACTTCATCAAAGGCTAAACTGGGTGAAAACAACCAAAATGTTTCGTGAACCTTAAATATGATTATATTCATTATGTTTTAAAATATGGCCTAATCTGTCATACACACTTTGATTGTTTTTGTAGCAGTTTGATTGAATGATCACAGTTGTAATTTTTGTAATTATCTTTTAAATGAGCAATTATATAACAATTATAAACAATTACCAAATAACAAACAATCGTAACATGCCTTTATGATGCATTACTTAACAATTTTCTTGGTAGTCTAGTGTAATTAATCTTAGTTTTAGGCGTGTGACGATGTGTGAAGCTGACTTAATGACTTCTTACTTAACCGTGTTAAACCTTGTTGTGTTGTGACACGTCTGAACTTCCTGAAGCGCTGACTCAGAGCTGTTGGGTCAAACCGGGATCTGCAAACATTGATTTAGTAACTCGGGGCAAAATGACATCAGAGAACTCAAGTGTGAGGCCGCAGGTGACACATTTTTACAAACGCACGATCAGAATGACTGTTTGGAAACGTATAGATTTTATTTCTCTATTTACAAGACGTATATACAGTTAAATTATACAAAACATTACAAAGACAGCTATTAAAGGAGAACTGTTTGAATACTGTGTTAATACTTGATGACATCACAAGGTGGAACAGAGGGATTTGTGTGTTAAACATGTAAATGAAATAAAACACAATATTTCAGAATAGAGCTGCCACAAGTTAACCAATTATTCACAACTAAACAATTACAGCATCAATAGGCTTAGGGTTAGGACAACTAATTTAGTAATTGATTAATCATTTATTTAATTCACAAACTCCAAAGACAGCCAGGTGTTGAGAAAAGATCAGTAATTCCTCCAAATGACATTACAATAACTTGAAAATGTGTTTTTTTGTGATTTTTTTCTGGGTATCCGTGGGATCTGGAAAAATACTAATAAGTGATTAATTTAAATATCCTAAATTAACATTTAAAAGTCTTAATCAAAGTCTTAATCACACTTTGAAGTTTTTTGGGGAAGAAGGGACAACTATGAAAAATAAAAACAAAAACATTAATTGTTTTCTCTCAAAAAATAAATAATATAATGTGGGATTTCTGCCTTTAGATGACAGACTTTTTTTTTTTTACAATGAAATAATTTAGCACAGATATTTGGTTAATATTTATTCATGTGGAAAAATAATAATTTCAAGATGTAATTTACAATTATTTTCTTAATACTTTTTTTTTTTTTTTTTTCGTTGAAGCATCGCGTTTGACCTGGTCTGAAAAGTTTGGGAACCTCTTCATTAGATAAGTGAGCAAAACATGTATGCAGACGTTAGTAGTTGATCAATAATTTAAGCAAAGAAACAAAAATAAGCATTATATAGGTCTTTTAATATGGGTTTGTATCTAAAATATATATTTGTATACACAACAACATAAATATTAATAATACTTCAGTTAAAATAAATTAATCTAAAGCCTTGTTCTCTTTTCTGTGATAGTTTTAGTCACGTTTACACCCATCTTAGTCATTTTTGGGGCTGTTTTTTTCCGGACAAGTCTAATAAAACACGCACAAAGTGTTTCGTATTGAGCTAAGTATTTAAGTCGGTTAAAGAACAGAACATCCATTGCACAAACGTCAAGTACTGTGTGTGTTTACGTGTTCAGACTCGTCGATTATCCTCTGCTCGTCAGACACAACAGTTGCAGCTCGTTTTATAATCTGCGCTGGAAGATACTGAATGTATAAACAACAGCAAGACTTACAAGGAAAAAAATAAAACATATCACAGGGGACGGAAAACATAATCATTTTGGCAGATGAATGAGAAAAGAAAAAAAAAAGTTACATATGAGTCATTTAGTTCTAATTGACATGCACCAATTTAACTATTGATTGTATGTTGGTTGGAGACGCGGTGAGTGAGGACCAGACCCACTCTCGTCTATTGAGGTTTTGCAGATGACATCACAGCCAGTCCAAATGTCAGCAGTGAGTGGTAAAAATGAATGAAGTCACTGAGACAAACTGCATTTTCTTCTTAAGTACTGGTACCCCCAAAACAACACTAAATAAGAAAAGCAACTAAACTGATTATATAAACAGCCACACTTCTGCTGAATATTGAGTTTGTGACTGACATGTAAAAGAGAAAATCAAGTAAACAGTGGCAGAAAAGCAGAAAACTACAACACCACTTCTGTTTCTCTCACACACAGTTACTCTTTACTGTTCTATTCTTAAATAAGATGATTTTTAGTCTGTTTGATGAGTGAAAATGTGTTGTGCGACGGTAAAAATGCCCTAAATCTCCAAGCTTGTTAAAGTCTGCACTGTTGCCATGACAACTGAAAAGCTATTATAATATCTTTTGTCAAACAAACCCTCTCTGGAGGAATACTTTGCCCCAAAAAAGCTAAGGAACACATTTGATCAGGTGTTCTTCCAGACTTTTTTTTTTGTGTGGCTAATTTCAAATGAGAAAATGCTTGTCTTTCTCTGTTTAGCTACATACATTTTTTATGATTGTTCCATCGGCAAATCTTATTTTAGGCAATGAAGCAATGCTCAAATTAAAATAATTGCTATTTAATTCAATCAGTTATGAACTCATGATCTAATTTAAGACAATTTTAGCTAATTTTTTCAGTGTTTGGTGAATAATTTATTTTGTCTGTAAATGTAGACTAAACCTCCAAACGTCCTCAAGCGACAATATTTTGTCAGCTTTGTCTGGATTGAAATTTGAGTCTTGTGACTTTTGCATTCTAGACAACTTATCGATTAAACCAAAAGAATAATTGCCAGATAATTGCCATCGATTACCAAAATGATCTTTAGTTGTAGCCCTAGAATTTTTTACCTGCATGTTTTTTTTTTTACGAAAAAGGAGCTGGAGTCCTTGGAGCAGAGGTGTCAAGCTCATTTTGACAAAGGGCCACATTGGCATCGGGGTTGTCCTCCAAGGGCCGGTTTTAATTTACCTTTATCATCTTTGACATACTTTGACCATTGATTATTGTATATTTATTGAAGTGATAACAACTGAATATACATCTGCATTAGTGAAAAGTTACTTACTCTTTAAGTTTCAGACCAATAGGTCAAGACATCCAGATTACTTCTGGCACTAATATAAAATCAAAGTAAACCTATAAGGCCTTATAAGGGCCGCATGAAATGAGTTTAACACCTGTGCCTTAGAGAAAACAGAACATGCAAACTCTATCCAGGGAGATCATGACATGTTAATTTTGGTCCAACCCGGGATTCAACCTTTCAGTCTCCTTATATGGAAACCACTCTTCTACCAAGTCTTTACAGTTCATAAGTCTTTTCCAGTGCATTGCTGTCCATTATCTGCACAGACATTGAAACGGCACTGTCAGTTTGCTCAGCAGCTTGTGATAACTCTGCCTAAACTGCCTGTTCATGATGGCGTACAGCACCGGGTTTATACAACTGTTCAACCACGACATGTTGGCGCTGAACATGTGGAGCACTCGCGGCGCGCGGTTGTTTTTGTCCACAATGTTTAGGATAATAAACGGGAAAAAGCACAGGACGAAAACAGATGAACACCGTGAAGCACATTCGCGTTACTCTTTTAAACTCTCCTCCGTCGTCTGCAGATGCTGTCGTGGAAGTCGGTTTCGGCTGCGGTCGTACTTCCTGGTTAGCCGGAGTTTTGCTCAGCTTGTCCTCAGATGATCACTGCTTTCGATCGTCGCTACATCTGTGGTAGAAGTATTTGCTAAACCGCTCTCTACGCCGCTGTCTGTCCCGGGAGGAGACGCGATCGGCTTCTTTTTGGACGACCTCCGACTTATCCTGTACTTGAGCAGCGCCTTGGAAGCAGTCTTGACGCGCTTGTAAATCAGCATGTAAAAAACTCCAACGCAACCCAAGCCGACGAAGAATAGAAGAACAGTAAAATTGTCGAGTACGGTCTTCCTTGGGTTCTGTGAAAGCTGCAAGTGCAAACATTCGGTACGAAAACGTAGACTGGCCACAGGGGAGCGAAACTGGCGATGCCTAACCCCCAGGCGAAAATAACAAGCAAAACCACGCCATGTTTAGAGAATACTTTGTCGAATAACTGCCTTCTCGCCACTAGGAGGTAGCGCCCGAACGCGAGGAGGCACAGCGTGATGATGGACACTGCATTGGACACGAAAAGAAGGAATCCAAAAGCCCTGCACCAGGTTTCTCCGCTGCGCCAGTGGAGATGCAGGTAAGAATCCACAGAAATGGGTTGCAGGACGGTGCAGTAGAGGAGATCGGCCATCGCCAGGTTCACGATGAGGACGTTGAAGCGCGTGCGGAGGCGGGAGTCCAGGGAGAAGGCCAGGACTGTGAGGAGGTTACCCAGAGTGCCGGTGATGGTGACGCAGCAGCCCCAGAACACGGCGAAGTAACGATACCCCAGCACGGACTCGGAGTAGCAGGAGAACGGGTCCGTCTGGTTTGTGTGGTTCATGTTGGCAGAGCTGCAGGACAAACAGGAAAATCAGAAAAGGAGTTATCAAAGGTGGATGTAAAAGAGCTTTGGATTTATGTTATATGGAATTTGGGTCCTATAAATATAGACAGATTCATTTAGATTTGTTTTTGCAGCCGTCACATGTTCACTTACTTAAAACATGCTGATCCTTATAGTTATTCACCACAATGAGTATGCAAGTGCTACTTTCAGACTTTTCAAGTGAGTTTTTCTGTCACAGTAAAGTATGATAACAACTCACTTATTAGTTTTTAAGAAAGTAAGTGTTTATTATTTAGAGTTGTAGTCGATTAATCAGTTGATGGAGTCTTAGTCCATTCATTCTTTTATTTCGTTTATTTATATATTGACTAGCAACAAAAACTAGTGAGTTAGCTGAAAATAAAAACAAGAATTATTTTTACACAGTTTTCTGATCGCTTTTTGCGCACACTGTTGTTTTTAGATTAGCTCCAATGCATTTTATTATTTCAAAGCACTGTTTGGGTCCGAAAATCGTTGAGATCAATGTGACACTTCTTAGTTTAAACTTTTACTACACCCCTTTTAGTCGATTAATCGGTCAACAGGATATCTACTTGGTCGACCAAGCATTTTTTTGGTTTACTATTGTTCTGTTATAATTACAGTTTCACAAATCTTTTAATACCAAAATATTGGTTGCAGTTATGGCTTAAGAAACACTTGTTACAAACAGCAAAGTGAAACTGGACAGAGCAGCATTCAGCTTCTGATGGGAGCTTAAACTCTTTATTATTCAATTTAGACGGTATCCAGTGATCTTTTTTTTTTTTTTTTTAACAAAGTGCTGCATTTATCATAGACTTTTAGTAGAAAACTCAAAGGTTACTAGTTTATAACTAAAGCAGTTAGTTACTCCAACTTTAAGCAACCAGAATACATAAAAACATGATTATAGCCACTTTAATTGCATTTGTTACATATTCAGTGCCTGAGACGGAACATTAAAGGTCAAGATTCAACATTATGTTAATTAAACATTATTTAAAGTCGTTCATCTTGTGCTGCCAATGGTCAAGTGGTTTACTCAGCAGCACATAAGCAGCATCAGCATTGTGAGTTTGATTGCTGACTTAAATTATTTATTTATTTATTTGATCCTGAAGTAGGACTGTCATATTGTACATCATGTGGAAAAATGTTCAATTTAAAAACAAGGATATAATTCTGTGAGGACACTGCAGATGCATTTTCTGATTTATATCAAAGGCAAATACAGATTGTGACCGATCTCGAGTAACTTGAAGTAAAAACTAGGGATGTCACGTTATGGAATTTTAGTATTGTGATTATTGAAAGACAAAATATCACGATTAGGCGATTGTTCACAATTACAGTTGACTTGATCAAACAACAATGAAGTCATTTTCTTTCATTCTCATTAACGCGTCACTGTTCCTCAAGTTTGTGACCAGTTTTGTCAATTCAAACTTACACAGATCTTATACAGATCGTAATAAAAGACTTAATTTTGCTTCTAAATTTGCAGTTTTTAGAACAGATTAAAAGACCGCATCTAAATATTGACATTTGCAGATATAGATTTTTTATTAGACTTTTTTATTTAAATCTATAACAAGGCTCACATGATCACAAGTTTGCTTTCATGTTAGTAAAAGAAAAAAAATTAAACGTATTTTCCTGGGAAATGAAGTGTCTGTGCCAAATATTGACCATTTTTAATTCAAACTTGGCCAATACCAGCTGGAACCAACATTTTGCTCATCACTAATTAATAGAATGAATAAAAAAAACCACTTAATTTTGCTTCTAAAGTTGGCAAAATTCTTCTTCTTTTCTTTTACGATTATTTTGTGACTTGAATCATCACAATTATCGATTAACCTAGTAATTTGACATCAAACATAATGGCATGTCACAAATCAAAGAATATCCACTGGCAGATAATTGTATTTTCTTGTTTTAAGCTAAAACATCAAGAAAATATTTACTGAACTTGCCTAAACGTTATTTCTTTGCAGTATTAGTCAATATATATATATATATATACTGTATATAAAAAAATCTCATATTTTTAGGCTAAACAACAAATCAATTCATAAAAAGAAAAAAAGAAACAATTAACAGAATTAGTTTGCAGTTAGTTTCAACCCTAGATACAATAGCTTATTACAACATTTTAGATAGTTTTATAAGAGCCACTGGTAATGACAATAAAGTGAGTTTTTAAAGTAAAGTGAATTGCATAGTTCACTTTGATTCATTGGAATGAGCCAGAGTCAGTCAATCTCTTAGTTATTGTTAAAAACATTCGAATTAACAACAGCTAAACAAATAATTAGCCGTTTTGGTATAATTAGAATCAACATAGCAGTATTTGCCGTAACCTTGGTAACAGCAGTGTAGAAGTATCGTGTCTTTCCTCACCTGTTGAGCGCGTCCATCTTGCTCTGCGTCGCTGCTGTGTGTGTTTGTGTTTGGGCAGGTCTGATTTCTCTTCCTGACAGTTGCGGTTGTTTCTTGTTTTATGAGCTGCGTGTTGCCTCACTCTCCGGTGACGACTCGGAGCTGATTGTGCTGCAGGGAATTCCAAGAAAAAAGGAGAAGTGCTGGTTTTCCGAAACAGTCTGTGCCTCATCTCCTGTTTAAGACATTATTCTGTTGCGGTAAAATGAAGAGTTGCAACTAGTTAATCGATTTATAGAGTTGGCAAAACTATTGAAGCTCATTACTAAGCTAATTTAGCTAATTTACTTGAGCAAAAATACAAAAGTACACTACTGTAAATTGAATTTTTTAGTTGTAAATTCATAAACTTAGTCTTTTCTACAAAAAACTAAATTGCACAAGCATCAGATTGTGACAAAATCAGATCACTGTGTCCTGTCTAAATCAAAATAAAAGGCATTTTATTTCTCGTTAAGAATCAAATGCAGCGCTCTGATTGGCTGTGATTGAGTAGTCACCTACGGTTTCTTTTTTTCTGTCTGTAAAAATATGTTTTAAAAGTTTAATTGCAAAGAAAAACAATGTATGTGGATATTGCCATGTGCTGAAGCATTTGTGAGAGTTAAAAACTAGTTGGACCTTGCTTCAGGTTTTGTGGTGAAGTGCAATGAAGTGTGAGTGGGACACTGCTGTATAATGAATAAATTAAAATTATTAATTCATTAATTTTCTGCCGCTTGTTTCCTTTAGAGGTCATGGGTGACTGGAGCCTATCCCAGTAACTTTGGGCCTTAGGCGGGAGAACACCCTGGACTGTGGCCAACTCATCACAGGGTTAGACAGACAACATTCACTCTCTCATCCATTCACTGGAGAAATTGATGTGAAGTGATGACCAATTGGCTCTGTGCAATGCTTTTCTATGAGGTTTTCACTACATCAGTTTAAAACAAATAAATACTCTTTAAATCAGACAGTTGTGTTGAATGTTACAGAAAACATGTTAAAGACTTTACATTTTAGAGGAATATTTCACCAGAGACACTTGTGTGTTTAAAAAGAGACGTGATTGTGTCTAAATGCTAATGCTAACAGGAAATAGTCTTATGTACAGAAGTTAGCTATTTGAATGTACACAAGCCAACTGAAGTTCCGTGCACAGAGCCTATTAACTTAAACATACATGTTTGTGGCGGTGGGAGGAAACTCACAGTGACACAGGGAGAACATGCAAACTCCACCCAGAGAGATCATGCGATGTTGACATGGTCTGACCCGGGAGTCGAACCAACAACCTCCTTATTGAGAAGCCAGAGCTTTAACCACTTTATCAACAGAGTAGTCTGTAATCAATATCACATTTTGGAAGTTTAAACTTGTTCACAAAGCTGTGACTCACGGCAGCACAGCAGCTTTAAAGGTGCATTGCGTTAAAATGCTCAAAGTTTTATTCTTTCTTTATTTCGAGCAACTGAACGGGGATAGTTCCAGACACTGATCATTTTCAAACATTTCAGTGTACATATTTTATTTAAAGATAATACTAAGATAACATTAAGATACAAGAGATAACATAAAAGAAATGCTTGAAAAGGAGGGGGATGAGGTATTACTTATCGAGTCCCACCCCCCTCATCATAATAAATTAATTTACATTTCAAAGTATTTCCTGTGCATTCATTGTCAAATCATCGTTATTGTGAGTATACTGTATTCACTAACATACAGGTTACACAACCAAAACAGAACTCATAGTAAGCTGCAAATATTTATACATTGTTGCGATTTATCAAATTGCAGTCCATTGACAATAGCCAGGACTTGCTCCATTATGTTTTATGTTTTCTTATTTACTTTAATTTTAGGTTGACACTACTTCAGATTGCTGCATGCCAGGTGTGGTCTTTGTTTAATTTTACTTAAGATCATGTTTAGTCCTGGTTGAGACCTGATTTGACCTTGTTTGTGTTTTGCCTTTCCCCTAATTTTGGGCAATTTGGGCAATTTTTGAAGTAAAGAAGTGGCAATGCAAAAAATGTTGTACAGTGCTAGTAAGGTTTTGTGCTTAACGTGTTGGCTCGGTTTACAAATCCGGCCCAGAAGCCAAGACTCGCTGAAGTTGTATAGTTCTGCTATAGATTGATAATATAGTTACCAGCAGTGATCCAGCAGTTTATCAACCTGCTCCAAGACTCTTATCTTAAAGTTTAACATTGTTTTGCTGGTGTATTTTATATAACCATTTTGCACAGGTTCAGACAACATGGCAGATTTTTATAGCATCAGTGTTCCTTCCTGAGCTTTACACTTGCATTTGATAATTTGCTCATGCCTCTGTTTCTTGCCTCTGTTTGCCTTTGCCTGGAGCTAACTGGTCCTGGGCCAGTTCCAGGCAGCGCGGTTAGATTTTATTTTATCTCACCATTGTATTTGAATTTCTTTTGGTTTAACCATAGCCATGATTTGAACAGCTAACCTTCAGAATACCACATATTCAAACTCACCTGTGTCACCACACGGCCCAAACACAGAAGGGGCGTGTCTATAGGTCGGCCATCTTTGTAACTTTGGTTCAGGTCATAGGTCAAACACAAGCAAACCAGATGAGTTTGTGTACATTTAGTATTATTATTGATTACGTTTGTGATTATTTAGTTTGAATTATTCTGCAATTTAAATCCTAAATATCAATATGAAGGAACTGCTAGTTCTTAGGCAAGTTGTAAAACACTCAGAACATGCGGGTGGCGCTTTAGGGGGCCGTGCAGACCTTCACGGTCCTCACCTATGCATCAAGTAGAAACTGAGCTTAACAAATATTCTGTGTCTGAACAGACAGATCCCTCAAACAGAGAAATGGCAAATCACAATACAAGGATTTCATCAAAAAAGCCAACCAAACCTAAGTGCAAGCGTCAGACAAACTATAATTTCTTAGACATTGCTAAAAATGTTTCAAAAGTTAAAATGTAGTTTTACTGCCACAAAATAAAAATAATTACTATGTAGGTACATTAGAATTTCTTGAACTAAGAAAATAATTTTGAGTTTAGCAGATTTCATTTGTTAAAGGTGTACTGTGTAACTTTTTGGCCATAAGCAGACTTAAATAAAGCTTGTTTTTTCCTTTTGCACTAAATAAATAATAGAAATCTGATTTTTAACTTTGAACAGACTTGCATGGCCACACAATGGACTGTTATTTGGCCTGGACGAGGCCTGCTCAATATTTGTTTCTATAGAGGGATTTTTAGTTTATCAACACGGGCAATTCTCATACAGCCGACCTGCAGAAAGAGCCGCCGCTCATAGACACAATCAGTGGAAACAAAAATAAAAGTTATGCTGCTTGAATCACTGTTTGTGAAGTTTCATTAAAGAAGTTTCCCCAGCTAAGCAGATGGAGAGCGGTTCTTTCTGTACGGAGCATGTGCAATAGAGCGGAGAGTAACGTCGACCGAAAAGTGTTTACTGTAGCTGTATTTTATTACATTATGGCATTAAATGTATTGTAATGTAACACATTTTATTCTTCATAAAGATTGCAGCAAGACAATAATATATCATGCTTGAATATCCTGTGACAGATAATTTTACTTGACAATCAAAATCTTATCAAATCAAGATAAGAATTCAAGAAATCTGCCTAAACATTATTTTTTGCAGTATTGGTTCATAAGGATCTCACACTGACTGGCCTTTTACAACATAAACAACTAATCTATTAACCGAAAGAAACAATCGACAATTACCAAAATAATCGTCAGTTGCAGCCCTCGTTTTAATTACGTGACGGTTTATGTCCACATCAAAGTTCTGAGTGAGTGAGTGTACAATTCTTAACCCTCTACCGCATAGTGTTGCTTTTAGGCAACAAACCACTTTTTTGGCTTGGACACTGGTCCTTTAAGTTTTTTTTTAATTTTTGTTTTTTATAATGTTAGCAGACATGTTTCTGTCCAAAAAGATCAGAGGCTGAAGTGGGTGTGTACATTTGACTGAGTCTGAAGCAGTCATTTCTGGAAGCAAAGTCACATGTGACACAGTGCTGGGTAACTGTAAGATAAATAACACTTTTCTCTGGGTTAAATTGGAATAATTTGATTAAAAAAAATATTATAATGTTCAGAAATATGTCAAGATGCACATTTGATTGTTTACATTTAATTTTTACTTGTATGTTTATGCTAATACTGTGTTTTAGGTGTGTTGCCCTAGGGCAACATCATGCAGATGTAGCACTTTTGTTGGGAAAAATAGTGCTAAAGAAGAGATGTGTTGGAGTGAATAATGAGTATTATTGCTTGTAGGAAATGGACATAAAAACATTTTATGGGTCCAAGAATGAACATGGTAGTGAAGTTCCATCCGACAGTGAAGACAGTGAGCTTGAGGACGAGAGTGATAGTGGAGAAGAGTGGCTCCCTGAATCAGGTTTGACACTCAGTGTAGGTCAGGGGTCAGTCAGGGTTCTGTAAGATGTGTGTTGGTGTGTGTGTGTTGGGATGAAAATGAGGATGAGGATGAGGTGTTTGAACCAGAGGAAGACAATGGCTGGAGAACACCCCATAATGCCAACTTCCCCGACTATCCTGAATGGCAAGGAAGCCTTCCGAGATCAGAAGATTACTTCAAGATGTTTTTTTTCAGACAATATCCTGTCAGTGATCACAGAGCAGTCAAACCTGTATGCTATACAGTGCAACCCAAGCAGGCCTTTAAACCTCAGCACTAAAGAACTTGAATAGTTCATAGGTACTGTAGTCTACATCAGTGATTCTTTACCATAGGGCCGGGGCCCAAAGTTGGGCCGCGAGCACCTCTTTGAGGGCCACAAAAGCAGTAAAGTACAATACATTTAATAGGAGATTGGGCCCCAGGTTACTTTCTACATGAATATTTGGGCCTCGGGGTCAAAAAGGTTAAGAACCCCTGGTCTACATGTCACTGTTTGGGTTACCAGCCACTCGGATGTTTTGGTCCAAGGCCTCTCGGGTGCATCAAGTAGCTGATACCATGAGTCTGAACAGATGGGAGGCCATCAAGAAAGCTCTCCACTTCAATGACAATGAGGCAATACCTGCAGGAAGTCCAGATCCACTTTATAAAATCCGACCACTGGTAGACCATCTTATTTCAAAATTGCAATCCATCCCAATGAGTGAGAAGCTGGCTGTGGATGAACAGATAGTTTCCTCAAGGGAAAGAATAAGAACAAGCAATATCTACCAGCCAAACCTAAAAAATGGGGATACAAAATACTAATTTTAGCCAGCTCTAAAGGTATTCCACATAGCTTTGAGATCTACACAGGGCGAATAGTGCAACTCCCTGAGCTGGTAGATATAGGTACAAGTGGGAACATTGTTTCTCCTAAATTAGCTCTTTTTTTTTAGGAAAATTGGGTATTATGTTGAATAAAACCTTTTCTGATACATTTTTAGATTATTTTCTCCTATTCCATTTAGTATTGAAAACCTTGGTGTTTTAGTACCCTCATCGCACACTGTTGCCCTGAGGCAACAAACCCAGATTTTTGTGGGGGGGCGTGGGGGTCAAATGTTATAATTGATTTAATGTCAGGGACCCACAAGCTCTCAAAAAGTATCTTGAAATATTTTTTTCCTCCTAAAATAAAAAGTCATGCAGTAGAGGGTTAAGACAATGAGGTTTTTTTACTTTAACCTGATTTTGTTAAAGGGAGTGACTTTGTGGTTTGGCTCTGTGGTTCCCGTCGGTCGCTGCAAACTAGAATAATATTACAACAATAAATATAGTAGTTCTGCTTTTATACTGCTGATATTGACTTTTGTTGGAATAATAATACAGTAATAATTTGTAGCGACAGTGTTGTTTGTGAAACCATGGATCTTGCGACAATAAATAGTAACTGTCATAACGAAACAGAAATAAACAGAGTAAGAGTGAAATAAGCAGAAGAGAAGAAGAAGATTCTGCTTTTACTTTCTTTAAAGCTGCTTACCATATATAATTGTATTCAACAAGACTTTAAGAATTGTTTTGTTTAGTATTTCTTTTACTTAATTGATGAGTATTGTTGCACCGATCTAATACTGGGACTGAATATTGGCGCTGATCCATCGGTCCCATATCGGTTCAGCTGACAAGAACGACATTTACTGGCTGATGTTGTCTATTCACATAACGTTATTTGATTAAAAAATTACAGCTATCAAAAATTATGACCCATTTTCTAACAAATTAACAAAGTTTTGAGACACTGGTGTTGGTCGATATTTGTCATAGTCACAGACTCGGCCAATACCACAATATCAAAATCAGTATTGCCTCTGAAAAAGCTGGATGTATTAGTTGTTTATGTCACAAAAGGCTGGTCTGTATGAGATTTGAATTCAAGTTTAACCTTTTGACCAAAATAGACTTAAATAAAAGCATGTTTTAATCATTTAGATTGGTTTGTTGCACTAAATGAATAATACAAATCTGTGTCTTTACTTTAAAGGTGCATTGCGCAACTTTTTGACCCAAAATAAACTTGAATAAATGCATGTTTTTGTCATTTAGATGTCTTTGTTCAACTAAATAATTGATACAAACCTGTGTTCTTACATAGAGTAAGCTTGCATGGCCACAAAATGGACTATTATTTGGCCTGGAGGAGAGCCCGAACACGTTTGTTTCCACAGAAAAGCATTTTTTTTCTTAATATGGCATAAAATGTGTTTACCTCCATTCAGAAAGTTCTAAAAAATAACTTCAACTTTCTAATTCTACTGAATTGTGTAAATCACCTCCAGAAAGTTACACAATGCACCTTTAAAGTGCCCATGACAGGTTGAACTACTCATTTCACAAAGACGTAGTTAAGATCATTAAATTTAAGGTTTCACTACACATTTTTCAGTTTTCATTCCAGTTTAGCCATTTTTTAGTATTAAAATACACTTCCTGTTCATATATGACATCACGCAAGGTAGTTGCCTGGCAACCATGTAATAAATTGGGTCAAAACTAACAAGTAACGTAACAAGCTTTTCATACGCACTTTAAGTGGGCTTGCATAGCCACGAAATGGACTATTGCAGTATTTGGCTTGGAGGAGCCTCCTTTTTTCTGTTTCCAACGAAAATTTCCTCCTTTAACTGCATTTTTTCACATTATGGCATAAAATGTAATTATTGCCTTTCAGAATTTAGCTTTCTCTTTCTTCTGAAATAGTTGATTTTTCAACTCTAGAAAGTTACACAGTGCACCTTTTAAATTTGACCAACAGAATTTCTTCAAGTTTTTTTTTTTTGTCACAAAAGTGCATTACATATTTGAGGGAAATTTGCTAAACTCAAGATAATATGTTCTTTATTAACGACATTTAAACTTGCTTAGTTTAATTTGCTCTCTGCTATATAGATATAGATCAGACAGAACAACTTATGTAACTCTTCACAGCTGCTAAATAATTATTCTTTGAGGCATATTTTCCAGGACGTGCTCAACCACGGCCTCATAATAGTGGAAGAGTGCAAATTTCCTGGTCTGACCCTGTATAAGGACTTGAACTGGAGCAAACATACAACCAGTAATGTAAAGAAAGCAGCATTTTCTTTTAGCCAAATGTCTGTCACAAAAAGTTCTGAAATCTTGACAGTTTTTGTTCGCTGCACTCTTGAGAGCGTCTTGTTAGCTGTTTAATTGTGTGCTTTGAATATATCACTTCACTTCACTGTTTGTAAAGTTGTAGATGTACATACAAAAGTCTTATGTCTCACTGTTGTGATCTCCAGAGTTGTATTTCGTCCATCTTCTTATCCAAAGAGCAAACATTTGCTAACAGAACTGACTGGATGGCCAGCTTATTTGGATTCAATCTCAGCCTTAAATCAATCAAATTCAATCAAATTTATTTTTGTATAGTCTCTGTCGCAGTCTCTGAGTACCTCCCAAGATTATTAATTTAGCAACCATGAATAGGAAATAAAAATACAACAATACACCTGCTCTTTTGCGGATCCTGTCACAGCGTCGGCAGGCGTATTTCTTTCCAGCAGAGGCATCAGCTGCATTCAGAGAGTCTGCTGCATTCAGAGAGTCTGCTGCATTCAGAGAGTCTGCTCCACTCGTGCTGGAGAATTTGGCCTGAACCACTCACATATAAAAGGCTGCCTGCACTTGTAGAAGCAACCTCAGAAAGTTTACTAACAAGATCAGACTAGATCTGAGGCCTGTACTACAAACGTCACTGAACTTATCCTGGATACGTTTCTTTTACCCGGGTTGACTAACCCAGACATGAGCCTCTCTGGATAAACTGTCCCACGAAACGAGTTCACAACTGGATCTGTTAACCCTGGATTTTCTCAATGGAGCCGTGTGCGTTCAAGGAGCAGAGACAGGGTTAATGCAAACTGATCAATCAGAACAACCGAGCTGCGGACTTCAAACGTGAGGAAACGTCAATCATATAAAAGGGAAATATACAAAAATCTAAGCGAAGGAAACGCTTCAAATGAAGTCTGCGCTTAATCAGCAGTCACAGACAGAAGTTACGCTACAGAGTTCATTTAAATGTCATGCATCGATATAACAGACTAAAACACAAAAGTGCAAACATCACAAACATTTAATAGATCGACCGTTTAGTCTGAATGTCTGCTGTCTTAGTCTGCTGGACTCAGTCAATATTTTAAGCCGACGTTTTGTTGCTAACCAAGCAACTTTTCAGGGCTAAGTTGAGGATTGTGACTCCCATTAGGTGTGATTGTCGGCGGAGACAATCTCTCACAATCACCAGGCAATTCTTGGCCAAACACATGAAGAAGTTCATAAATTTCCAGTATTTAAATATTTTACTAATAATAACGAAAAGTTGACAATCCAGCACATCTAGTTAGTAAAATATTTGAATCCTGGATGTTTTATGAAGTTTTTCATGTCTCAGAAAGTTTACAAACATCATAGTGCTCATCTAGGCAATTGCCAATGGACTGTATTTTGATAAATGTGGTTTCTTTCTACAAATGTCAGTGAATTAAACTTCTCGTTTTGTGTTAACCACATCAAAACAATGAGCAATAAAACTGAGATGTCCATTACTTTTCAACCACTTTTGTAGTTTATTATCATATATTATTACATTTGAAAAAAGAAAATTAAAAATGACAAAATCAGCAAACATGGCTTACAACAGAGACTTTGTATATAGATCTGTTTAACAATATAAGGAAGCCCCAACACTTAACAGTTCTCAAATGATCTACATTTACAATAGACTATAACAATAATACAGTTTCTTATTGCAGATAAAGTTCAGGAGTGCTCAGAGTATTGCTTCAAAGTCCATTTTGTTATTTCATGATCCTTTGCACACTAAAGCAGAGTTAAGTCCAGCTACATTTGAGGATTTTCTTTGCATACTTTCAGCAGTGGGCATCATTGTTTTGTTACAATTTACGACTTTCATATACAGTAGATGTCTCTCAAATAAAACATTTTACAAAGAAAATTGACCTGACTAAAACAGCTGACAAGTGTTTTTCACCTGCAGCAGCTCATAAAAAGTCCAAGGAAAAAACATGAACCTGGCAACACTGACACAGAGCGTGACCGACAAATTTACAATAGGTTTGTTTTGAGAAAAGAGCTGCTTTAGACCAGGAGTTACCAAACTACAGTATTCAGACTGGGACCACCCCAAAATAACACCAGCAACTCCCAAAGCAGAAATAAATACACGTTTGTAAAAGTTTCAAAATCAGGTATAATGCTTGATTTAAATAATTAATTAATAGTTGTCAGTCAATAAGTCATCTTTATTAATTTCTTGACCACCCCAATTTTTGCCCCCACTTTGAGATCACTGCTTTAGACCATTTTAATCTCATTGTCCACTCCTGTGTCAGAGCTTATGATCACTTCTGAAATGCTGGTGACGTTTTTATGCCTCTGTTTTGACGCACTAATTATGGATCGATTTGGGAAGATTCATATTTGCGTTGAAGTCAATCTTCTGTTAACAAAATAGTTTCTCAGTGGGACTGCACAATATACAACAAAGTGATTGTACAAATAGTTTATTATTGCAGATGTTTTGAGAGGAAACTATAGACAACAAATTACAAAACTATTTGCTAATGTTTTGGATCAAGCGTCTTCAACCTTTTTTAACCAGGAGAGCTACTTTTCCGAGTTAAAGTAATTTAATAGGGCACAGTTTGATCATTAAGAAAGTCATTATCCGTTTAGAAGTTGGTACAACTAGGCATCTAAAGATAGATTAATCGTAGAAATAATAAATAAATACAATTTAACAAAGAATAATATATTTGTTCCAAAATCATCACATATTTTTTTAGGAGGTGGCGAGCGAACTGTAGCTCAGGTGGCCACACCTGCTGGTTTAAGCCTGATCTCGTCAGATCTCAGAAGCTAAGCAAGTTAGGGCATGGTTAGTACTTGGATGGGAGACCCCTTGAACACCAGGTGCCACAGTGGGATGACAAAAGTGGACTGTTGTGTCCTTGGGCAAGACACTTAATCCACATTGTCTCAGTGTCTGTACTGGGTGAATAGATCCCTGATTGGAAAGCGCTGTGAATGCCTTTTAAGGTGGAAACGCGCTATATAAATAGAGACTTTTTACCAATGTTCTAGACACAAGCAATTTTTGAGGAAAAAAGACTGGAAACCGCTGCTCTAGATCACAGAAGCTTCTATTTACTGTTCTATTGTACTTTTTGACGCTATTCTTTTTAGAACGGTCAATATAGCTCAAGTTTATTGACTAGTGAGTGTAAAATTTTTTTTTTGTAAATATATGCAATGCACGTTCCTGGCCAGGAATTTTTCGTCTTGTGCACTGTTAATATTATAAATCACGTGTTTCCTGTCACATGAGGAGGTGGATCTTTAAAAATCCACTGTCAGCGTGTGATTTCCTTTAAATGCCCTGAAGAAGACACTGCATGTTGTAACGCGTGGGCTTTCTGTCCATGTTCAAATAAAGGACTTTTAAGGTCACAAAGTGTCTTAGACATCTTATGACAGTTTATTTGCACAAGTGATTTTATACCAGGTTTTTACCAGGTGTAACTACTGTACTGATAATATCACTGGTGAGAGAGAAGTTTAGTCTTAGGCTTTGAGTTTCAACCAAGAAAAAGAACTCCTGAATTATAAAAAAAGAATGATTGGAAAATATGACTTTAATGTTTATTATTGTTAGTATAATTTCAGTATCGTAGGCTCTCTGTAATATTGTGATAAATATCGCATCGTGAGCTGAAAAAATACTTTGTAAGATTTGCATATTTTGCTTGTTCTCATACCAATTATTGCTTTAGCCAACCTTTCTTTATCAATACTTTTGCGATATATTGTGCAGCCCTGGTTCACAGTGTTAAAACTAGTATTTCCCTATGATGAAACAAACCAGTTTTGAGCAGTAAAGTGCAAATACAGAAACTAAATCATCTTCAAATCTCCTTGGGGTCGAAACACATCACCACTTCATCCTAAACATTCACCATTTTGTTTTTTTTTTCAGACTTCTACACACAGAATCGAACCTTAAAAACTTTCCTTCACTCTCATTTTTTCCACACCGGAAGAAACAGGTCACGGACGACTTAACGTGTGGCAATTTAAAAAAACATCCACTTTTGCTTAAACTGTAAGACGTAGTTTTTGCCAAGTAGCTCTAGTTCTGCCTTTTTACTTCCTGTTTCAGTGAGTTAAATATAGGACAAGCTAAATCTAAATACATACAGTACCATTATAACATTTTCCGTTACCTCTTTTTCTAACAGCTTATAGTCCTTTAGCATAAAACAGCTACTAACCGGCTACTCTGAATAATCCAGCAGGCATGTGTCTTCTTGATAATATTGTTGCTTTGGATATGTATTAGTTCAGTCCTTACAGATGGAAACAGGTGGGAGAGGTAGGGTGCACTTTTCTGCAGACTTTATATTGGAGTCTGTGTAGTTTTTTTTTTTCTTTTTATTATTTATCCGTTCGTTGATGTTGAAGGGAAAAGATGGAGATGTTATATAAGTCTTCTTTCATCTCGTATTTTCCCAGTTTTAGCAGCAGCTTCAGTCCACAGTTTGCACCACAAGAAGTTCAGGCTGTGTCGAAATCCACTTCCTCGTCACGTTTAAATGGTGCAAGTTAGTATTGCTACAAAAAATAATGTCAGTATATTTTACTTCGGCCCGTGGGCTGGATGACGACCTCAGCATATTTTATTCTCGCCCCTGACTTGTTTTATTCTAAATATTTCTTTTGATTTATTGACTTGGATATGGAGCTTGTATCTGCGCAATAAATTGACTAAACAACAGATTAAACACTTTATAATTTTCGTAAATGTGCTTGCAACGATGAAATTTTGTCTGGATTTGAATATGACCCTCTGTGAAAAAATAATTACCCACCCCTGCTACAGCGGCTAAACAGTGACTTAATTTTATTTGTGGCAAAAATTCATCAAGAACGCCTGATATAATGTGTTTCTTAGCTTTTTGTTTAGCTTATTTTTGTCCGTAGAGCTTTTGTGTTGCAGAAATTAAGCCTCAAAATATAAGACAAAAGTAGCTTCTGTTGTTGCTGCGACTGTACAGAGATAAGCTAGCTTGTTTGCTAACAGCAGATGGAGATTTTGGGAATTTTCTCATCAACCAGACTTAAAAACATCTTATTTAAGGATAGAAAGGTAATGAGTTCAGTTGTGTTTGATCCCAATGTCTGTCAGTGAGAAATGTCAGTCAAGCTTATATTTTCCTATTGTTTATCTGATTTTATACTACTGTTTACCTGATTTTATGTCAGATACAAAGTCAGTATTTAGCAATAGTTGTGATTTTTTTTTCTTTTTTTTGTTTGTTTTGTTTTAGTTCTGTTTTGAGCTCTTACAGAAGAAAATGTATTTACTCTTCATTGACCAATGTATTTTTGCCACTCAATGCTGCTGACATTTTCAAGTGATCTGCACAAGCTTTATACTGAGAAAGGAAGAGAAAGTTTCAATACCAAATACAGTATATATTTGTCATGTCAAAACTATTCTATGATTCGTCAGAAAACGTGCTATTTATGATTCCAGTTACAGCAAGTTTCTTAAGAACAGGAAACCACTGACTAAATTAAAGGTGCACCGTGTAACTTTCTGGAGGTGAAAAGTCAACTGCACATCCAACACAAATAGAAAGATAAAATCATTCAGTAAACATTCTTATTGGTGATAAATATGTTTTACGCCATAAAGTAGGACTAGGAGATCTGGAAGAAATATCATCACAGTTTTCTTTCTCATATTGATCGATCTTGATTTTCAATTAGATTTTGTTTAACCTTTTCAAAACAAAAGAAAAATGGCGTTGATAAACAAAAAGAAAAACTTTCAGTATGTTCCATTTATAAATTTTTTTTAAATTATATATCAGTATTCTCCCTCAAAGATTCTTTTTCAATCTTCAAATGCCCGAAAAAATTCTATTAAAGAACAAACTTAAAGAAAGCTGGTCTTGAAATTTGTGGCAAATTCTTCTTTTATGGTAATATTTGTAAAGTATAGTGAACACAAAAACGTTAAATGGCTGTGTCCATGTAACATTATCACACAGTTGTTTTAATGCTACATAAAATCCAGCCCAGTGCAGAGTTTTTAGGCTTAATTTATATTCAAAATCCGAAAGAAAAATGCCCAGACACAGGAAGATGTTATTCTCTGTGTTATTAGGACCCTAAATATATAACTATATCTTATTTTTTCCCCTTTTGCCTCGTTTGTGCATTATTTTCCCTTAGAATTTTGCTGCTGCTTCACTGGTAAGATGGAACAGACACTTTCTGTGCTCTTTATTATAACTCAATGGTGAAAACACCGAAGAATCTTGCATATTATATTATCAGTAGGCCTTTATGTTAAATCTAGTTTTCATTACAGTCTTAACAGGATGTGGGAATTTCATGTTTTCTCCATTCCTGGTGTTAATTTCCAGTTGGTCAAAAGGTTGAATTCCTGAGAGTGAGTCGTTATAAAGTCAGAATGAGTCAAGTCTTTGTCATGTTAATGTGACTTCTGTGAGTGACGCAAGAAAAACTTTAGTATGTTGTATTATGATTATGGTATGTTTGTCTGTGTGTTTTTTTCCAGACACAGTTAACTGTAGTTGTTTTATGAATAGATTTTAAATAAAAGACTGGTATCTTTTCTTGTCAGGTGAATTTTAAGCAGCTTGTTTAAGATGTCAAAGTTGTAGGCGAGTTCTCAATGCACAGCTTAAATCTATTTCAAACTTTCAAGCTGAGAGTCATTTAAGCATTTAGTTTAAATGATCTATCTTCTATTGCTCCTAAAAGACATTTTCTAACAACTAAATATCAGAATCATTGCTATGCCAATTAGCCATTCAGAACAACATTTTGTACTTTTTAAAAGGGGCCATTTTTCTTAAAACACCTGACTTAAATTGTCTCAAATCTATTTCTGACACTTTACCTACTCTTTGTGAAGCTGAGGCTCTGTATTTTTAGTCTCTGATGTCTGACTGACTAGTTATACGTAAGAAGAAGTTCTGTGTAGAAAAATAAAAATTACACTAAATGTTCTTTGGTAAATATGCAGAGCAGTAAAGAATAGAAGGATTATTAGTGAACATCACTTTCTGCTCCACTGCGCATGTCACCTGCAGAAATATACGCTCTCCATCTAGTTTCTTAAATTTCTTAAATTTATTCATGGAAAACCCTTGAGATGTGTCATCTCGTTTTCGAGGGGGACAACAAAAAAATAATAGTTGGTTAGTTAGAATAGAGCAAGCTGTTTCGATCAGGTATAAGCCGGTCTGACGGACGTCTGGCTTAACTTGAGACAGTGTGTTTTTCTGCGTTTTTTTCACTCACCTGAATGTAATGTGTATGAGACGTAAAGACGAATTGCACTCACAAATGTTGATGTAGCAGCATAACTTTTGTTTTTGCACAGGGATAAATAAACTCGCGAGTGTTGCTGCTACAGCTTGTGTCAATTAGCCACGGCTCTATCTGCTAACATGCGCCCATACTGATAAACAAATAATCTCTCAATAGAACAGTATATGTCTATTGCATGGGTCAGAGTGACACTAGTTTTGCATATTTGTGGTTTTGACAATTTCAGTTCAAAAGTTGAACTTATTTTCATTAAAAAACATTTTTTAGGGCCAACAAAAACAAAACAAAAAAAGTTTAGACAGAACCCATTAAAAAGTCCATTATTGTTTGCAATGTTGAGGTATTTTTTATTTGCTGGTTTGAAGAACAAACTGAGCCTGATTCATCCGGAATGACTGATTTCACCGTAAATTATATATATATACTGTATTTGTTATCTTATAGCGTTTCCAGAAGTTTCATATTTTTATCAAATGGCGAAAAAAAATGGGCCCTCTATTAATGGGAGCGACATTTTTTTTTTGTCTGTTTAATGTTTTATTGTGCACACAGAGGGATTTTTGCTTCTGCTACATTTAAATGAAGTGTTTTTGTGTATTTTAGTTTAAGCTGTAGTGACGGAGGAAGTGGTTTTAGTTCAGCCTGGTTAAACTTTATTCTCTTCTTCTGCCTCTCTTCACAGTGTCCTCTCTCGTCTCGTCTCTCTCAGTACGGCGTGAAGAGGATGGGCCCGTGTGTGGTGCGGATGGGTCCCGGGGCAGGCCTCAGCAGGCTCAGTGGCGCCCCCTGCAGCAGGTGGTGAGCCGTGGGACCTGGAGGACGCAGAGCCAGCTGGTTTGAAGAAGCTGCTGCTGCCATGGCCGCTGCGACCGCCAGAGGACTGGGCAAGAGGCCGGCGCCAAGAGGTTTGGGAAGATCCTGCGAGATAGATTCAGATCTTAGAATCTTCTGGCTGAGAACTAACCACTGGATTCCAGTCTGGATTAGGGTTGTTCAAAATCGACAATCATTATTTCAAACCAAGCATCAAGCATGTCTTTAAAATGTATTAGTTGAGGTTTATTGATCAAAAAAATTGGGCTGTGGCTAACTAGAGACATTCTTGGACTTAAGACACATGCTCTATGATCTGACCAAATATCTGACAAGACCACAAGCTCAGATGTTTGCATGATAATTAACTACTCATAAAGTAAAACAAGTCAGTAAAAACATCAGGTAAGACTTTATAATAATGTCCAGATACAAATCATTTATAAATGTTTACCAAAATGTGTCCAGAGATTTTTTTGTCAGCAGGATGAGGGCTATAAAGCGAGAGGTCTGAAGAATTTTAAAACTCCAGCTGTGAGAACTACCAGGAGAAGCTTCTGTTTGTCTGTCATAGGGGTGAAACTGTGGAATAATCTGAAGGATGAACTTAAACGACAACACAGTCTTTAAATTTAAAACATCTTATTAAAAAATTATAATTGCAGCGTATGAGGCTGAGGAGGATATTTAAAACTATGGATGTATGGGTAGTATTTGCTGGAATAGGTCATGTTCTAGGTATTAGCGATGTGATGAGATTCTGATATTCTAAAATGTTGATTACGAAGTTTAAGAACTTGTAATTGTGTCTGGTACATGTAAACTGAGAATTGAAATGGGGTGGGTGTAAATAAGTTTGCACTTCTACCCACTCTTTTCGAACTTTTGAATGTATAAATGTACTGATGTGTACATATACAAGTTATATACAGTATATATGTGTATTTTTTGTTTTTATTTTACTATGTTCAAAACAAACTTTTCAGATCAAATCAAATGTTAGTTAACCATTAAGATAACTTTGCTCATTATTAGTAAATACTATCTAATCATTTACTTCCGGCCCCTATTCTAAAGTGATGACCATTTATAGGTTTTCCAAAAAATGTATTTAGTGATATACTGTGTTATCCGATATCAGTACCAGTATCCCAAGCCTATATCCTAAACTTAACCATAGAATTGTGCCTGTAGCCCAATTGGCTGAGTGCAGTTGTCTTGTTTTGATTTAAAATACTACATCCTGTACATACAACGACTTCCTGTTCAATACTCTTCAATGAGGTTTTCACTACATCAGTTTAAAACGAATAAATCCTCTTTAGATCAGACAGTTGTGGTGAATGTTACAGAAAACATGTTAAAGACTTTACATATCAGAGGAATATTTCACCAGAGACACTTGTGTGTTTAAAAAGAGACGTGTTTGTGTCTAAATGCTAACGCTAACAGGAAGTGGTCGTAAGTACAGAAGTTAGCATTTTTGAACAATCGCAAGCCAACTGAAATTCCGTGCACACAGCCTATTGGTTGTTAACGTTTTCCCATGGTAAAGTTGTTACGTCACAAACAGTCACAGAAGCCAGTGAAGGTGCTCTCTTTGATACTACACTGGTTTACCTCAAAAGTGTAGATGATCTAACCACTACATGCACATCACTTTAGAATAGGGGCCGGAAGTAAATGATTAGTAAATGTTATTTATTTATTATTTGTAAATACTATCTAATAATTTAGTAATGATTAGTAAATATCATTATTATTATTACCACCGGCCTTTCAAACCCTGCAGAAATTCATTATCATTGTTTTTAGTATTATTTTGTCCTTTTTCAATGTTCTTTTTTTTGCTGCCTCATTATTATTGTTGTGATTATTGTTATTATCATTATTTCTGTTATTATTGTCTTAAGTTTATGTTTCGATTGTCACTGTTGTCAATGTTATTATTATCGATGATGAAGATGGTGATGATGATGACGATGATGAGGATGATGATGATAGTGATAATTGCTGCTATTATTAAGATGATGATTTTATTTGTATTTTTATTTTATTATTATTATTATTATTATTATTATTATTATTATATTTAATTTTTTATTACTATTATTATTACTGTTATGTTTGTTTTTTATTTTATTTTATATATATAATATATATATTTTTTTTTTTCTACCCCCCCCCCCTCCCCTTCCTTCCCTCCCCTACCTTTTTCCCCTTTTTCTTTCTAAAAAATGTGCAAAAACTTAATAAATTTCTAACCATAAAAAAAGTAATGATTAGTAAATGTTATCTTAATACTTAACTAACATTTGTAAATGATTTGTATCTGGACATTATTATAAAGTGATACCAAACATCTAAATGAGATTATGAAAAATTTGGTCAACTAAGTGATAATTAATTGACCTGTCACTGTCTACTTTTTCTTAATTTGTTGTTGTTTTTTTACAGCCTTTTTTGTTGCACTTTTACTGCAAACGATATATACTCAATATTCACAATCTCCATCTTTATCTAAATTCAATATATTGCACAGCTCTACTAGAGTTTGGTTTGAACATACAAAAACCAAGTTGATTTACCATAAAGTCTGTGCGTTTCTTGTGTCGGTTCAGGAGAGGGTTTGGTTTTCCTGCCACTCCGTCCCGATGTCGCCGACTGGATATATGCTGAGGAGGAAAGGGTAAATTGAATAAATAACCAACACAAAAACATCATACATATTTATCTAACTTTGATTATGTCAGATCAACTTGAACAGCAATAGGCTTGTTTGGGATTAACTGCAGCTGAACACAATGAACCCTTGTTAAATTACTGCGACGTTACAAGTCTACTGGCTTGTGAAACTACAACAGAATCAGTTGTCTGACTTTTTAAACTGACTAAACATCTCTGAATCGAGCTCTACACATTTATCAGGATAATTTGAGAGCCAGGCATTTAATTTCAAGTTCTGCCATACCAGACAGTTCCTGAAAACCAGGAATATCTCCATATTTTTTGGGGCAGATCTCAAATACAATATTCAGACAGTTGTCTGTCAATCCAATAGGAAAATTATCAAACTATATTTTTAAGCAAATCAGTTGAAGCCTAATGATCAGAAAAAGCTGTAGTCGACCAAAGACATATTTAATCGACTTAAGTTAAGTCTGAAGAAATATCTGAAACCAACTGAACTCACAAGACACCGGAAGTTTTTTATGTTAGAGTTATTTGTAAAGAGAAAAAAAAATTTTAGTCAACTAAAACACCAACGACTGGTTAAACTAAAACATCACATTTCTACCATTATTTGAAAGTTTACAATGTCACTTTATTCATTTGTATTTTTAACAGCTCTTTTTGTAGCATTTTTTTTTTCTTTAAACGATATAATCAATATTCAATTTTTCCATATCTTCAAAACTAAGTTGACGCTATTACAGTATCTAAATTCGATATATTGCCCAGCTTTAACCAGGAAGTAGTCAAATTGGCAAACAGAGATGAAGCAGTGGCCAGAACCAGCCCGAGTCAAGATAACAGATTATAAATGTTCTCCTCGTTTGACCTTGTGTCAAATATTGACTGGGACAGAGTGTGAATTACGAGCACTTTTATTGCAAAGTGAAGCTAAAAGTGATCTCAAAGTACTCAAAAGTTCATATTTTAGTCACCCTTTGTAAATTTTTATGAACCAAAAAGTGACAGAGAGATGTTTTTTATATTTGTGTAAGATGCTTGTTTGTGGCTGACCTGTTTGAGCTGCATCTCTGAGTTGACTCTGACGTTGCAGATCTCACAGTGGAAAGTTCGTTCCTGAGAGTTTGGGTCTGAGCCCTGGTCCTGGTCCGGGCCGGTCCTGGGGCACAGTCTGGGATACGCTTTGATGGGCCCTAAACCGCTGCGAGCCTCCAGGATCGTCTTGTGTTTGGTGCCTGGAAAAACCCCACAGAGACAAACAAGTAAGAAGAGAAGACTAGTCAAAAATCTAACTACTGTAACCGTTTCTTGTCCTGCATTTTTCTCACAAACACACTCTCATTCATACACTAACACAGTACTTCTCAAAGTGTTCGGTGCGCCCGTTTAGGGGGTCTGAGTCTGAGCTCTGCCTGAGTTTTTCAATCATCCAAAAAGACCCAAGAATCACAGGGATACGGCTCGTTAAAATCTTCAAACCGAGAATGACGCTGACACCTCATTAAATATACGCACAGAGAATCAGCCTCGATCAGCAGCGATGTGCAAACTTTTTCATTCGTGTTTGTGATGTTTACTTTGAAAAGTTTGAAAATGGGATTGTTTTACTTCCCACCGTGTATTTAGTGAGCACTGAGCTGGTTTTAACCAGGACTATCCCAGAACGGGACCAAGTTTTCATAAGGACTGAAACAGGACTAACCCAGAACTAAACAAGACTCTTCCATTAGTGAGAAAGACACATTAACTTGGATATATAAATACCTGTTCAGCCTAAACAAGATGAAATAACATTTTGATTCTAAACATATCCAAACTGATGAACACTGGTGTTAGTTATGTAATTGGCTTCATACTGTAGTTTATTTACTGATCTATAAATAGACATTTTTAAAATATATAATTGGTGCTAAAAATATTATCTAAGCCAAAGTATCACAGACAGACATTTTTTTGTACTTTTGCAGACCTATTTATTACAGGGTGGGGGCATGGATATTTTTTTCCATCCCAAGGGGGGCATGGCAAAAAAAAGTTTGAGAAGCACTGCCCTAACATATTACGTGAAGTACTTCACCTAATACCATAAAGTTTTAGCCTATGTCATTAAAAGGGGCAGGCGCGCTATGGAACCTTGTGCACAATTTCCCCATAACTTAATACCCATAACTGTTTACAAAACGAGTAAGTAGTACTAAACGATTAGAAAACTCAACAATGACTTGTAACGAGGCTCTGACCTCTTATAATGTGTTCCATAGGTTTGCACCAGTTGACACTCTTTATAGCTTCTGATTTCGGCGGGCTAATTAGTGAATGGCTGCAGGAACAAGGGAGGATCACGAACAAAACATATACATTGTTCCACTTCCAGAGTCATGAAAGTACATGGAGTCCCTCATGCAATAATAATCAGCTCAAAATAAAGCCGCAGGTGCAGTTTACTGCGAGTCTATAGTTCTCCACTTTGTTGATAATTAATTAACACAAATTACGCACAAATCTTTATGATTGTCTTGGTAAATCACCTCCAGTACTTTTCATACTCATCAAAGTTTTTATCTTGTGTACACAAGTTTTTTCCACTAAATACAAATAAATGTTAGGCCAGGTACTAATGTCATGCTAACATTCAGTAGCTACCTGTTCATGGATCTGGGTGTCGCTTGCCATTAGTTAAATTGAGATTTTAAAGCACCTGCATAGCTTCAAAAGAAAGCCTCCATGTGCAAACCTCAGTTGTCTTTGTTTACTAACAGTAAATGGGTTTATTGATACAAAGGTCATGTACTGTATGTTGTTTTCTCAGACAGCAAGCCCCCTCAAGAGGGCAGTGTTGCACTTAATATCTGAAAATCAAGTTAAGGAGTTGTTTTTAAAATTGTTAAAGATTTTTTGTCTTGTAGCTAAGTCTTAGTTTATTTGTAATTCTACTCAAATAAATCCCTGTGAGTTACATTTATTCATTATCAAAGTATTTATTTTGGCATTTTAGCATACAGAGTTTCTTAAAAGTATTAATTAATATTCTTAAAATTCTTTAATTTTCACTTGTAGCTCTTAGGGTCTAAAACATTTTAACTAAAAGTTAACTAATTTCGCTGCCAAACTATAATAAGACATGTTAATAGTGTAATTTCTGGTTCCATAAGTTCACTGCAGTACTTTATTTACCTTTATTATGAGCCTCTAGTTGTGACAGCGAGTTGACGGCCACTTTACACAGAGCACAGTAGAGCAGTTTTTTAGCTTTCTCCTCCTCTGACTCTGCAGACGAGGGGCTGGGGGCCGGAGAGGGGGCGTCTGCGGGTGTGAGGGGGTCCGCCGGGGGGTCCGCAGGGGGGAGAGCGAGGGACGGAGAGGGAGGACAGTCTGAATCTGCAGGGCTGAAGGGAGGAGTGTGGAGACCCAGGGTGGAGGGTGAGTCTGAGGCGGGAGAGCACTGACTGTCATCTGAAGAAAGAGAGACAGATTTGGGTCAGAAAATACAACTTTTTGATATTAGAGAGACCAGGGGTGGGCAATTATTTTTACCCAAGGGCCATATTCAAACCCAGACAAAAAAATAAACAATCTACTAGAATCAAGATAAAATCAAACTAACTATCAAACTATCGCCCAGCCCTAGCTTTAAAAACTTTTAATGCAACAAGAAATATTCATTAAAAAATATATTTTTTTTAATAGCAATTTTTTGAGACGAAGCTTCAAAGTTTAACAGATTGAAATCGTAATTTTATGAGGAAAAAGTCAAAGTACCAAAGCTTTAGGAAATGACTTCAGTGTCTGTAAGTGAAGCAGGACAATAGTTCACTTTGGGTCAGAATGCAGAAGAACTGGATGAGTCAAACGATGTCCCACATTCAAATGTACAGTTTTGATCTGTTGCTTTTTATGTCTTCGACTTTATTCTCAGAAAAATAAAAAAAAATTCCTGCAAAACAAGTTTATTCTGGTAAAACTTTTACTTTTTTCTCATACAATTACAGTGATTTAAAGGACACATATTATGCAAAATAAACTTTTTTGAGTTTTTAATCTTATTGTAAAGTTGCTTCCTGCTGCTGAAGTTTTGTTTGTGAGATTTCTTTTGTTCTCCCAAAAACACTGTTCTGAATGTCCCAGATCTGTGATGTCATAGATAGATCTGTGATGTCATAGATAGATCTCTGAGATATTCTGCTCTGTTTTTAAGTTCATAAATCGTCCAGACTCGTTTTGAGCATTTCTGCAGGATTAGCATATCAGGCAAGATTGGTTGATTGCATAACCTCTGTAGTTTTTTTTTGAGTAAGTAAATAGAGCTCTAACTACATTTTTGATGTAGAAAACACACACAACCCTTGTGTGACTTTTTTATTAGTTCTGGTGCATGAGATTCCAAAGTGGAGGTGCTTCGGAGCCGGTTTGAAGGAAAAAAACAACACAAAAAAATGCATAATATGTGTCCTTTAAAGCTTCATCTTTATTCTCATAACTATGTGTAGTACTCGAGACGTCTTGCTCGAGACCGTCTCGAGACGTTTTTAAGTTTGTCTTGTTCGTCTCGAGATCTTGGTCTCGCAGTCTTGGTCTCGATTAGTGCGTCTTGACTACTACACTATCATTGTGAGTTTATTAGTGAAATGTCACAAGATTAATCTCGTTTAAACTTGTCCCTTATAGTTTGTCATATATATTTCTGTTTTCGAAGGCCTGACTAAAACAGGTTGAGCGCCGCATCTGGCCCCCGGGCCGCTCAGGTCTGTTCTAGGCCGTGCAAATTATTGTAAAAAGATATGACATTAACAGGTTCACAAACTGATTATCGTAAATAAAATTATTGTTTTTACAGATTTGCAGAGTTTGATTGAACACACAGCTGAGACTCACAGACTGAGAATAGAGCTGGAGTTCAAAGGTCATGGAGCGGTTTCTACTGTAACGGTCACAGACAGGTCAGAGCATCCACAAAAAGACACTGATAATGTTACTGTTAGAGAACATACTATTCAGCATACTTGTGTTGTACAGGTTCTTGAAACAGCATTGAACACAGAATGTTCTAACAATGTTTACAATAGTTTAGATATAAATTAACTTTATCTGATGAATAAAAAAAGAAAGTTGTTATTGTTCACTGTCAGTCAAGGTTTTTGCGAGGTACTATATTAAAAAGCACAAAAAGTCTTGAATGGCAGGTTTGTTTTTCAAAACTCTGACCTTGTTTGTTTTCGGGGCTCTCGGAGGGGCTCGGTGAAGCGTCTGCGTTCGGTCGGTCGCCATCTTGTGGTCGTCCGTTCTTGGTCGTCTCGATTCCTTTGATTCGACGAGCGTGACGGTTTCCTTTGTAATGAGCTTCAGCCTGACTCTACAAACAAAGCAAGACAGAAGATTTTTACAATACAGTCAGAAACATTACGTTATTTATTATTATTTTGGTCACGTGTTATATTGTTATTTCACGTGTTATATTGTTGTTTAAAATGTCTTTATTTTACCCAGCTTTTTCATGAGGTTTCTTTTAAGAAAGTTGGATAAGAAGGGTATCCCAACTTTCTTGATCATGGGCTGGACGTCCAAACACAAACTAAATGGATGGCTGATTTGGGCCACATAAAAGTGAACATACACTGAACATACAAAATGTAAATAATCCATCTAGAACAAGTTAAATTAAGGCACTAGACATTTTTTCAGGCTTCTGCAGAACTAAACAACTTTAGCGGTAGTGCTCCCCCTGTAATTAAACTCGCCTGCGGAATCAAAACTTAACGTTCTTTGGTTATTTTCTCAATTTTGTGTAACTTTAAGAATGAAACAAGGCTGCAAAAACACATCTAAGCAAATATTACACTGCTAATAAAAATGAAAGAAAAGAACAGGACAGAAATTTAGGCCGGGAGTGACTTATGGAGGAAGGTTGTAGTTGCCATAGTTTCTGCCAGAGACAGCGGAGGGTCAGAGACTTACTCCGCCCACAATTGCACCCCAAACAAGCTTGCAAAAGTGGGAGATGTCCTTAGGCCTTTTAAGCGACGCCCAGTGGATGTAAACAGACGTTAAAATATGAGGAGTGTGCTTGGCGAGTGATGCAAGTTTTGTGTCGGAGCGATCCTGACGTGTGTTGACGTTTACAGCTGATGAGGCTGTGCAGCACAGGTGTAGTTTTTTGTTTGCACTTAAAGAGTCTTCTGTTTTTTACTTAGTAGACATGTGTATGAAACTTTTCCTTTACAGAAGCACATGACCTCATGTGAGTATTTTCTAAAAATGATAATGAGAAAAAAGAGGCACTGACACGAGATTGGAACCTGCGACCTCATGCACCACCCGCTTATTCATCTGAGCCAAATGACTGACGTGACCGTTTTCCAACACACCACGCAGCAGCGTCAGAGGAGTTTTTGTAGCCCGTTTTAGTGGCTTGGCGTCAACTCAATGTGACGTTGGCGTGAACTAAAAATTACAGCGTTTAACCATGATGACAGCACCGTTGCGTTTTTGCACATGTAACTACAAAATGAGCAAAAACACAAAATTGTTTGCACAAAATCATCCAAAAAAGGCCAGGAAACTGTAGAAAATTCAAATTGACCCCAGACACACAGTCGGAGAGTGAAAAAAGTTGATATAACAAGGTCAAAATATTACTGTAGTGAGCTGTAAAATGCTTGACATTAGCTTTTAAAAAGGAAGTTTTTTTTTTTTTTTTTAAATCAAAATTGCAATACATTTTGCTGTGTGAGCTAATTATTCAGGAAGTTTGAGAAACAAAAAATTTGGTCAGAGGACCGATTTGACGCCCCCAGTTTAGACATGCCTGGATTTAAAAGCTCTGTGATCATGATAAATATTTCAATCCCCTCTTGTGCCTTTCTACACCAAACCACTTTTATCAACTAAAACCTCTTATTCACTGTTCAGATCTTCTCTCTCATCAAAGTGAATGGGAAAGATCTCCACTTCTGCAATCAGGCCGCGGTTTCTTTGATTACATCACTTGTGGAGAGTTTATAATTAGCTCCATATTGGTGTTAAAGCTCTTTCGGTTCAGTCTGAGCGTAGAAGTGTCCGCTGTGTTTCTGATGAGGCTGTCGGAGAAGATTAGCCTCTCGAAAACGAAGCTTTTGTCGTCAAGTTGTCGCCGTAATCACTGATGATGGCCACAAAGGAGAGGAGCAGGGGATTATGGGGAATGCTGTTCTTTGTGAGAGTCAATGCACAGCAGGAGGAAACCAAGAGGAGATGTTCATGTTTTTGGCAGTTTTCATAACACAGGATAATTAGCTGTAAGTCCAAAGTCAACAAAAAAGTTAGTTAATAAAGACGCAGTCATTGTTGGATCGCAAATTAGGCTAAATGAGATGAATGTTACGAGCTGAAACACTGCAAAGAAATCTGGCAAGCATTGTTTTTGACCTCTCATGTACAGAAGATATACAGCAACATCATGGAATAATATAAAGCTGCATTTGTTTCTTATCCAGGTTCAGATTTTGTGATGTTTTGTTAAGATGTGGTTCATATGAAGTTACTCAAATGTAGATGTACATAGGCTTGGTTTAGCAGTAGGTTAGTCTTTTGTCTGCTGATATGATCTGCTTCAGTTTAATGTCCTGTTCGCATGCCTGGGACTTCAGATGTCTTCATGTAATACTAATTCCATGCGAATGTGTATTTGTGTGTTTTCAGTCTGTAAGATTGATGAATAATGACTCTGCGGACTATTTTAACTTCAGATTTCAACTGAATTATTATTACTATTCACCACAGATTGTCGTCCAATCAAATTGTCGTTTTTTTTAAGAGGAGATTGGCTGCAGATCTCTTTTGTCTCGCCCACCTCTCACTACAAACCCTTCGTCTGTGGAGTGAGATTGAATATCGGCGCTGATCTATGACATTTTGCTGGATCTGGTATTGATTCATATTTGTGCCCTTAACTGGACAACAATGAAACAATGTTTTGGCTGATGTTGAATCAGAACGTCTCATAATGTTTAAAACTGTACTGACAGAAAGTTGTTATATTGTTGTTTGCACAATAAATCACAGCTACATAATATTATATGCCCATTTTCAAACAAGTTGGCCGAGTATCGTGACGGAAAAATTATATTTACAGTCCCTACACCAGCGCTATTCAACTTTATTTTCCTGTGGGCCAGATTTTTCTTTCTGGAGGTTCACTAAACGTCACCACTTTAACACAGTTTGGACTCACACATTATATCCCAACATTAAATTTGTTTGAACATTGTAAAAGAAGTACTACTACATTAGATTTATGTGGAAAATCAAAATACAAAAGACTTTACAGATATACAGAATCAAACCAGGTAAGTACTAACTTCAAATTATAACAGTAATTCAAACAAAATATATTATTTTCTAATGTTTGGAAGATAGGTCAGGGGCTGGATTATTTTGGATGGGAGGCCTGATCTGGTTCTCAGACCACATATTGAATAGGGTTGGTTATCAATCTGAAAAGCTGGATCGGTGCATGCCTAGATTTTACATAATAGGTCTCCTGCAAAGCTATATGGTTTTGGAGATTCTGACCTACAGCTTCACTTTGCAGATAAAAAAAAGCTGTTGTCAAGCTACAAACCAATAAAAATGAATGCATCTGAATGTTAGCAGTATTAGTGAGAGCCAGTTATAGTAAGCAGCTTCCTTCTTTCTCGGTGCGAAAGCGAGGCGTGCCTGCTTTAAGTAAGTGCGTATATTTGACAGATCTCCAGCTGTTTTGCATTCCCCACTGTTTTCACCTACATTTTTAGCACCGAACCCATCGCATTAGACCCCCACGGGCCCCATATAAGACCCGAGTATGTAAAGTGAGCTCCGCATCCCATCGAGCTGCATGGATTAGCCGCTGTTCAGCTCGTCAATAGTTCGTCTGCATGTGTCAGGTACAAGAGTGGAGCGAAGCATGCCTGAGTGAGCCACAGCATTAGCTTTGCACATGGACAGATCCATACGGCCTCGGTCTTTATTGGCGATGACAGATACACAAGTGCCACTGAAACACAAGCTCTGCCGCTGCTGTTTCAACACTCTGTGATTAGACCAGAGCAGTCGTACACAACATTATCCACAAGCAAGACTAGACACAGTTCATTAAGTGTTTTTTCTCACTGACTCAAATAACGTGTTGTATGTGTGTCACATTGAATAAATAAGTAGGAATCTGACTTGGAGTTTCATGTCAGCACATATTTATTAAACTCACTGGTGTAAGTGAGATCAAGACATTGTACAGGTTTATAACTGTCAATGAAATGAAACACACTCACAACATTTTTCTTTTTCTTCCTATTTTATTATAAGATTTTCTAAAGCACAAATGGCCAGTTTCTCTCCCTGGTTTGGCAAATCAAATCAAATCACTGCTTAGACCAGGCAAGTCCAAACTGCGGCCTGGGGGATAAATGCGGCCTTCAGATAATTTTTGTTGGACATCGAATCATTTGCTCCAAAACCAATACATAACAAGGATCTTATTTTGTACTGTGAAGCTAGGCCTGAATAAATGCTTTGTGGTTCAGTTTAACATCTAATAAATGTAACCATTAGATTTTTCGACTCTATGGCCTCTTCTTCATGGAGCTTCTTTATGGCCTCCATTTAGTCTGCGTTTCAACATGTGCCCTGAATAAAAGTTTGGACACCCCATGGTTCAAACTTTATAAATGGTAAATTTTCTATTTATATGTACCTTTCCAGGCACTCAAAGCGCTTTACAATCTAGTATTCACTCACCCAGTGTAACAGACACTGAAGCAGTGCGGGCTAAGTGTCTTGCTCAAGAACGACAGTCCACTCTTATCGTCCCACTGTGGAACCCGGTGTTCCAGCGGTCTCCCATCCAATTACTAACTAGGCCCTAACTTGCTTAGCCTCTGAGATCTGATGGGATCAGGCTTTGACAAACAGGTATGGCCTAAATAATATAAACACTGCACATAGATGCCATGTGCTTGTTCACAGAACTTGCATCAGTCATTTTAGCCATTAGCTTGACTTTATTTTTAAATCGGTTGTTGCTTCGCAATGCTTTGCGGTCTATATTGGCCAGTGTGAAGTCTTACTACTTTCCAGATGCATTGTGGCGATTAAGATTAAATTAAAGTCAATTTGCTAAACTTTATTACCCCCCAAAAAATTAAAATAAAATAAAAATCTGTTCACTATCTGTCAGGAAAGGACAAAAAAATGTTCCAGAAGCTACTGTAAATACACTAAACTGTATTTGTCATTTATAAACATGTTTTTTTCAAGTAAAATATGAGCTGAACGTTTGTGAGTATAATTATATACACAATATAAATATTTTACACAATATTTAGCTTTAGTAAACTTTATCAAACAGCTCAGAGCAGAGAAGCGATAAGGACATTGGTGTTACATATAATGTTTTTATGACTGAGGATTGGAAAATGTGAGATTTTATGTTGACTTTATCAAAAATAAAAGTCAATGATACTTTTTTAACAGACTCAATTTTTTTGACAGCCGGGCTACAATGACATAACATTTTTAACCGTTTCTGACAGCTAAATTAACAGCTAACAGCTAGCATGAATGACTCAAATTGAGGAATGACACAACATTAGCTTTGAAACTTTTACGATGGTAGTTAATTTAATAAGCCTAAGCATTTAAGATCACTATTCCAGTTGAATTGTTTCTGAAGTGGAACAAAAAGTGGCCAACTTTCAGTCATTTTGATACATCCACTTGACATTTTAAGCGCCTTCGATGTCGGCTCCAGAAAAATCAATGTGTCAATCCAACAGAAACAGCTCTGTCCCGGAGAGCAGAGCGAAGAACAGTCAGAGCGACACATAAAGCCAAATCTATGCTGTTCAGATGTTTTCTTATGTTTGCACCGACGTAAAAGTCCTGCGGAAGAGAGAGGATTTAGAAAAGTCAAGATTTGTTGATTTATCCCATCTCTCTATATCTTCTCTCTGTGCCTCCTTTCGCTCTCTTCTCTTCTTTCCTCTCAATCCATTTTTTGTCCATCTCTCCTACTTTTTCTTCTCTCTCTCCATCTCTTTCTTATCACTGTCTCTCTCTCTCTCTCTCTCTCTGTCCTTAAAGTTATAAAGTTACATAGTCTCTTTCTCCTCTCCCAATTTGTCTTTCTCTTCTCCCATCTTTCCTCTCTTCTGTCTTGTTTTCTTTATGTGCTCCTCTTTCTCTCTCTCTTTCTCTCTCTCTCTCTCACGTTTCTCTCCATCTCTTTCTTTGCTTCTCTCCTCCCTCTCTCCCTCTCTCTCTCTTTCTTTCTCATATCTTTCTATCCATTTATAAAGTCTTTCTCTTCCCCGCTTTCTTTTCTCCTTCTTTCTCTATCCATCTTCTTCACTTCTTGTCCTACTTTTTCTTCTCTCTCTCCCATGTTTCTCCTTTCTCTCTCATATCTCTGTCAGTTTATTAAGACGCATATAATCAGTCTCTTATCCCACTTTTGCTCTTTCTTTATCTGCCCCCTCTCCTCTCTTTCTCTCTCTCTCTCTCTTTGTACCTCTCTATCCAAATATTGTGTCTCTGTATAGTTCTCTTTCACTGCCTGTTTTGCTTTTTCTCTCTTCTCTTTCTCCCACGTCTCTTCTTTTTCCATACCTTTGTATTTCTCTCTCCCTTTCTCTCCTCTAGCTCTCTCTTTCTTTCTCTCTCTCTTTCTCTGTCTTCCCTTTCTTGGTCACATTCTTTTGTTTCTCTCTTCTCCCACTTTCTCTTACATGTCTCTTCTCTCTTCCATGTCTCTGTATTTCTTTCCTCTAGCTCTCTCCCTCTCCTTTTGCTTTCTTTCAGTGTCACTCCCTTCTCTCTCCTTATCTCATTCTCTCTCTCTCTCTTCTCTCTCTCTCACTTTCTCTCTCTCTCCCCATGCCTCTGTATTTCTTTCTCCCTTTCTCTGCTGTCTGTTTTTCTTTCTTCTCTTCTCTCTCTTTCTCTCTCACCATGTCTTTGTAATTCTCCCTTTCCCTGTCGTCATCGGTCTCCTTTCCTTTTCTTTTCATCTCATGCTCTATATTTCTGTTGCCTTCCTCTCTTTCTCTCTCTCTCTCTCTCTCTCTCTCCTCTCTCTCTCTTTCTTATTCTCTCTCTGTGAGCAGGATGTGCTTTGATGTTTTATCTATAACGCGACAGAGAAGAGAGAGAGAGAGAGTGCCAGATCTGCTGCGAGGGGAGTCCCGGCAGGAAAACGAGGGATGAGGAGAAGGAGGAGAGGAAGCAGATGAGACAGTATTCCCCATTTGTACACGCAGACGGAGAGAGAAAGAAAGAGAGAGAGAGAGAAGATGGTATATGCGTACAGATGTAGTAATAATGGAGGGAGAAAGAGAAGGAGAAACAGACGGATGGATAAAGACAGGAAGAGACAAAGAGTGAGAGAGGAAGACAGACTGAAGAAGAGGACATAAAGGAGAGAAGAAGAAAGAGGGGAGGAGAGTAGGAGGAGAGAAAGAAACAGAAGGATGTAAGGAGAGAGGGAGAAAGAGACAGGGAAGAGAGAGAAAAAAAGGAGAGAAAAGACAGAAAAGTTGTAAGGGAGAGAGGGGGGGCAAGAGAAAAATAGTGAGCGATAGAGTGAGAGGTAACAAGAGAAAGATGAGGAGAAAAAAGAGAGAGAGACAAAGAGGTAAAAAGAGAAAGAAGAGATAGATAAAAAAGAAAGGAAAGAAAAATAAGAGAAGACGAGAGTTAGAGGATAAAGAGAAGGAGAATAGAGAATGGAACAAAAAGAGACAGAGAGGAGAGATAAAGAGAGAGGAAAGGAAAGAGGAGAAGAGAGGATGACAGAGAGAGAGAGTAAAAGGAGGAGAGACAGGGAGAGAGGAACAGGAAGAGAGAGAAGAGAGGGAATGAGGAGAATCGTGAGAGAAGAGAAAGATGGAGGGTGGAAGGTAAAGAGAGGGAGAGACAAGGGGAAAGAAAAGGGAAGAGGAAAGAAGAGAGACAGAGAAAGCGAGGGGAAAAGATAAGAAGAAGATAAAAAGAGAGAAAGGGAAAATGAAATGAGAAAGAATAGAAAAGAGCGGGAAGAGAGGTAAAGAGGGAGAGTGAGAGAAGAGTAAGACAGAGAGAGAAGACAGAGAGAGAGAGAAAGAGAAGAAGACAGAGAGAGAGAGAAAAGAGACAGAGAGAGAGACAGAAAGAGAGAAGAAGGAAGAGAGAGAGAAGAGACAGAAGAGAGAGAGAAGAGACAGAGAGAGATGAAGAGACAGAGAGAGAGAAGAGACAGAAAGAGAGAAGAGACAGAGAGAGATGAAGAGACAGACAGAGAGAAGAGACAGAAAGAGAGAGAGACAGAAAGAGAGAGAGAGATGAAGAGACAGAAGAGAGAAAAGACAGAGAGAGGAGAAGAGACAGAAAGAGAGAAGAAGAGACAGAGAGAGAGATGAAGAGAGACAAGAGAGATGGAGAGAGAGAATGGAGAGGGACAGAGAGAGAGAGATGGAGAGATGACAGGAAGAGAGAGATGGAGAGAGGGCCAGAGAAGAGATGGAGAGAGTGGACAGGAGAGAGAGATGAGAAGTGGAAGAAGAGAGAGATGGAGACAAGAGGGACAGAGAGAAGAGAAGAGATGAGAGATGGGACAGAGAGAGAGAGAATGGAGAGAGGAGAGACAGAGTAAAGAGGAGAGTGGGACAGGAGAGAGAGATGGAGAGAGTGACCAGAGAGGAGAGATGGAGAGAGTGGACAGGAGAGAGAGATGGAGAGATGGCCAGAGAGAGAGATGGAGAGAGTGTGACAGGAGAGAGAGATGAGAGAGAGATGGAAGAGGGGCAGAGAGAGAGTGGAGAGAGTGGCAGAGAGAGAGAGGAAGATGGACAGGAGAGAGAGATGGAGAGAGTGGCCAGAGAGAGAGATGGAGAGAGGTGACAGGAGAGAGATGGAGAGAGAGAGATGAGAGAGTGGCCAGAGAGAGGATGGAGAGTACAGGGAGAGAGATGGAGAGAGTGGGCAGAGAGAGAGATGGGAGAGAGTGGGACAGGAGAGAGAGATGGAGAGAGTGGGACAGGGAGAGAGAGAGAGCTATTTAACGGCCACATTCTGTAAAATTCATGCAAAATCTATAGAATTACAAATAGCTCTACGGATGTACGACTCCTCGTGGACACAAATCTCTCTCTATGTGCACAGGAAACGGGGAGAGAGAGAAAGAGATAAAGAGCGAGAGAATACGAAGAAAGGAAGAAACATTTTCAGGAAGAGGACAAGACAAGAATGAGAGAGGAGGATTGATTGAAAGGAGAAATAAACAGATATGAGAGGAAAACTTGAGGAGAGAGAAAGGGATCGATGGGTGACAGAAAGAGTGAGAGTAGAGAGAAACAAGAAGGGAGGATGGAGAAGAAAAGAGGATGAGAGAGAAGGAGAGGATGAATGAAAGAGAAAGGAGAGAGAAGATGATAAAAAGGGAAGAGAATGGGATAGAGAGAGAGGATAGAGAGAGATTAGAGTGGAGAGATAGAGGGAAAGAGAGAGAAGAGATATAGAGAAAGAGGAGGATGGAGGGGGGAGAAGATTATAGAGAAGAAAAGAAGAAGGGGATGAGAAAGAGAAGGAGAGGAGGATTGAGAAACAGGGTGGAAATAGAAAAGAAATGAAGGGGGATGAAGAGAGTGGATGGAAAGAGGAGTGGAGGGAAGGATGAGGAGGAAGGAAGAAGAGGAAGATGGAGAAGAGAGAGGGGGAAGGATGGAATAGAAGATAAAGAGAAGAGGATAAAGAAAGAAGAGAGATATTGGAGGACGGAGAGAGTCAGAGGCAGATGAAGAGGATGGAAACAGAGAAGGAGAGAGAGAAGAGGATAAAGAGAGAGAGGAAGAAGGAGACGGAGTCGGGCAGAGAAAAGGATAAAGAGAGAAAGGAAGGAGGAGAGGGAGAAGGAGAGAGAGGATTAGGAGAGGAGGATGGAGACAGGGAGAAGGAGAGAGAGAAGAGGATAAAGAGAGAGAGGAGAATAGAGAGGGGAAGATGAGAGGTATAGGGGAGGATGGAAAGAGAGAGAAAAGAGGATAAAGAGAGAGAGAGAGGAAGATGTAGAGGAGAGAAAGAAGAGAATGGAGAGCGAGACGTGTCCATATGACTGCAGCATGACGTCAGGGTTGCAGCAGCAGAAGCAGAAGCAGTGGTTAATCTGTCCCCTCCTCGTAATGAACTGCATCGTTAGATATAACAAGTCACGGTTTACTGAGAGAGAGGGAAAGAAGAGGAGAGAGAGGGAAAGAGAAGAGGAGAGAGAGAGAGGGAATGTGAAGGAATTGTGTCAGAGAGAAAAGGAGGTAAGGAGTCAAACGTAGACTGTTCATTTAGGGCAAGTTTGTTGTAAGGTTGATCATTTGTAAGTAAACAAGATAGAAGAAACATACAGAATACATCGAAGTGCAACTAAACTCCCCAGAAATTTTGTACTTCTTTCCTTCAATTTATCTACTGTATGTAATTGTCTTTTAACTGTCTCTATATCTATCAATCACCCTCTCTCTCTGTGTGTGTTTTAAGTACTATTCGTACGGCATAATATTACCTAGGACGTCTGTAAACTTTAAATTACCCCACGACCTCTGAGTTTTTTACAGGTATTCGCACGACATATTCGATGTCTGTAATTTTCTTGTTTTCGTTTTATTTCTCTCTCTCTTTCTCTCTCTCTTTCCATTACTTTAGTCAGATAACAATGTTCACTGCTTAGAGTATACAGTATAACTTTTAAATTTAAATGTCCTACCAAATATCTAAAGCAATTCATCACAACACACCTTTATGAATACCAAACAATGGAGCACAGACATTTATTTGTGCATTTATCTTTCTTTTTTAAACTTCTTTTATCCAGTTTTAAATCAAACGCCAAACAAAAACTACTTGCTCATCATTACAGACTAATTTACAAACAATGTGACGACAAAGTGACTCGAGCTTGATACTGCCTGTGTTGGTGCAGGACAAAATCTCGTAGTTTTGCTTTAACGCCAGTGCTTTTAAACCGTCGTGTCTTGATGCTGCAGCGGAGGAGGAGGAGGAGGTCCTTCATTATTTAAGAATGTCCACATCTCTCGGGTTTCTCTGGACACGAACAGATCCACACACACACACACACACAGAGAGCAGACTCAAGCTTGATGTAAAATACTATAATAATGAGACAAAACATGCAGTGAATGTCAATACGCTCTAGTCAAAATATTAAGTCTAATCAGCATCAAATCAGTCGAGCAAATTGTTAAAGTGTGTATGACAAGATTTTCCAGTAAATGTAGTGAACATGAATATTTTTAAGATTTCACCAAACTTTTTGCTTGTTTTCACACAGTTTTTGTTGACGATTACCGTGTTTTCATGACTTTACGCCGTCCTGGAGTATCCGTTGCAGAAACCCCAAAATGCAGGTTAGGGTGGAGTATAAGTCACACTTTTTTGGGGAAATAATTGGGAGATGCAGGACACGTTGTTCCATCCTGCTTCAGTCTTTTTTATGACATGGAGATGACATGAGGCAAAACTACTAGATACAGATCAGAACGTGACTAAACTCTGCTTTAATCAGCTCTAATATTATCACTAAATCATCTGTAAAAAGCATTTTGTCCATTTGACATTCAACAACCGCGATGTGACTCGAGTGTATTTCTTACCTACATCAAGCTCACACATCTCTTTCCTCTAAATCCACTGCCTACTTTGCCCTCCATTTCTGTTTCTCCGTGCATAAACAGCAGTCCTTCATTTGTTCCTCTGGAAAGTTTTCCCCCGTACTGCTTCTGCCAAAGATCTGCTAGTGCTTTGCTGATATTATTTGTGAAACAAGGAAATGCAGCTGTGAGTTTCATTGTGCAGTCACCAGACAAACATCAGTGTTTGTCTTTCAAGCGATCATTGTCCACCTGTGCTGTAGATTCTGTTTTTGCTGAACACGAGCAGTTTGTGTTTGCAGTGCGCTCTAGGAAAAAAGCTTCTACACTGAAGGGGGAGCTAATGGACCAATGGAAACATTTAAAGTACATATTTTTACTGCTAAATTTTTATCATGTAGATTTTTAGTCAAGTGAGTTTTCAGCAAGTTCAAAAACATTTTATTTCTTTTAGCCTAGTTTTACTTGATAAAATGTTATGCACATTTCATCATCAGAATCTATAATTCACTTCGTCGTCCATTTAAAATTTCAACTCATATTAATTTAATTACTTTGCCCTGCTTCATGGTCCTTCTCCCTCTTCGTTCTCTAGATTAGACAGGAGTTAATTTAAATTGTGTTGATGCTTCATTGGACATAAGTTTTATCTAATATGAGCTTTGATTGAACACTAAACATTTACATCAAAACAGGTTTATTTGGAGCAAGAATGTTACTGCGTCTTGTCTCCTTATTTTCATTTCTTTATTTACTATCTTCAAGAATTTCTATCTGTTAGGTTGCAGTATTACTCCAATATTTGTTTTCAATTTCTACAAAAATAATAATTGAATACAATAGACAATAACATAGAATAAAAGACAATAATATTTAATACAGGTTGAGGAGGGCAGCTAAAAGAATATTGTTTAAGTGCAGTTTTTTTGATGTAACACAAACAGTGAATGGGTCTAATCCAGGGCTATTCAAATGGCGGCCCGGGTCCAAATGCGGGCCACCAAGACGTATGTTTATCATTCATTAGCCTATAGGAAAATACTGTATGTATTGTTTGCCAGATTCTGTTAGGACACTGTCAGATGTTTCAACTGTGAGTGATCCTAAATCTGTCAGTGAAAAATGTGAGAGAAGCCTCATGTTCCTGTTGTTTATCTGGGTATTTAAAAAGTTTTATTGTTGTATTTTATTAATTACAATGAAAAGAGATCGCTAGTGAATAGTCAAACAACATCTCAAGTTGTTAGTGTTAGTGACCTTAGCCCTTCGAAAAATTGGCCCGTTTGTAAATACAGTATAACTGAATAACCCTGGTCTTGTCGCTAATAGAAACCACCAGCTCAAAGGATCGTAGAATTAGTTTTCAGATATTTTATTGCAAGTACAATGTTATTAGTAAAAACTGTCTCTTGCCCATCTGGCCCTATGACATCATCCTAAACGTGAAGAAAATCTATTAAATGGAAAAAAAAATTATTTAGTTATTGATAAGTAAACTAACAATGAACTACGCTGTTATTGTTTGGTCTTTGTAGGTTTATTTCAGCCTTGTTTAAAGTGTAAATAATCACATTGTCCTCTCTCAGTTTCTGTCCTTCACACTTTGCTGCTTCAGACCTTCAGCATCACCTCTGCAACGTGGGACTATTTATAGACCTGTAGATCAGGCTATTGGATTTCAGCCATGTTAGCGACTTATCAAATTAACCAATCATATTATACAAACTATCAGGTCAAAAGAAAAAAACACGAGCTTGTGTATTGTACGTTTCTTTTGTGGTAGAGAAAAGCAGTTAGTTTGAATCCAAAACAACTCAAGATGTATTGACAAAATCTGCAGAGTTTTTGGGACAATTTTGGACAAATCCTGGACAAGGACATGATTACACTGGTTTTAATAGACGCTAAAGAGTCAAATCGATTCCCTCTGCTCTGAACCCGGCGTGTCTGAGTGTAAATAATCCAGGAGCTGCTCTTAAACGTCCACACGGTGAGTTACGACTTATTTGTTTTCGCTCTTCACTTTACACCGGCGCACTTTTAATGAGGCCACTCGAATCACAGCTCCAACGTTTCATCACTGCAAACTAATCTCTGTCCCGCTTTTCCCCTCGTCTCTCTCTCTCTCTCTCTCTCTCTCTCTCTCTCTCTCTCTCTCTTTCTATCTCCATAACCTCTATTGCCCCTTCTCTCCTTTCTTCCTCCATCACGTCATTCTCTCTCTCCTCCCCTCAGTCTCTCTCTTCTCTTTGTTCTCTTCTTCTGCTTTCTCTCTCTCTCTCTTTCAGCTCTCGCTCTCCTTATCCACTTTTCTCCCCACTTTGTCTCACTCTTTCAGCTCTCTCTTCTTCTTTCCTTTGCTCTCTCTCCTCCCCTCGGTCTCGCTTCCTCTCAATCTCTTCCGTTTCTCCTCTTCTATTCTCTGTTTTTCCTCTTTCTTCTTCCTCCTCTCTCCCTTCTCTCTCTCCTTCCCTCCTACCCTGTTTCTCCTTTTCTTTCTTTTTGTCTTGCTATCTTTGGCTCTCTTTTTCATCCCTCTCTTCTCACCTTTTTGCTCTCTCTTTCTCCCTCTCACTCACTCATCCTTCTCTCTTTCTTCTCTTCATCTGTCTTTTCAACCTCCTCTTCCTTCTCTCTCTCTCTCTCTCTTCTCATCTTGCTCTCTCTTTCTGTCTTTCTCTCTCTTGCCCTTTTTTCCCTCTCCCCTCTATTATCTCTCTCTTGCTCTCTCTATTTCTTCTCTCTCTTCCTCTCTCTCTCTCCCTCTCCTCTCTCTCTCTCTCTTCTATCTCCATAACCTCTATTGCCCCTTCTCTCCTTTCTTCCCCCATCACTTCATTCTCTTTCTCCCCCCTGCATCCTCTCTCTTCTCTTTGCTTTCTCCTTCCGCTTTCTCTCTTCCCTTTTTTGCTCTCTCTCTCCTTATACACTTTTCTCCCCACTTTGTCCTCCTTCTCTCTCCTTTCCTTTGCCCTCTCTCCTTCCTTTCATCTCGCTTCTTCTCAATCTCCTCCATTTCTCCTCTTTTCATCTGCTCTATCTCTCGTCTGTCTCTCTATCTTTCCTCTTTCTTCTTCCTCCCTCTCTCCTCCCTTCTCTCCTTTTCTCTTACCATCTTTCTCTTTTTTCTCTTCTCTTTTGTCTTGCTATCTCTGGCTCTCTTCTTCTTCTCTCCTCACATTTTTGCTTTCTCTTTCTCCATCTCACACATTCTCCTCTCTTTCTTCTTTTCATCTCTCTTTTTCAACCTCCCCCCCCCTCTCTCTCTCGCTCTCCTCTTGCTCTCTTTCTGTCTTTCTCTCTTTTTTTCTCTCACCCCCTTCTTTCTTTTCTCTCCCTCTCTCATCCTCCCTTCCCTCTCTCTCTCTCTCTCTCTCTCTTTTTTCTGTCTCTCTCCCTCCTCCTTTCTCCCTCTCTCTCTCATTTTAACTGCTAACTCCTGTCTCTTGCATTATCTCTTTTGCTCTATCTCTTTCTCCTCTCTCTTTTCCTCTCTGTCTCTCTCTCTTCCTCTCTTTTTCACACTCTCACTCTCTCTCTCCCTCCCTCTCTTCTCTTTATCGTCTCTCTCTTTCTCTCTGTCTCTCCCTCTCCTCTATCCCTCTTTTTCTCTTCTCTCTTCTCCTCTCTCTCTTTCCCCCCTCTTTCTCCCTCTTCTCTCTCTCTCTCTCTCTCTCCCTCTTCTCTCTCTCTCCCTTCCCCTCCATCTCCCCTCTCTCCCTCTCTCTCTCTCTCTCTCTCCCTCTCTCTCTCTCCCTCTCTCTCTCCTGTCCTGTCCTTAACTCGTCCCGGAGCGGTGCCTGGCTGTCAGATCTGAATTCCTCAAATGTCCGTCGTCAGCATCGAGCGCGTTAAGAACAAGATCAAGTTTATCCTGTGGGCTCAGGCGACTCCTTTCAACGACACGACCTCCAATCAACCCACCGCTTTAATAAAAACCTCTGAGTGTCAACGGTTCAGCCGCGCAGCAAATCAGCGCCGCGCAAATGTGAGATCAGCTCAGGGAGATAAACACAGCACACGGGTTTAGTAGAAGTAATAGTAAATAGCCTGTGTTGAGATAGGACTTGCTGTAGTCACCTGTTCAACTCAAAAGCAAATAAATGTCATAGTTATGTTGAAGATTATTTTAAAATGCCCATAATAACCCTAAAACAAGTCCAAGTCCTTTTTCAAGTGTGTTGTAAAGCAGTGTTTCCACGTTATCCAGTCACAATGCCCAAAATGACAATCGCAGACATTAGGCCTTTTCCCACTGTAGGAACTTTTTTCAGTTCCAGTCCCCATTTAGCTGTGTTCACACAGAACAGGAACTATCGACCGGAGCCACACTTAAAGGAACCCTGGTTATAAAGACAAATGTGGCTAAACACTAGTACTGGTCATGCTTCTTAAAATAAATTACAAACAAATATGTAACTGCTTACTGTTTTTTATAAATTTGTCATTGTTTATGTTGTTTTCAAGCCACTGGGAGCCGCCATTTTGGTTGATGACGTAAAATAGTGTTTTCATGGTTACTCCCACAATTTCATCTGTGAACAGTTGAAACAAAAACACCACTGACAGTGTCCAGTTCTTGCATTTTCTCTTGATTATCTTCAGTTTTACTAGATTCCACATAATCGTTCTGTATTTGGCTCAAACTGAAAAGGTTTAACTCAGGAATTCATGTTGCTTAGTTACCTGCTACTGCCTGTTACCATGACAACACTATTTTATGTCATAACCGCAGCAAAATGGCAGCTCCATGTCATTTCTTCATAACACTATTTAATAAAACTACAAATACTCCCAAGGTTTTTGTTCTGTATTTAAATAAGTGATTATATTATAAGTGTTTTAGGATAAACATGTGATTATATCCAGGGTTCGCTTTAAGGGACTTTTTTTATGTCCAGCTCCGGGGCAGGTACTTTCAGTCAGACCAGGAACATTTTTGGGGTACAAGCACATTCACAACGCTAACTTTGTATGAAAACATGTTTTATATATTCTCACATTTAGATAGTCTTTCCTAAACCTTAAGAAAAACGCAATGATTAAGCAGTAACTCACAAAATATAGGCCTAGTTATTTAATTTGTAAATATTAATAGGAATTACAGTAAATACCAGTAATTTGTTTTGTTGTTAATTTCAGTGATGTTTTAGGTTTTGTAAATCATAATTTTATGTGGAATCAAAAAGACAACTTTTGTTTTCCCAACACCACTTAATTACTTATTTGAATGTTCCAGACTACACAGATTCTAATGTTAAAGCCAGTTAGACCCACGTTCAGAAACTGCTGCTGTGTGAACACAGACATGAGGACAGGGTAGTTCTTCTGACTAAACAGGAACAGGAGGAATGTTGGGACTAGTTCTTGGTACTTTCATGTGGGAAAACGCCTATTCACAACCAACAAACACAAAATGTAAGCTTCTCGCAAAGTGTAGTAAATAGGAATTAACATCTTATGCTGCGTTCACACCGAATGCAGCATAAGATTTTAATTCCTATTTCAGGAATTAACATCTGCCAGAGTACAGACAGAACTCTGACATAATAATAAGTTTTGCAAAGCACGACTTACTAATTAAAAAAAATGTATCACCCAGCCTTTTTACACTGCACATATGTTTGATTTACTGCTGTATTTGTGTTGTTCTTGTTGCAGCTACACCTGACTCCACACCGCTCTCTTTGCCGTGTCCTTGTGAGTGTCTTACCTCGGAGTTGAAGCGGATCTGGCAGACGTTGCAGGAGATGATTGGTCGTTTGGTTTTGAGCAGCGGAGGTCCGAACGTGTGCGTCATCACTGCCTTTTGCACCGGGTCCATCTGAGCACAGACATCAACATTCATCAGCAGGACAGAGACACGATCGTGGATGTAGTAAGGTGAAGCTGCTTTTACAGAAGGAATTTTAGTTTCACAAAGATTCACACGGCTTCACTCTACAGTCTGATCTTGTGGTCATGTATGTTGGTAATAGAGGTTATACTGATAACATTGCAGCTAATTGTCAGCAGTGAGTGGCAAAAGTGAATGAGAGTCAATAGAGCCCCATTACATTTTCTCCTGTAACAGTCAAAAATTACTAAATTTAGAGAAAGTGACAACAGTTTGATAATAAATATAAAACACACATTTTGTTAAATATAGAGTTTTTATGTGACATGTAAAAAGAGAAAATCAGGTAAACAGTGGCAGAAAAGCAGAAAAATTACAGAGACCTTACATCACACAGTTGTTTTCATTACTTTTCTATGCTTAAAAAAGACGTTTTTAGTCCATTTGGTGAGTGCATTATTTGCTGTGCAATAGAGGGATTTTGGTCGACGTCACTTTCCGCCCTACTGAGCATGCATTATATAGAAACACCTGCTCTTCGTCTGGTTACATAGGGAAACTTCTTTGAATAAACAACAAAACGGGACGAGAGCAGCTGTTAGGATCAGGTCTGAACCGGTCTGACAGACGTCTGTCTCCTGGAGCTTGAGACTGTGTTTTTCTCGCCACTTTTTCACTCACCTGAATGTAACTTTTAGAAGTCGTAGGGTAAAATTTCATTCACAAATGATGATTTAGCAGCAAAACTTTTGTTTTCACACAGTGATAAACTCTTTAGTCTTGACTTGTTTCCATTGTTTGTGTCTGTGAGCAGCTCTTTCTGCAGGTCGGGTGCACGCGCATCGCCCGTGTTGATAAACAAAAACTCCCTCTATAGGTCTGGGTGAAATATCGATAGATGTCGTATATTGATATATTACTGGATAAGAATAGAATTTGGCCATAGCGCAAATATCCAGATAATATAATTCTAGCTCTAAAGAGCTCATAAATTGAGGGAAAGCAGTTACAGAGAAAAAGCAGTCTAGATCAAATAAACCTTCTAAAGATGAAATTATAGATTTTTTTTTTTTTTGCATAGAATTTAGTTTAACACAATTTTACTCAGCTAAAGATATCACCAAAATGTTTTTATTCAATCTAAATGTGCGTTTCTACTTTCAAATCAGTAGGCTATAAGCTGTATATATCGATTATATATATATATTGTATAACGAGATATGAAAAAAATGTATTGAGATATACGCCCCCCTTATTGAGCGGCAGTAAAACGTCCCAAATCTTCAACTGCTGTAAGTCAACAAGCTAGCTAAACTCTCTACTGTTGCAGTGACAACAGAAAAGCAATTTTATAAATCTCTACCAAACAAAGGTAGGTCAGCTAGGACATGGTTCCCAAACTTTTCAACCTGGGACAACTAAAATAACCCTGCAACCAACTCGCACCCCCCACAGGAAAAAAAATAAACTTTTGTAATAATTTCAAGTTACAAAACTATTTAAATTAGGTTTAATTGTATTTGATAGTTATTGCTTTATATAACCAGAATTCCTCAAAAAAAAACAAACGATTAAATGCCAAGTCCTAATTGTAAAAATACATTTTGAAATCATCTCGCCAACCCCAGATTTGGGAACCACTGATCTAGGATGAAGCCTTTGGAAGAAACACATTTTATCAGGTGTTCTTATCGTACCTTTGCC